>VDFB02281492.1:1081809315-1082136270 GCA_007258455.2 Sequoia sempervirens
CTCTATTTCGGATGAGCTTGCTTGTACCAAAGGTCTAGACACTTGCGTGTCAAGGGAAAATGATGAGGTGGTATGGTAAGGAACCTCAGATGTATCGATAAATCCAAGTGGGTTGTAAAGTGGGTTTTGATGCGTGTTGAAGAGGGTATCATCCTCATTGATAGTAGGTTCTATGGTGGCAATGGAAGTGGTTGATTGCGGAAGGGTGTTTTGGTCATTTGGTACAAGAAGCTCATCCTCAATAGTGTTGAGAATTGATGGATTTATTTTAGCCATTGCGCGAAGAAACTTTTGTAGTTTTGGTTGTTTGAGCATCTCAAGAACTTCTTCCTCACTTAGTTTTGTTGGTGTGATGTCTTCCACCAAGACCTCTTTTTGTGGATCGTGTGTAGTGATAGTGAGGTCTGGAAGTGGTGTGTTTTGGATTTCTGGAATGTTTTGGCTTAGATCACTTGTGGTTGATGTTTCTTGATTTAACTCCATGTTCCTCTTGTGTTGTGATCTTGTTTGAACCATAAAAGAGCAAACTAGGATGTGTAAAAGATCAAAGATGTGAAGATGAAAGGTGTAGGATATATGGGTGAGAATGGAAGTTTTGACTTTGTATTGAAAATCTTGATGTGATGCTAGGTACTTTGGGTTTGCTTTGATTGATGTTTGTTTGATGTTTAGACTTTGAATTCTATCTTTTGAATGTTGATGTTTGAGCAAGAGATATCCCCAAGATGTTTGAATGATGATCTAAAAAAGATAACTAATGCTCATAAAGGATAATTTGATTTAGGAGTGAGAATAGGATGTGTCTACTCACAAGCTAACCAAAAGATAATCCAAATTAGTGATGGGAGAAGGATGCATCTATCCACGATTAATTTGAACAAAGTGATAATTCAACTAAGCATGTGCAAAAGGATTCATTCACACACACTTGAGTTGAACAAGTTTGATGTTTGATGTTTGAAGAATTCAAAGTCTCATGTTTGAAAAGTTTTGATGTCTACCAAAGGAGCCTAGCATAGTTGTGTCAAGATTTTCTCAAAATGTTGGTGAGATGTTTCTGGTTGATGATGTTTTTGATGGATGAATGTTTGTTTTGATCTTAGAATGACCCTAGTTTAGACTTTTGCTTAACAAGGCCAAGGTATTGAAGAACGTGTTATGCCCTAAGCAAGGTATCCAATCCCTTGAAACAATCTTGGATTTTGTGTGTAGTAAAATGAATATAAAGTGGGGTTGTCTCTTGAAGCATGTCTATAGAAATTAGCCAACAAATTTTCTCTAAAATCATATAACCTTTTGAGTCTTTGTTGATGTTGTTTTGGGCTAAGTTTCCTTTTCTTGGGTTTTTGTATCTTGATCTTGTGAGAAATCATTGAAAAGACATGTGTGGGGCTCAATTGCTTATCTTTTCTTTTAATGACTTCTTTTTACCAAATACACTTTCTTGATTATGTTTCAAACTAAAGATGTCCTATGTCAAAATTCCTTTCTTCCCACAAAGTGTTGTGTGGGAATTCCAAGAAATTGAGGCAAAGGGATTTCCTAGGTTAACCCTAGTTAGAGCAAATGACGATATAAATTCAAGTGATGAGAAACCTCTAAGGACATAATCCCAAGGGAAGGCAACAACACTTAAATTTGTCAAAAGGTATTTGCTCTATCAAAAGGGGTTTGAAATTTGCATGATCATGTTTAAGTGTTTGTTTGCAAAATGTTTTCGAATACACACTGTGTTTTCAAACAAAGAATAATGGCAAGCCCTACGGATGTGATAGACAATGCGTTTGTTGAGTCCCCACTTGACAAGTTTAGCTAATGCCTACTTTTAGCTGATGGCCAGAGTTTCTTGACCCCACCGGCTACCCTCCACCCGGCAGACTCTCACAATTTCCTATACTCTGGCGCCTAAGCATCAACACCCATGAAACTCCCATGGCATGCTTTCCATCTCTACTAAAAGCCGTAAAATTCTGGGGCGGCTTCAGAACGACCGTTCTTGCACCAACAAACAGATTAAGGATTTTGGCAAATTCTAACACATAGGTTCTAGTAAGGACTTTCCGTTCGTAGGAGCTGACCCAACGTGGCAAGAGTCCCCTTTCGGATCCATCTTGTCGGAGCCAACCGCGTGATTATGGCGTTTAACCAAAATCCTCATTTATATCCCGGCTGGAAATACTCTTGGCTTTAGAGTGTTACCGGTTGAGTCGTCGCTTGGGTGAGTACTTTTTCCCCAAGGCAGGCCCTCTAAGATAAACAAAAGCGAAGCAAAGACAATAACCAGACCGTGGACGATTCGATGGCACAAAAGAACGCAGGAATGTACTTAAAATGCCCCTTACCACACTCGAGACAAGATGTTCAATTTTTAAACCTAAAATGAAGTGTTTCAAAGCAATAAAATGTGTTTTTGAGTGTTTCTCTTGCACCCTAGATCGCACGAAGCGCAAGGGGAGAGGATACGCACTAAAAAGACAAAATAACACAATCAAGCACTTGTTCGTTTTAGCCTCAAAGCAATGATGACTTCATTTTAAGCACCAAAATCAAGTGTGAAGTTTTCCTTGTTCAATTTTAAACCAAAACGAAATCTAGTAAGTTTGTTCTAAGGTTCGTTTTAAGCCCTTTGCAATGAAATTGTTCGTTTTAGCCCCAATTGAAAACTAATGTTCTAAAACGAAAAGGAAAACAATTTCGTGTAGTGTTGAATAAACACTTAAAGTGTTAAAGAACACATTGTGTTTTCAAAAAAAACATTTCCCTCCTTTCGTGAAGTTGTATTGATCAAAAAAATCAAAGTGTTAAAAAACACATTGTGTTTTCAAACAAGAATCCTCCTCCTTTCGTTTTCGTTTGATAGCCTTCTCTTTCGCCTTGCACCTTTTCGCCTTCGTTTGCTTTTGTACCTTGTTCACTTGCCTTTGTTCGCTTTTTTGGTATCTTTCACCTTTCGCTTGTACCTTCGCTTGTACCTTCGTTTGCTTTTGTACCTATTCCATTGCAAAATAAAATCTTAAAATAAATTTCAAGAAATTAGTTAAGATTTTTAACGATAATAAAAGATAAGACACAACTCCTCCAAATAATACTTGGACTTTATAACATTAGCTCACCCAAGTAACAAAGAAATGATGAAATCAAAACTTAATACTTAGATAGCTAAAATAAATCTGCACAAGACTTAAAGAAATCCTTAATGACTTTCAAAACAAGTAATGCCTTTATTGATTTCAGCCCTATCCTGCAAAACACAACATTAGACTTCTTTTTAAAACATAGTTTCTACATTAGAACTCGTATTTATGTCGAAGGTCACAAATGCACCGCTTGAAATGTTGATTAACTTTGTCAGGCCACAAAATAAGGTCCCAAAAGACGTTGCCGTCCAATGTACTTCTCGAAATTGGTGCGTAGCTGCAACCACCAATAATATCCTGCATTAAGATGGTCGATAACACTAATATCAATGCTTTGACTATAAAGATGTTGCTGTAAGAAGACAAAAAGAAATTCCTATTCAAAGTTGATGGTGACTATGTCTGAGATTTTTATTTTTTTACTCCCATATCGTGAGTTGTAATTTCATCTTGCTGCAGAGCCTTTTACCATTGAATTCTTAGTGGAACGCCATAAAGTTTTCCTTGGTAGATACGTATACCATCATGACTATGCTGACCACTATTGTCACCTTTGATGATAGCTCATCCGCCGTAATTATAAGCTCCAGGGTCTTTTCTTAGGGACAAACGTTTTAAATGAAATATTATAGACAGTGTCGAGCATGGCTGGTGGCGTGTTGCTTCTAGCAGCTTTTAGGGGAGACAGCTTGCAGGGGAGCAGCTTATAGGGGAGACAGCGTAGCCTCTCAAATTAAAGATAACTGGACAGATTTGAAAATAATGCCAGTGCTTAACAGCTCAAACAGTAGATGATACATCGATGACTGGAGAAAAATAAGAACAAACTCATGCGCCAATAGTGAATGTCTTGATGGAGTAAGCTTTGACACCTGCGAGTAAAGTCTCAAGAATATCAAAGAGATTGATGTTCAACAAAATACCGACATAGCATATCCCTGCAATTCAATACTTGCATCAAGTTAATACCCAACTGCAACATTTAAAATCTCAAACTAATTTCTAGATCTGCATCTCTGAAATTCTTTGGCATAGAATCACTGTAAAAAAATCATGATAAATGTGTGTGCAGAATGTGAAAGCATAGACAAGGTATGTGAATTGTTGAAAAATGCTTTTATGCCAAATATGTAAATATAGGGAAGGCGTGCGATCTGTTTTTGACAGATTTCCTCGGGTGAAGGTGATCGAAGCTACTGGATGCGGCAATTAGAAAATTTTCGCCAACAGTTGCCTGATAACATTTTAGAAAGGGTACTCAAAGTTACCTATGATTCTCTCAAGAACAAAGAGAAAGAGGCATTTTTAGACGTTGCCCATTTCTTAGTAGGAGAAGACAGAGATCTGGCGGTGCGGGTTTTGGAAGGATTCGATCAGAGCGGCTTCGACTGCCTTGAGGCTCTTCATCACAAAGGCTTTGTGCAGTTTGAAAATGCAGACATCGACTTCAATATAAACATCCAAAACCGAATGTATCTGCTACCTTTCCTCGAGCGAACTGATCCAAAATCTATGCTGGAGTATTTGTTCATGCAAAATTACATTCGTGAGCCTTTCTACATAGAATGCTGGAGGAGACCGAAGGGGAGCTTGAGAATAAAAATGAACGATTTAGTCAGGGACTTGGCAATACAAATCGGCAGACAAGAGTTTCCCCTTCGCCTTTGCTGCTCAAACGATAAAATGATCTCTACACAGATGCAATCAAAGCCCTACTTTGTACGAGGAATTCGTGACGATGAAGACCACAAGAAGCTTCAACTGCCCACTTTCTTAGAGAGTCAAGATATATGTGGATTAAAACTTGTAGCTCTTCAAGAATCAGGGCTTCTACATCAATTTAATGGTGTATCTGGAGATTTGATATGGCTTCGCCTAGCTAAATTCAACTGCAGCGACTTTAATTCCAAAGGACTTTCACTAAGAAATTTAATAGTGTTGGAACTTACTGGTGTTAGTGTCGAAGGCTTACACAGATTATCTGATGATTTTGAGGATCCTTCTCAGCTACGTGAATTGACAGTTAGCTGTGCAGAAATCTCTGACACCGTAATCTTCCGTGAAAGGGCCCTCCTTCTAGCGCCATATTGTAGGCATCTTTTTCAAAATCTGCAAACAAACTACACTTCAAGCATGGGTTAGTGTTATGCAAACTCTACTAAAATGCCTCTATGAAATACCTTAGAAATGCTTCCAAATGCAGCAAATGATATTAAAAAGACCAAAGCATTATGAAAACAAAACCAAATTACCTATTCCATAGTTGGATTGGTGTCACATGTGCTAGTGACCCTTTCCCAATCCTTGACCAAAGCTCAAATTATGCAAATGCAAATGGAGATGGTGGAATGATAAATGGACAAGATAAGTTCTCAAAGAGAATGACCTTGCATCAAATTGTGGAGATTGTGAAGGAAGGATTGTGAAGATTGTGAAGGATTTGCTTGAGGATGATGCACCTATTTAAAGATTTTCAAAATGCCAAATGTTGAAGAGGGACCAATGTGGGATTAAGATTCTGCCAATGAGATAAGGACACTTGTCATCATGTGATTGGTGGATGCATGTGCAAGATTTGGGAAGAGTGCCCAAGAGGGGGAAAATTTGAATTCAAATTTTGCCATAAATGCTGAGAGGGGGACAAGGAAAAAAATGTTAAATAAATGCCATGTTTGGACTTGTCATGTTGAGGGAAAATGAGGTTTTAATAAATCAATAAAATTGATTTATTGTGCAAGTGGCTAGGTCTAGATAATTTCAAGTGGGATGATTAGTATTAGATTAGGATTAGATGATGATCATGTTGATTTAATGTCGATTAGGTGAGTTGACATTCAAGACTTTGATAATTGATTTAGGATTTGATTTAAATAAAGTCCCTGATTTATTTGATGAATGGAATATGATTATGCATGATGTAAATTTGACATGTCTACACAAACTAGGAGAGAATTGCAAAGCAAAAACATTTCTCCCAGTCCACGTAATAAAACAACTCGCCAAACCGCCTTCACAACGCTTCTGAACACAAATTTCACTTCCATCAAACTAGAAGGGCTGCACTAGATGGTACCAACATATTCCCATTAACAACACTTCGTGATCCACACAAGCATAGGATCAACACAAAAGAAATGTGAAGTACACACGAACACACACAACTCTGTCTTCCCTATTTCTCAAAAACACCTAACAACTTATCATATCAACACATCTGCAACACTACAAAGATAGCTCCATGTACTCACAACATCTCAACAGCATCTCAACTATACATGCACAACCTGCAATGACCTGTAATATGTTGACATCAATGACAACACAACCAAACTTACTCATACTTGCAACAGGTTCAAACTAAAAATCAACAAATTTCACTCCTCTACCCCAAACCCTACATTCAATAGTTTTAATTCACTTGCTAATAGAGGGAAGCAACCCTAAAATGTAAACCCTAGTGCTCAACTTAATTCTTAAACTACCCAATGCTATAAAATCACTCGCGATAAGTATATAGAATTTTAACTTACCATGAAAACTAGGTAGTTTGTTCTTCTCTGTAAAAATTGCTTTGCCTGAGTCAGTTTCCTCTTATTTTCTTTATTCAACCAGTTCTTCAACTCTTGACAATTGCAATTATGGAAGAAAAGTGATCAACAACCCTCTTTATGACTCTGAGATGGAGCATATTCTCCATTAATGTTTGATAGTTAGCTCGCGTGAGCGAACTGACAAGTAGTCGTTCAAATTTTTGTTGAAAATGTGATAGATAGGCATAATTATTTCATGGGGGTGTAGGTATTCTCATAATATAAAATTCTATAATTAGTGTAGTGGGTGTCATGATCTTTACCATTATCACTATTTGTGCCAATAATCCACCAATGGTGAATTCAATAGTTGAAACACAAACCAATTAAGGTTTATCATGGATGAATTATAAGTACTAGATAATTCATCATATATAGCTTCATTTTATCAAAGCCTTTTGGTAGCTTATATCCCATTGAAATTTAACATCCTTCTTCAAAATACCAGTGAAAGATAAGGGGCAATCAACTAGTTATGTATTAAAGTGTTGGGTGGATTGGATCTTCCTTGAAGACTACAAAGTTTTGAATATGTAGATGGATATTAATAATACCATTGATTTTATTAGTGTTAACTTAAATTGCTCATCTAGATATAGTAGAGCTTAATAAATAGCCATGAGCTACACCAAATATGCACTTTTAAGGATTCAATCTTACATGATACTATTTTAATCTCTTTAAGATAGTCCTTAAATGTCATAAATGATTAGTTCATTTCTTAGATTGACCTAAAATATCATCTACATAGTCTTCTAAGATATTATATATTAGATTGTGGGAGACTAGAGCCACATTGCTTTAAGAAATGATATTAGCATTCTTCAATCCACATGGCATGATAATATTTAACCAAATGTGCCCCAAAAAGTAGTGAAAATGATCTCTTATATTGGTATTGAGATTTATAAGAATTTGATTATAGCTTCAAAATCCATCCATGAAGGATAACATTTATTTCTCAATAGTAGAATCTATAATCATATCCATATTAGTCAATGAGAAGTCATCCTCAAGTGATGCTTTATTTAGGAATCTAAACTTAATGCATAGGCAAACACAATCATCAAGTTTAAATATAGGTCCCATATTTGAAATCTATGTGGAATAATCAATAGGTTTAATGAAACCCTACTTTGAACTTGTTCTCAAGGTCCTTTTTAATCATAAATGTGATTCAAATGCATATTTCTAATCTTTTATTTCATAGGTTTAGAAGAAAGGTGAAGAATAATGTTACACATAATAATATTGTTAGATGTATTTGGAATGTCTTGGTAAGTCCATGAGAATATGTCACTAAAGTCTCATGGTAAATCATTCAAGCATTCTCCAATTTTGATACTTTATATTCATTTTCACATCAAATGGTACCTCTACTCACTAATGTGTTTGTATCCTGAATAGATGGTTTGGTAGTTAATACATTAGATGGATTGAGAGGAGCACCTACTAAAGGGGAAGTTTTCCTAAAATAAGAACTAGTCTCAAGAATGCATGGGAAGTCTCTATCACAATGAAACTTAGGAAAAACTTCATAAAATCCTAAAAAATTGAGAAGGCTCCCACCATTAGAAAAAATGCATAGGGGGTTATATCATACAAGTTTATGCCATGTTCAACGATACAAGATAATTGGAAGATCATTTTAAAATTTGTATTCTTATCTTTGGTAGGGGAATAACCTTTACAAAGAGGGTCATGTTTGTATGATAGTTGAATGGGTTGTAATATGCCTTACTGCCTTGAACTAAACCTTTTTTATTTTATCTTTTTTTTGTAAAATGATCAATACTTTACTATATTAGTTAGCTAATTTGGATGGAGATAAACCACTATTAAAGTGATGACTATCCTTGGATCGATAAGTAAGAATACATTCACTTAGAATAGTATCATCATGAAGATACAATAGTGGTCAACCATGCATATAAAAGAGGCCATCTTTTATACTCGTTATCATCCATTGTGTGTTTCTTGTCATACAATGGTGTAAAGTGTAGATTTCCCTCATCAATCTCATGATCAACATGAGACATGGGTGAAGAAGGTGGAGCTCTTGATCGTATCACATATGTGTAAATAATTGATTAGGAGATATTCAAAATTTTCTCCACTAAGAAAAATACCATGGATTGTTATTAGTTGTAATAATACACCTATTATTTTGAATAAAATTCAAATTTAGATGAACTATAGAGGGAAGGCATCCATAGTTTATATCTAATGAAAATCTAATAAGATGTCATACACTAAGGAACAACACATCATATGTAACATGATATCAAGTGTAATACATCCTAAAGTGACAACAACAAAAGATTCTTGGACCACATTATCAAACCCTTCTATTGTTATCTTAGATTTTGGTAATTTGTATATATATATATATATATAATAGTTAAATTACTGTTATATGGGGCAGCACCCTGTATTACTTTCAGAAATGATATTACAATTGGTAGTACATTGAGCATATACTCTGCATGCTAGATTTCTCCCTATTGACATCCTAATTTGATACTTTCAGCTCAAAAAATCTAGGGCCAGAGACAAAAGCCTAGAAATGTTGCAGATATTATCCTAGACGGGGCTATGGCCAGTTATTTGAACTAACACAAAAAAAACTTATGAACCCTTCTAACCATATTGTACCGACTAACTGAGGAAAAATTTACATAGATAACAAATTTAACATCATAGATTATGCAAAAAATGACCTTTAGACACCAGATCACTAGCCTTACTCATTACTATCCTTGTCTAAGACGAAGTGATTCTGCCAGGCTTTGAAGTCTGCAATCACTGGACAATCTGGGCCACAATTAGCATGAGCTGGGATTTTGGCCTTCTGTTCTGGATCTCGCTCATCACGACATGCCATTCTTCCCCATCCCTAGTTCCTCATCAGCGACCACAATCTCATTCTGACTCTTAGATCCCTCCCATAGGCGCCAAGGCCCAAGCTGAGGCAAATTGGTGGCAATTCGCGACATGAAGCGAAAGATGTTGCGTTCATGAACATCCCATAGCTTTTCATAAATTTCAGGCTCTATGGTTCTAATCAAAGGAAACTTCATGATCTCCTAGCCATGCATGTGAATCATGTAGTAATTTTGAGGCATGGGTATTAGTTTATTTTCATCAACATTATCCAACGATGCATCGATTTCTAATAACCAAGCATGCTTGAAGACCATCTAAGTAAGCTTTTTGGCGTTCTCCTTCGAAACCTCCATTTGCAAAAGAACTGCCATAAACATCGCAGAAATTTTAGAATTGGACCTTGCCCTATGATAGGCTCGTAGGAACTCAAGACCCAGGACCTGCTTTACTACCCAAAAGGATTACTAGGTGTGGTGACGAAAGCATCCCTTGGAGATGTTTATCCGAGATTTCGCCTCTAAAAGCTTGTTGTTGTTTATCCGAACTAAGAGCTAGCAGAGTCTCCATTATAAGCTAAGAGTTGTCTGCTTACACCTATTGAAAACGAAAGGCACCTGTATCCCACCTGTCGCTCTATCTTTACAAACTATAATCGATACTTCAAGAGGCTTCTTCAAGATAATAAATTTGCATTCAGCACTGAAACCAAGGCTTAGCACCCCATTATTAGGAAGTATGTCCTTTGGCTACCTGACTATTACAAATGAGTTCTTTTAGCGGATGGAAAATTTATCCCAGCTCATCACTGACGGAAAGGCCTTATTAGATGTCCTATCACGTACTTCACACGTATAAGGCTATATTCTTTTGTTTCAAGATTATCGATTTACAAAGGAACTTCCCTAGGTCTAGGTGGA
Organism: Sequoia sempervirens; assembly: GCA_007258455.2. NCBI lineage: Eukaryota > Viridiplantae > Streptophyta > Pinopsida > Cupressales > Cupressaceae > Sequoia > Sequoia sempervirens. Next base: position 1,081,819,846 of record VDFB02281492.1, read on the forward strand.
TCCATGGTGGGCCCTGAGTGAGTGATGCTTTACATTTGCCTTGCCACATGGGATCCACATGAGCACAACCCAAGAAACCCGTGTAAAACCGGCACAACTAGAAAACTGACGACGCTGTGAACATATGTAAGCGGGTCCAGAAGTAAAGCTAGTCGTTAAAATTCAAAAATTCCCAGGTATTTGAAAAATCTTAGCCTTAGTTATTGCTTACTGCTTCTTTCGCCAAAAATTCTGCTCTTTGATTCCCTTCTCTAAAAATATGTGATACTTTATAATCTTCGAACCCACTTAGAAGTTGTGTAATTTCCTAGAGCTAGTGATTTAGTTTCCAGTTGGGACAGTTTTTCTGTCTTATTGATTTTATAGTGATTAGGGAGTCTCCTTCTAAATGAATCTTTTTTGCCTTTAAGTATATGCCCAACTGAATTCCCATTAGAGCTGCTTGGAATTTTGCCTCATTGTTTGTGCAGATTCCTAGAGGTCTGGAATTCTCTGCCATTGTCTCCCCCTTCTCATTTTTAGCTACACATCCACCACCACCTAGGCCTGGGTTGCCTCGAGATAACCCATCAAAGTTGACCTTGATCCACCCACTTCCCGGAGGTTCCCATTTAACTTCCTTTCTCTTTTGTTGAGAAGCCTTGTGACCTAGCCCTATAATTTTAGGGATAAGGAGCCCCTTGAAAGCATGTTTCATCTGGTCATCCCAATTCGAATATGTTCCTTTCTTCCCTGAATTTGATTTGACTGCTTCATTTACTGTTTCAATGATCATTCCTTTGATTTTCTCACACAACTTTGTTGGTTGCATTTCCTTGTTTTGAAAGATCCTTATGTTGCGTTCCTTCCAGATTTCCCATATTATTATTGATGGGGCTATGGGCCAAATACTGTCAAATATTGCCTTCCTTCTGGGAAGAGGCCACATATTGAACCATGTTAGTAGGCATTTTGGTAAGGGGCTTTGCCAACTGAGTTTTCTCATGAAATGTTGCCAACATTGCATTGAATAAGGGCAGTTAAGTAGCAGGTGGTATGAGGTTTCATTATCATTTTTGCATAAAATACATCTCCTTGGGCTCTGAATTCTGAAAGTGGCTAATCTATCCTCAGATAAGATATTTTTTTGAAATTCCAACCAAGCAAATACTCCTGCTTTAGGGAGACAATTTCTCCCCCAAAGTAGTTTGCTCAGACAATTTTGTCTTGCCTCTGCTTGTTCCTTTAGCCTATAGCCAAGCTTGACTGCATATGTCCCAGTCATGGAACCACACCACCTGATAATGTCGTCTTGATTGGAAGGAAAGAAAGTTATTTCTTTCAATATTGTCGTTAAAGCATCCTTCTAGTACTGTGGTGCTTCTACATTTTGTAGGGAGTTCCATTCCCATTCTTGTAATCCCTCCCTAACTATCATCCTTCCATAGTTACATACCTTCTCACCCCAAGTTCTTATAGTTTCTGTTATGATCAAGTCCAGACCAGGAAGAGTTGCTAACACTTCCTTGTCATTCCATGAATCCTACCAGAAGGATGCTGACTTACCATCCCTCAACTCCTAGGTCACATGCTTTGTGATTATATCCTACATTCCATCAAATAGTTCCAAATGGCCGAGCCTCGAGGAGGGTTCACAATTCTAAGTATTTGGGTTGGAGAGTCTGAGTCTAGGTATTTTCTCCTCAAGATCCTGACCCATCTTTGATCTCCTTTTGCATACATTTCCCAGACCATTTTTGCACCTACTGCCATGTTCATCAGTCTTAATTGTCTAAGACCTGCTCCACCAGCATCTTTAGGGGTGCAAACTTTTTTCTAGGCCACAAGAGGAAATTTTTGATGATCTCCTGTGCCACTCCAGAAAAAATTTCAAAATTTTTGATTAAGCTTTTCATCCACTGCTGATGGAATTTTTAAGCATGCCATTGAATAAATTGGTATTGTTGAAAGAACTGCCTTCACCATCAATAATCTTCCTACTACCGAAATCCATTTCCCTTTCTGAGTCCCCAGCTTATTCTTGCAACTGTTGATTAGCTCTTCCCAATAGCATTTTTTGTTGATGCCTACAAAAAGGGGGGTGCCCAAAAATCTACCTAGAAAGTTTTCCACTCTCAATCCCAAAATTCTTGCCAAATCTCTTTGAAGGATCAGTTGAGTATTGAGAAAAAAGACCTCAGATTTATGCCAGTTTATGCTTTGTCCTGATGGTTGGAAATATTCATCCAAAAAATATTTGATGGTTCTCGCTTCTCTTCTGCTAGCCATTCCGAATAGAGTTGTGTCATTAGCAAATTGTTGATGTGTTGAATTTTCAACACCATTGGCAACATTCACTCCTTTCCATTTTCCTTCCTGCCTTAATTTTGTTATCCCCCGTCCCATAACTTCTGCCATTATGATGAATAGGAAGGGGGAGAGGGGATCTCCATGCCTTATCCCTCTCGAAGATGTGAAAAAACCCCGAGCTGTCACATTAACTAGTACTGAGAATTTCGTTGTGGAGATACAAATTTTAATCCATTTAACCCAATCCTCTTGGAAGCCAAACCTCCTGAAAACCTCCAGTAGGAATTCTCTATCCACCATATCATATGCTTTAAGAATATCCAACTTGATAATCATGCATGGATCTCTTACCTTTCTGGCCGAGTGCAGGGTTTCATGAGTTGATATTATGCCTTCCACAATTGACCTGCCCAGGGAGAAACCACTTTGTTCCTTTGAGATAATGTTATCCATAACTCCCTTCAGTCTATTTGATATTATTTTCATGATAAATTTATACACAGTATTGCACAAAGCAATTGGTCTATAGTCTCCTATCTTCATAGGGTCCTTTTTCTTTGGGATCAATGCCAAGAATGTGTGATTTGTTGCTCCCAACATGGTCATCTTTTTTCTTGATTCTTCTATTGCTAGGTATAGATCTTCTCCTACTATTTCCCACAATTTCTAGAAAAAACAAGCAGGAAAGCCATCTGGGCCTGGCGATTTATCTGGATTTAGTTGAAAAGTCACCTTTTTCACCTCTTCTCTACTTATTTTCTTGAATATCATTTTGTTATGTTCTTCCCCTATGATCTTTGGGATTGAAGCTAGCATTTTATTTCTGACTTCCTCATTATTCTCCAATGGTCTATTTAATATTGCTTGGAAAAAATTAATGGCCTCCTCATTTACTTCCTCCAATGACTGGGCTAGCGATCCATCTTCTCTTCTTATGGATGTTATTCTGTTCCTGATCCTGTTGGATACTGTTGTTCTATGAAAGTATTTTGTGTTGCAGTCTCCTTCCTTGATCCATGTTTCCCTATATTTTTTCCTCCAAAAGCATTCTTCTCTTTTCAAGATCTCTAACAATTCTTCTTTGAGAGATTTTTTGAACTCAAAGTCCACCCCATCCATTCCTTTGTCTATGATATGTTCATTAAGAGTGCATAGTTCTTTGGTCACCTGATCTTTCTCTTGAAAGATATTATTGAAGTGATCTCTATTCCACTCCTTTAGTTTATTTTTCACATAGTTCAATTTTCTATTCAGAATATATAAACAAGAGTGGTTCCCTAGTTGGGGCTCCTTCCACCATTTCTTAATCAATTCTGGAAGCTTTTCATCTCTAAGCCACATTTTCTCAAACTTGAAAGGGCAGCCAGCGGGGGCTGTGTCTAGCTATATTAGTAGTTGCACTGGGAAATGATCTGAGCCCACGTAGGGTAAGATAGTAGCTTCATATGTTTGGTTGCTTCTTCCCCATTCTCCAAATAGAAGAAATCTATCCAGCCTCTCAGCTATGTTTGTAAATCCTTTCCTTTTATTTGTCCAGGTAAAGGTGCCATTTTTTATAGTTATATCCATCAAATGGTTGTTATCTACAAACTCTTGGAAGTCATGTTGGACTCTTGTAGTTCTCCCTATCCCACCTCTCTTTTCTTCACAGTTTAGGGTTGCATTGAAGTCACCTGCTATGATTCCTTTTTCTCCTCCATGGTTTGAAATGGCATGGGTGATTTGTTGCCAAATTGCTCTTTTCTCTCCTATTTGGGTGGGGCCATAAGTATTGATTAGTGTGAACTGCTCATTTATTTGCAACACTCTACCTTTTATTGCTAACCAATTCTTATTTTCCTCCAACAATTCTCCTGATACTGTGAGGGGGTTCCAGATAACACCTAGCCCTCCTGAAGCTCCCTCCGCCCTTACATAGCAACCATCCCATTGTTTCCACCATTTCATTCTATTTTTGATCTCTTCTAAGTCCCACTTTGTTTCTTGTAATATGAATATATCCGCTTTTGAATGGTCAATTTGGCGCTTGACCATGCACCATCTGTTAGGGGCGTTTAAGCCCCTAACATTCCATGTTATGATTCTCATTGTGGCTAGGGAAGGAGAGCCTCCTTCCCTTTCCAAAGTTTTATTTGTCCTGCCACATTGGCTGCTATTTCCAATTTGGCTTTATTGGTTTGAGGGCCTCTCCTCCCCTTCCCTTTTATATTTGGTTTATTTATCTTGGATTGGTTATGTTCCAGCATTCTTTCCTCCCACAATTCCCCTTCTTCAGCTTCCTCTACATTCTCTTCATCCGATACCCAATCTTCGCCTAATTCATAATATGATTGGGAGTTTTCTTCCTCCTCCTTTTCCTCAAAATGATACTTTTGAGATGCACTACCTTCTTTAACACCTATCTCCTCCTTTTCCTTTGATTCCTCTACTTTTCTTCCTTGACCATACCTGGTCTCCAGACTTGTGGTATCTGGGTTCTTTCTGTTGCTCAAGACTTCTCCTATTTGTGATGAAATGACTTTTTCCAAGTCTTTGGTGTGCTCCAAGAGAGTGCTCAAATCCTTTTGAGCCTGCAAGGTTACTTCTTCAGCATTTGACATGTCTTGACTTAAGATTATATTTGCTTTCCATTCAAGGTCTCCCAATTTTATTTTTTTGGGGCTCTTTCTAGACAGTTGAACTAGGCCAACACCCCTTGATTCCTTGACTTACCTCCATGTCCACCAGAATTCACTAATGGACCTATTTTGGTATTTTTCTTACTATCAGTGGGATTATCCTCTTCTGCTCTACCAGAGCCTCCATTCTTGATATCCTCTCTGGAAAGACACTTCCCTATCTTGTTGACATCACTCTTGGCTACTTTCTGAATCCAAAACCCAAACTTCGAGATGATTTCCAGGCTCTTGTAGATCCCTACACCTTCCTTAATTTCTACCAGGATGTTTTCCTCTGCATCTTCTTTCCCATTTATGAAATCTTAATCTATTCCCAAGCAAACCCCTAAGGAATCACCAATTTTAGTCATAGCCTCCACACTCCAATATTCTTATGGGAGGTCAATCAGTTTTAACCATGTTGGGGTTTGTTTGATCTTGTAATGCCATGGGTCAAAGTTGGATTCCCAATTTTTGCAATGAAAGTTATGGCCATTAAAGAATAGGGGTTTGCCAAACACTATTTGCTATTTTAGATTCCAGTCTATACATTCTATTAAGTAAAAGGCATTAGGAAGGGGGTTAATACTTACCTGGTCTTTAAAGTTTTGCTGCCACCAATTCATGATTTCTTCTTTCGGATCACCTGGGCCACACCATTTCGCAAAGAGGGCATGATCATGCAACCTCTCCACTCTTCCCTCTATGATCTCCACTGGCATTGTGAAAAGCTTACTACCCCAAGGCTTAGCCTTTGTTTCCGATCCACTTTCATTCCTTCTTCTGCCGCCAAAAAGGCCTCCCCTTTTCCAAATTCGTTTGGGGTTTTGTTGATTCGGACCTCTTGGTGGCCCCTTGTTATGCCATTGGGCTCCGTAGTGCTGGGAATTGACCTTGCAAGTGTGATCTTCTCCTGGGCGATAATCTTGGGGGCTCTACTTGCTATTATTGTCAATCTTCCTTTGCCACAAATCTTCTTGACTGAGGTTGTTATTTCAGCCAAAATTTCTATCCCTGGAGTTGCTCCAGTGTCTTGCCCCCAGTGCCCTAGGGCTTCCATTTTTCCAGAACCGTCCACTCCTAAAATCGCTAGTGTTTAAATTTTCCTTTTGGATCCATCTCCCTGGATTTTGCATACGCCAACTTCCTTTTTGATAATCACTATGAAAGCCATTCCTCCGATCGTTCCAATTTTGTTTGTTTCCGTAGTCATCTTCCTGAAGCTTATACCCGGGACTGCATTTATCAATCCATCTCCCATTCGAAAACACCCATTGAGGAATGTGGGTTGCCTCTTTACCCTTGGCTAATTCGAGCCTTGTTTTGATCAGAAGCGTATCCTCAGGTTCATCACCCCATCTCCTTTTCTCCTATCCGGTTGCATCCTGGCACGTTTCGCCTTCTGCAACATTTTGCTCCGATGCTCCACCTTGCACCATTTCCTCCCATCTCCTATTCAAAAGATAATTATTATTCAAAGATAATTAATATTATTTTAATCATAATAAATTTTAATATTGGCTATATTATATATCAATATATAAATATATTAATAAATAAAATTTTATAATACTTATCATTAATAGTTAATATTATTTAATAAATATTAAATAATAATTTAAATATATTAAATATAACTTAAAAAAAAGTTTAAGTAATCAAATTAAATAATTGTTTAAATATTATTGCTATTAATTACAATAATTAACAAATAAAAATAATATTGTTAGTTGTGAAATAAAAATTATTATTATTCAATAATGATTAATATTATTTAAATAATAATAAATTATTAATATTAAATATATTAATAAATATAATTTTATAATATTTATCATTAATAATTAATATTATTTAATAAACATTGAATAATAATATAAATATATTAAATATAATTTAAGTATTCAAACTAAAAAATACCTTATATATTATAATTATTAAGTGCAAACAGCAGTAAAGGAAAATAATATGGTTATGAGCGAGAAAAAAAGAATAAAGGGTAAAAACAAACGGACGAAGATTTGACGGTGAAATAACATAAATAAACATTAAAACAGATTCCAACTAATGGCATTGTCACCAAAGCGAAACGGAGATAAAAGGTAGGGCCCACATGAAACAACACACACTAAGTCAATGCTTAGTGTGTGATGTTTAAGCCCAGCCGTTGTTGGAGGCTGGGGAACCTGAGTGACTGGTGGAGGAAATAATGGTCAAGCCGATGTGGTCACGGTGGTGTGGAGGAATGAAAGGTACCTACAATCGAAATTGGGTGTTGAAGAGGACGATCCTCTATAGAAATTTATAGTCTGGGGAATTGGCATGAATGTGGCTGGGAGGCGGAGCCAAGCACGGGTGAGCATCAATTTCTTGAATGGATGTATTGAAGGGGTGGTGGTCGATATAATTTATTTCTTTCAAGTATAAATAAAATAAAATAATTTAAATAATGAATGTTGGAATTCTTCAAAAAAATAAAAATAATTATTTTATGTACAAGGAGAATAAGAGTATTAAAAATAAGATAAATAGTTTTAAAGTAAAATAAAATAATTCTTAAGATAATAAAAAAGTTTGTGACTAACACTTTTTTATATTATATTTGATATGTGCATTTTAGATAATGACTAAAGTAGTAATACCATCCTTTTCTTCTATCACCTTACACTCATGATCCCTATTTGTGTAGCTAAAGAAGAAAATGATTTTTGCAGTTACTTTGGTTGCTAACAATGTACTACTCAAATGAATCGTCTTTCCTATTAATTCTCTTGATAAACATGATAAATAAATTTTAGGAATATCTTATTCTTGCACAATTTTACTCTATAATTCAACTTTGGTAATAAAATAATTCATGCACTAAAGTTAATGACAATTTTAATAAAACAAGAAAGAAAAGTATATGTCTATATATGTTAAATTAACTATATAAATAAATTCATGATACTAATTTATTGATGACCTTTCAAAATTTCTTTAATTGTTGGGAAATTGTGGAGGGATTCTTGAACTATTATAGTTATTAGCATAGCAATTGCTCATTTAAATTTAGGAAGCATAAGATAGAATGTTAAGTTGTTTGTTCTTTTATTTATTTTAGGTTAAAATTTTAAAATGTTATCATAAACCTATTTTATACAAAAAGAGAGTTGAATGATAGAAACTCATGACCCAATGATATTTTTGCTTTAATTTAAGGTTAGGGAGTTTGTGACGAATTTGCATTATGTTTACAAGTTAGTTTATTTTAATTCCAAAAAGTAGAGAACCTATGATCAATAAGTTAATTGTTCCTAAGGTAGCACTTTCAAATGTAATGCTCTATAACTATAGCTCTCTTGAATAAATGATCAAAGTAGTTAAATAGGTTTGGTTTATTTAGGGATAATTGACTTAGGCCATCGGTTGTGCCATGGTGGCATGACCACCGCATTTACATATAGACACCCGAAGGGAACAACTCTGGAGTGGTTTTCTCTCAAAATATTTTGTGGTAGACACCTAACCCACCTAGGTTAACCAATCTTCATATAGGGGTGTGTGCGAATGATTCCACACATTCACTCGCATTCCTCTCCTTCACTCACGAGTAGTGTGTTGGTGTTGATGTTGCACGTGCAATGTCATTCGATGCGTGAATGTTATCTTGTCATGTGTGTGTGGGAAATGTTGCTATTAAGTAATAAAAAAATTGGGCATGTTTTTGTTCAAGTGAGTAAATTTTTTGGGCATGCCACAGGTCATCAAAGACTAGTATACCCCTAAGAATCTCACAAGGCTCATGAGGTTGTTGGTTCTAGCTAACTTCTACATAATATTTGTATTTGGATTCTCTCACATTACATATCCTTTAAATTAAACGATACAATATAAGAATCAAAACCAAATCTATATAAATAATGACAAAATAAAAAATATATTTACATAATATAAATAAAGACCCTATTCAACACCAATTCTTATATTATAAAGAATTAAATCAATACAACAATAATTATTTTCACTAAAAAACAATCTATACTAAATTCTCTTATGATTTTTATTAGATTAAGGATATGCAATTACAAATATAGCTGAATATAAAATCACCACATCATTTGTATAAACACATGCAAGCTAGTTCAAAATAAAAGATGGATAAATTACCACACACTTTATTAAGAGATTTTAAGGTCAAGATTAAATAGAAACAAAATAAGTGCATGTTGCTCACTCTACTTAATCATCATACTCTTCGACTGTGCATGACAATTTTACACCCTTACCTGAAAAAAAAGGTTATATAATTGTATATACATGATACTGCTAAATCACTAATTACCCACGTACCAAAGCTGTAGGTATCTATGCCTACACTATATTTTTTCCCCTTTCCCCGATCTCTTGATTTCTTTCTTTTCTGCTACTCCCCTAGGCTTCCTGAATCTCTGGTTTAGGCTCTGCATCCAGATTCCTTTTGAACAATTGAACTTGAACTAGGGCCAAGCTTCCTTCGGGTGGAGTAGCAAGTTCCTTCCACGACAAGAAGCTTATAGCCAAAACAAAAAGCGAGGAAATAATGAAATACAAAAAAATGGTGTCGTGTCCACTTCCAAAATAAAATTGGAGGATGAAGGCCAAACAGGGCATAAGTATCATATTCTGAAAATGAATGGTACTTGAATTGTCTTTGGAGGATTTGACACCGTTGCAAATTTTTTCCCAATTACTTGTTTACTCCGACAGCTGAAAACAATTTGAGACTTTCCTTCACTAAATGAAGGCAGTCCCAGGGAAACTTATCAGTAGTCGTCAGGGCTAACTTCACGCATCGTAGAGAGTGGAAAATAGGTCTGACTTCTTTGTTTTTTTTTTGGACTTGTTCGTAAGCGAGTTATTAGCTTAAAAAGAAAAAAATGGCTTATGGGTACTTAAAACGCGTCTTGACGAACCCGTAAAGCAAAAGGTGCTCAAAAAGGGTTTTTTTAAACCTCCATCCGCTACATCTTTACCACTTCACAGATACCCGTTCATTCAAAATCCAATTATTTTTTTAAAAAAAGCCTATTTCTAATTATCAATAAACCTATTTCAACTTGTGTTTGTATATGGGCCCACTCATTTTTACATGTGGGTTCGCTAAGAGTTTGGCACTTTAATCTCAACCCTACCACATTACCATGTTAACCATGTGCCCCATATGCACTCAACAAACCACGCGTATGGGTTTACCTAACTGCGGGTTGTTGAGCATGTCTAAGCCCTAAACTCATCATCTCCCATAGTTTTCATCATTTTCACCAAGTTTGGTCTTCCCCTGCTGTTGTTGCGACCTCTTCCGACCTTCGCCACTTCCACCATATCTCATTTGTTATAGGTAACATCTCCAAGTATTTTCTCCTACAATATTGTTTGTTCAATAATGGGTTTTTGTTGGCATCGACGGTGTTTGCGTGCATTTTGGTGTGTTTTACAATCATTTCTCTGTATGGTATTGAGGGTTTAACTGCAATCATTTTCCATTACATACAATGTGAACAAAATTTGATCCCTCGTGAATTATTATGTCTATGGCATCGAGGGTTTGACTACTATGATTATTTTTGACGGTATACTATGAACTAATCATATAGAATGTGATTTAAACAGAGCATTGTCATATTTTTTAATGGTATAATCATGAAATTTAATGGGTTTATAGTTTTTTCTCCAAATTATTGAGGGCTTTCAGGATACGGGTTAATCTGTTGTCTTCGACTTAATTAGGTAAACATTTTTTTTCAGTAATTATATTTTGCACATGAAATTAAATGGGTATACAGTTTTTGTCGGATTCTCTTCGAATCTCTACATTATAATCATGAAATTTAATGGGTATATAGTTTTTGTCCCAATTTATTGAGCGGTTTTAGGATTACAATTTGTAGACAATGATATGTTCTTATTAGATTGTATATATATTTGCAGACAATGATATATTCTTTGCAGATAATGATATATTCTTATCAGATTGTATATATATATGTAGGTTCATGTGATGAAACCCTACATGGCTTGATATAATGAAACCCCACACAACATGATTGCATATATATATGTATATGATATATTATTATCAGATTATATATATATATATATATATACAATCATGTCGTGTAGTGTTTCATCATATCAAGTCGTGTAGGGTTTCATCACATGGACCTTCACATGAGCCTCTATCAATGTTTGCCATTTAATAATGCTCAAGTTTCTTGCCATATATCCCTATAACTCAATTATCTTTAATAAACACATTGACATTATCAGTTTAATACGCATGTCCAAAGAACGCTAAAAGGAATATAACAACTAACTTGGATTAGCTAGCCCCTGAAAACTCAAAATAAAGTAGTTACTTCGCATTTGTTCATATCCTCATGGAAACCTACAGATGCTAAAAATATCATCCAACTACAAAAAGGTAAAACCAATGACAATTCAAGCAAAGTTTTCTTTTTTCAACTTAGAAAGTTTGTGCCTGATTAATGCTCCTCTCTGCATAAAGTACAATATTTCAATGAGAAGGGTCATTCTAGAGATTCATCACACAGTTAGAAACCATTCTGGAGAGATCAATTAATTTTACTATCTAGGTAATCATTTCGTACATAGCTCTAAACAACTTAATGATTAGTGGAAAGAAATGTCAACAAGTAAAAAATTCAAAAACCAACTTTTTGAAGAATAAAACAAACCTTAATCTTGGAAAGCATGACTTTAAACCGGTCAAAGTCATTTAATGCAACTCTTCACTTTTGCACAATTAGTTTCCTTCCCCATGAAGTATTCTCCCATTGCTTCTGAACCTCTGTTAAATAATAACAGTGGATAGTCACTATGCAACTGCTAACATCCATGGCAACCTCCATATACTTTGCTTAAAATTTTATACCTGCTTTCTCCATAGCCTCAATCAACACTTTCTTTTTTGGTATCTTAGGGATGTCAATTTTGATATCAATTAAAGAGATCCTCTTGAAGTTCATCTGGCACTTCACCATTTTTGGTGCATCCACCAGAGCCTACAAAGAAAATTAAAAATGGATAAACAAACGTATGTCATTTCTCCTTTTCGATTAATGGAGAGACAATTATCAAGGACCAAAGATTTATGCTACTCAAGATATAGAGAAATTAGAAATAAAAAATAATTATTGGTTGTCATCACTAATCTTTGGAACTAAGTGTAGTAGATTAACCAAATTTGTCACATATTGATGAAATAGGAAGGATGGTTCCTTTTGAGGCAGCATATTAATTGAAACCTCAATATTTGAAGATATATATCTATATATATATATGATCTTATATAGATATCTGATATATATATATATATATAAGATTATACATATATAATCTTATATAGATTATATATATGTATATATAAATATATATGTATGTATTAGATTAAATATATATACAAAATATAAACATATGTATATCAGACTATATATATTTCCAATTTATATAACCTTGTTGTATTTCATTTAAACAAGTAAAAGCCAGGATTACATGAATTTTTTTGTAGATATACATACACAACCTGAATGTAAGGTGCACTCCTAAAGCCTTCCGTGATCATGCTTGTTTATTTTTTTGATTTTCAGACTCATATTTATGTTGTACTAACAAGTTATCATATATATAAATATGTATATATTTAATCTGATATAGATATCTATGTATATAAGATTAAATAGATATATATCTATATATACAAGATTAGATATATATGTATATATATAATCTTATATATATAGATATATCTATATAAGATTATATATATATAATCTTATATAGATATATATGTATATCAGATTATATATATTTGCAATATATATGACCCTATATATATTAAGCGGGATGAAGGATAATAAAGGTGAAAATGAGGAAGAAAACCGTGGGAGATAATGATTTCAGGGCTTAAAGATACTCGACAACCCGCGGTTAGGTAAACCCATACACATGGTTTGTTAAATGCATATGTGGCATGTGGTTAACATGGTAATGTGGTCGGGTTAAGATTAAAGCGCCCACCTCCTAGTGGACCCACATGTAAAAATGAGCGGGCCCACATACAAACACAAGTTGAAATAGGTTTATTGATCATTAGAAATAGGCTATTTTTCATTCAAGGAACCATTGAAATTAGACATAAATGACAACTACAATATGAAATGATTGATTGTTTCCCAGGAAAAATCAAATTTGAAAATCAATCACCACAATTCAATGCATTCAATTTACACATTCGAATGATTTTATAAGAGGGAATTTCCAGTGTCATTTTCATTATGAATTCTCCTATGCTTTCACTAGATATCCACTGCAAAATTTAGGTTGGTACATATAATAAAACAAAAAACATATTATAATTCATATATATGACTGAATTTATGCAAGCCACCTATTTTTCAATTAAACCAAATATAAAATTGATTTCCTAAAAGCCACGACAGAACTCAGGCATAAATGGCCACTGCAAAATGAAATGACATATTGTTTCCCACGAAAATTCAATTTACACATTCGAATGATTTTATAAGAGGGAATTTCCAGGGTCATTTTCATTATGAATTCTCCTATGTTTTCATTGAATATCCTCTACAAAATTTAGAGCTTACTAAGGCAACCTATGCAAATTCCTCTTAAAAGGGAGCTTATTCAAGTCGGTACACCCATAATAACTAAATTCATGTTTTTATTTATCAATATATTGTTTTATATTTATGTTCTTTGTTTCATTATTCAATATACTATTTTATATTTATGGACTCGGTGTTTACATTATTTTGAGGCATACAAATTATTCAGTTTTCAGTCAAATGTTCAAATTAGTATTATCCATTATTTAATCATATCACAGTTACATTTTTATCACTTGCATACATCATGCATCAAAGATAATAACAACAACATTATCCTTATTAAAGCTTTCAAACTACATATAATGCTCCAATCAAAACTCTTATTGTTGTGCATGCAATATTGTAAGGATGATTTTATGTGGGAATGTTACGAGTACTACCCCCATTTATTACAATTATTTTGCAGGCAGGTGGGAGCGTCGAGAAGTGAACCGAGTATGTGGATTATCAACATACCAATGAAACGGTGTTTGTTAACACATTAAACTATATAGGGACATTTTTCTCTGAATGCTTTATGATATGTTTATATTTTTTGTTATATTGTGTTCATAAATTTTTTTTTCTTACAAATGCTTATTTGATTGGATGAATATATTTAACTACATTGGACTCTTAATGGCAGGCATGCGAGGACTTCTCTGCAATCAACAAAAGACATCAAGCGTTAAAGACAAGTAAAGTCTTTGACTTTACTTTGGCAATGACCTAGTAATACTGAAAAATATGTGTTTTTATATATATGGCTGAAAAATAGATGAATTGAGTAATAGTATAGATTAATTATGAGACTAGTTAGTATTAGATTAATTATATATATGTATGTATATACATATATATAGGTATATATGTACATACATATATATTGTTATGCATATATGTATGTACATATATAGCTATATGTGTGTGTGTGTGTGTGTGTGTGTGTGTGTGTGTGTGTGTGTGTGTGTGTGTGTGTGTGTGTGTATGCAATCTGATAAGAATATATCATTGTCCGCAAATTGTGTTTGCAATTAAATTCCTTTTATTTTTTTATTGAAAAACATTGAAACACAGTGTAATTAGTAATACCACAGAAAATACAAGGATGAAACCCTCATTAAACATATAAGAGATACAAATTTGAGGTTCCAATAAATAACAACATTAGGACATTTTATAATCATGTCATAGTTATATTTTTAATCAAACTGCAATCATTGATTGGGTGGTACCACAGAAAAAACATGGCTGAAACATACTTGAAACATATGAACATATTATTGAAAGCTTGTATTCAACTTATTCTCACCTTAAACATATGTGAGGTTCCAAACATAATAACAACAACATTATCACATCTTATAATCATATCACAGTTATAACTTGAAGCAGATTATGCAAAGCAGATCACCAAAATATACTGCTACATCGATCAAAAAGCAAAATTCAATATGAACATTATCAGTTCTCCATATTGCTAGGAAAAGGAGGTGGAGTGAGATATTTGTGAATAGCTGAGTCTAGTCCACTTGTAGGAGGTGATACTTGGTTAATAGAGGTTTGAAGGCATGTTGCTATTTGAGCAAGCAATGTCTAGCTTGCAATTGCAGTTAGTCCCATTTGTTGGAAGGCACTCCCAACTTGCATATTGTTGATAGTTGTAAAGGCTAGTGACAATATGTTCATCATATCAAGCAGGATAGGGTGTTGGGGGGTATAGGATTCCCCACTGTAGACTTATGTTTTTTCCTCTCTGCTTGTTTAGCTTTCTTTTCAATTGCCTTTTGTAGTTGTTCAACCTTCCCCTGCTCTTGTCTAATTTATTTCTATTGCATTCTAATCATATTCTCCTCATCTTCTATTTGTTTCTTTGCTTGCTTCTCAGCCCTCATTGCTTCCTTTTCAATTGCTTTCGCTTCATGTTCTACCTTTCTCTGCATGATTTGCTCCTTACGTTGCTGCAACTCCTCATGCCTTTTATTTTGTGCATCTTGTTCATTGTACATTTCAATGAAGGCATCATATGTTAGTACTTGGGACTCCCTACTAAGGCGAAGCACTCTTGAACAACCTCCCTGTGATGTTCCTTGCACCCTCTGCACTAGAAGTCTTAAGAATTTGTTGTTTGGTCTTGTTGTTTGTTTTCCATCATGTGGGGTGCATGGCACAAACTCAACTTCTTCCTCACTAATTGCATTGTCATCTTCACTTTGAGCATCAGTATGCTCTTCCCAATTCCTTGCAATAGTGAAGTAATGGATTACTTCAATTGGATCAACATGTGGTGGGGATGGCATAGAAAGGATGACTTCTTCCTCAGTTGGATTTAATTGCACTCCAAGGTTTGTGGCCGCTTCATGCATCCATTCCAGTTGGCTTACTTGAGTTGGAAAAGTCAGGCCTGCTGATGTAATTGTTGTAACTTTATTACATGCTGCAATAACTGGTTCAATTTCTGGTTGGAAATCTGCAAAAACTAGTTGGATTTGTGTTGGAAAACTATGATTGTGTGATTTAGTTTCAACACCCTCACTACGTTCTACTACAACATCACTTGCCACATTCCTTGCATTGTATTCCCTCACAAAACCATCTATTTGATCCTCATTGTAACCAAATAGACACAAGCAGGTCTTTGCTGCAATAAACTGTTGATCATCTTCCATCGTGACTGGATCATCTTCCATTCCAGGAGTTGTTGCATCCTCTTCAACAACATATCCCTCACTTGGCCCCATGTCCATGTCAAGGGCTGACCGATTAAGTGGCCAAATTCTTGTTCTACGAAACCCACTAACAATGTTGCTTGGTTTCAATGCTTTTTTGAAAGCTTGGATTGCAAGAGTTTCCAACTCTTCACGTCTGATATCAATATGTGGGTTGTTTACTTGCCATATGGTTATTTGCTCTCTGAAATAAGCCTTGAATGGAGCAAAATTTTTGACATCCAATGGTTGCAACTTGTGACTGGTATGAGCAGGCAGCGTTAGCAGGTCTATTCCTAATTTTCTTGCTTCTTATATGGTCTTGAAAGCCATGTGGCTACCATGACCATCAAAAATGAGAAGGGCCCTATTTGTCGGTGAAACCCCACCAATGATATTACCTACAAAATGGTCTAACCATTTGACAAATAGTTCCTTTGTCATCCAAGCATGTTCTTGGACTGCCATTAATGCCTCTATCTCACAATTTATGATGTAGTTCTGCATGTGCCTCTTTGATTTAAACAAGTAGGGCCCAGGAATACTTAACCCAAACGCACTTACACAAGCCAACACTGTGATCCACTCTTTACTTTTTGATACCAAATGTGGTACACATTTCACAGCGAATTTAGCAATAACTCTCATGCCACAGTTCCTACTAGCCTGAATACCAGTCTCATCACAATTCCAAACTCGGCTTGCTCCATAGTGGTTAAGGTTGATCATATTCTCGAGGTTGTCATAGAATGCTTGCACGACAGAAGGATGAACCATAATCGCTCTTTCATTGTCCACTCCTTCAGCTGTTCTGATTGTCAAATCCGGGTGCCATCTTCAAAATCCTGCCCACCATGACCTCCCAGGGACCCCATTTGTGAATAGATTGGGCCAACTTCTAGTTATTTGGGAAATTGTAGCTTGTAGTTGATTTACCTACAATCTATGGCCCAATTCTTCCATGTCCTTGCACCATTAGAAAACTTTAGTCTCCTCCTCCTTAGATAAAATGGTATGTGGATCCCTCCTTTGGTGGTGGTAACTCCTAACAACCACGCCCTCAACTGCTAGGTGGCATACCCCACTTGATTTTTGCTTCCCTGATTGACATGTTGTGTTCTTTGACACTTTTAACTGCTCCTTCCATATCAACATATGTCCACTGCCTAATGGGTACAGGTGAGGGAAATTGCACAACAGGTTGAACATCTGGCTAAACATTTGGTTTGACGTCAAATGTGTTGGTGGCTTCATTTGTAGAGTCAATAACATCTTTTTGCTTGGGAATTGCATGCACTTCCTTAGCAGACTCTGGTTCAATGAAGTGCACCCCATGAGTGACTCTAATTGCGCATGGTCCTCTTCCTACAACCCTTTTTGGTCTTCTAGCGGGTGCCATGATTTTCCACTTAACCTGCATGGATAGTAAATATAACATAACTTGTTAGTGCAACATAAATATGAGTTTGAAAATCCAAAAAATAAACAAGCATGATCACAGAAGGCTTTAGGACTGCACCCTTACATTCAAGGTGTGTATGTATATCTACAAACAAATTCATGTAATCTTGGGTTTTACTTGTTTAAATCAAATAGTGCATGGACCGTGCTTTAAAATCTATATGTGTATGTATATATGTGCATGTACAAAAATAACTATATATGTATGTATGCATATGTGTATTATGTATTTATAACTATACATATGTATATGTATATATGTGTTTGTGTTTGTATATATATAACTTTCATTCACAATCTATGTATTCTGAAATAAAAGTAACAATACCTTAAAGAAAATCATTACAGTGAAACCCTCGATGCCATATAGAGAAATGATTGTAAAAAAAATTGATAAGAATATATCATTGTATTTGCAAACAATGATATATCCTTATCAGATTATATATATATATATATATATATATATATATATATAATCTGATAAGGATATATCATTGTTTGCAAATACAATGATATATTCTTATCAGATTGTAGACTGTATATATATATATATAACTGTCTGCAAATTATAATCCTAAAATTGCTCAATAAATTGGGACAAAAACTGTATACCCATTAAATTTCATGATTATTAATGAGGGATTCAGAATATAACTGTGATATGATTAAAAAATGGGTAATGCTATTGTTATTATCTTTGATTTATGATGAATGCAGGTGATAAAAATGTAACTATAATATGATTAAATAATGGATAATGCTAATTTGAACAGCTGACTGAAAACATAATAATCCATATGCCTGAAAATAATGTAAACACTGAGTACATAAATATAAAATAGTATATTGAATACCTAATGAAGTAGACAACATAAATGTAAAATAGTATGCCTAAAAATAATGTAAACACTGAGTACATAAATATAAAACAATATATTGAATAATGAAACAAAGAACATAAACATGTAAAAAAATATACTGATAAATAAAAACATGCATTTAGTTATTTTGGGTGTACCAACCTGAATAAGCTTCCTTTTAAGAGGAATGTGCAAAAGTTGCCTTAGTAATCTCTAAATTTTGTAGAGGATATTCAGTGAAAGCAGAGGAGAATTCATAATGAAAATGACCCTGGAAATTCCCTCTTATAAAATCATTTGAATGTGTAAATTGAATGCATTGAATTGTGGTGGTTGATTTTCAAATTTGAATTTTCGTGGGAAACAATTTGTCATTTCATTTTGTAGTGGCCATTTATGCCTAATTTTTGTCGTGGCTTTTAGGAAATCCATTTTATAGTTGGTTTAATTGAAAAAATAGGTGGCTTGCATAAATTCAGTCATATATACGAATTATAATATGTTTTTTGGTTTATTAGGGATCCTTACACCATTAATTGTGTGTGCAGGTACCAGAAGTTGATGGAATTAATGCATGAAGATGTGATAGGAAGTGTGGGTGAATGTGCAATTGATAGCTCATAAAGCTGATCAATGTTTTATATTATGTCACAATGTGCACCATTAACTATTCATAATGTTTTATATTATGTGACATTGTGCACCATTAACTATTCATATATACGTGTAAATACAATGTAGTTGAAGCTTTGAGCCACTTCCATAGATTGGTAAATGTAAACATAAATGTACTTTAATTAATGTAAAAATGACTTTATTTTGTGCATATTGTCTTATGTTCAAAACATATATGTACCAATAGATGTTTATATTTGTTTTTTTTTGGTTAGCTACACATTTGGTAGTGAACATATATTGGTGTAATTTGTAAATTTTTTATTGGCATAATTAAAACAATGTAATGACTAAAATGTAAACGGTTATTGGGGGTCAGGTAAACATGGAGTAAACAACAATTGGATCATGGGCGGCAATTGGAACATTTCCCCTATATCTGTAACCATTTGTCTAAGCTTTTGAAGGTCAAATCCATCTTGAAAATCATCCAACATAAGAATAAGAAGAAAGTGAAACTTATTTTGACACGAATAACTATACAAACGTTCCTTCAACATTGGGTCAGCCAAGCCAATCATTTCGCCAATTTTTGTTTGAGCGGTTTCGATATTATCTGGTGAAGTGTGTGCTTGTATAAAAAAAAAATTATTATGAAAATGATTTCTCACATCATCACTGTTATGGACAAGGTTGATGAGTGAAGTCGTACACTCACTGTCTGTAACCCGTACTCCTACAACTTGAATGTCTTCCTCAATGAGCCATTTCTGGATCTACAAAACTTGTTCTTCAAATGACTCCTTGTCAATGTTGCTTGGATGACGAAAGTTTGGACTTGGGTCACCCCAATAGGTACCGTTAAAATCATTATGTTTGCTGATGTGTTGTTCTACTTGAAGCTTGTATTCATCCACCTGGTTGCTAATCTTGAACTGATGCCAAAAATAAGGAAAGACACCAAAATACCCCATTTTATTTTCCGTTTGAGGCTTGCTATCATCCACTTGCCGGTTGCTCTTCTCGCCATTCTAAAAACTAGAGCACATACCCACACACCCATTTTTCTGCTTACATTCAAGGTGTCTCTTAAACTTGTCTTCAAGCTTATTCACACCTTCTATTGCTTTTTTCACTTGTTCCTTCCATGTTTTCACTTCTGCCTTGGGCTCCCAACCTTTTCTGGAGAGTGTTCCATCAACGTCTTCCACCTTAGCCTCTAGAATTTCTATATTCCTTTTCATTCCTTTAATTTCTTCCTTCAAATTGCTAAACTTCTTTACTACACCCCATGCGTAGGGAGCATCTTGACAATGGCTTTAGCAGGTGTGACCATACCAACATCCATGGTCACTGCTTTACCTAAAGACATTATAGGACAACACACTAGCTAGTGTGTTTCCTTTAACATTACCTCCATCATCAAGAGGACTTCATCATTATTGTGTGCAGTGTTTTTTTGGTACTTTTAAAATGCAAGAAATGAATTAAATCATGCAAAACACATTAAAAAAAAAAAACACTCACATAAGGGCTTAAAGTTGAAATGCAAGCATCCATAGAAAATAACAAAATATTACTTTTGATGGAGTTGTTTGTCTCTCTTGGAAGCTTTATTTTGGATGTAAATGTGGATGCAAAGTGGGTGTAGATGATAGTGGATGCAAGATTGGCTATGAAAATTGTGGGAGAGCTTGAGATTGTGAGAGAGGCTGAATGTGTTAGAATGCAAAAATGACTAAGTGTTAGTCATTTACTCAAGGGAGATGAGAATGAATGGTGGAGATAGAAAGAGGACATGAGATTAAGGGTTGAAGCACCTCAACCCACAAAATGATGACACTTGTCATCATGTGGATACATGAGACAAGATGGTTGACCTTTTTAATGTGCATGGGAAAGATAAAATGAATTTAATATTCCTTGGGGAAAGGGGTACTTGGAAGTACCATAGGTAATGGATGTGACAAAAGAGAATTATGGGGAGAAGGAAAAGGAATTAAAAATTACTTGGGGGATGGGAGAGGAATTAAAAATTCTTCCAAGTACCTTGGAAAAATAAAGTGGAATTTATAATTCCATTTGGGGATGTGGGTAGATTATCATGTAAAAATTCCATTAAGGTATGGGTTAGCATTTATTAGGGGGTTGACCATGGGTTAACTTAGGTTAATTAATTAAGGATTTAGGTTGTGCAAGCAAGGTGATTAGGCTAATAAAGGAAGATTAGAGACAACTTGCATTTTATGGAGAATGTGACACCTTCCTAATTAGGATTAGGAATGTGCACATCCTTAATCCAAGATTATGCAAATTAATTAGGATTAGAGGAAAGTTATGGAGGATGTGACCTGAAGGAATTTTGAAGGAAAGGGATAAGTGATGGGAGTAAATAATTAAAGGTAATTATTGATTTTAGGCTAGGTTTTGAGGAAGATAGAAGAAATAAATTAGGATAAAGGTTGAGATATATGAATATTAATTAAATAATAGGATATTATTTAATTAATATAGAGGATATGAAATTGGTCGAATTATAGGTAAATTGACCAAACAAAAGTGGTCAATTTTCAGTGTCTACAATTACATCAAATAAAAAAAAATTAAATAACACAAGGTATCTAATTGATTAAAAAATAAACCATTAAAATTATAACAAATGTTAAGTAATGACTAGTATTGTTTTGTGTTTTAGTTTGTATTTGCATTGTAATGAGAGTGGGAAACATGAATGCATTGGAAGGAGACATAATATTTCATTATGCAAAGTATTTAGTTTGCAAAAATACAATATTGTGTTATATTAAATCATGATAGTGGAATATGTCATATATTTGCGCTTTCAAGGTACAAATATTAAGAAACAAGATTGAAATAGATGAGAAGACAATCTTGTTAGTGCAATTTAAATATTTTTAAGTAACCATGTCAACTATTTTTCAATTACATTTTCTTGCAAAATCCCTTGAAACATAGTTCCTAGGTTGTTAACAGAGGAACTATAGCATTGCTAGTCAACATAATGCATGTTATATTTCTTCAATTGCAGTTGTTGCTACTAAGTCAAGTACATAAATTGATTTTAGTGTATCAAGATTTTATGTCAACATTGCAAAAATGAAATATAACATTGTCAATGCTAAATGTGGGAATAGTAGTATTAGCCATAATGGAAATATAATATCACAATCAATGTTCTCACAACTACCTTTTTTTTTGTTTTCAAGGCTGGATTGAGGAAGGAAGTTTTAGATTACTCGATCCAACAAACTTGAAACTATATAGGAATTATTATCAATAATATTTCTGATGTTGGAAGTCAATTATTTTATTGGCAATAGGCTAGAAAATTGAGATGATGGTGTAATGCAAGACTCTTCTAGGAAATGAACAAGACATTGGTTTGAAAAAGTGGGTGTGATAGGATTGTTGATAGAGATTGTATTGGAAATGTTGTCAATGTCAAAAGAAGATTGAATAATAGAGTTGAAGGAGGGTTGGGAACATGAAAATGAGTGCGAAATATTTAAATCATTAATAGTTACAATTTGACAATAGATTAAATAGGATTGTAGAGTTGACTTGTGTAGATGAAGGAAACATTTTAGCATTGAGACTAGTACTAGTTGAGATATATTTATGGAGTTGTTTCAATAGTAATGTTGGTGCTACTGGTGGTAGGATATCTACAAGAAGAGAGATGATTACCTACAAATTTCTTGAAGCACCTCCAAGCAATTAATGGTTCATCTCTATCATTTCCATTTAAGATTGCTTGGAATGGTTCATGGTCATGTCACCAAAGTTGTAAGGTTCACCTTTTAATGAAAAACAAATTCCATGGTCAAATACATGCACATATAATCAAAGAAAGCATCACGAAACATCTTTGAAAGGTCAATATAATTTGTGTAGTTTGGAGCAAGAATCAAGTATATGGATGGAAATAGGGGGCCAAAAGGGGCCAAAAGTGGCCACTTTTTTAAAAATGGTAAAACTAATCTTAGATGATAAATTGAAGATATCCATACTCAAAATTTGAAGATGTGAAAAGAACAAGATTCATAGTGCTCAAAATCTAGTTTCTAAACTACTATTTTAAAAAATGGAGGAGATTAAGAGATTCAAATAGGGGGAGCACACAAAGTGCTCCTATTGTTGACAAAAAAATATAACATAGCATCATGTGTTCCCCTTCTAAAATGTTGATATTTTTAAAGTATTTCACAAATCACTTTGGTTGAAAGTTAGCTAACATCATATAGTTTATGCCTAATTTTTCTACTAAATTTTTAATTCAATTCTTTTTAATGTGTATAGAATAGAGTCTATAATTTAAAAATATAATTTGTTTCAAAATTTAGATAAACAAATAAAAAATGACACAAAAAATATTATACATAGGTTTTCAGCAAAAAAAAAGACACTACCAAAATAAATTGAAGATCAAAACCTTAACATATTAAAAATGTAAAAAAAATACATTGTTAGAAAGGTAAGAGAGAGAGAGAATGATGTGATTGTGGTATTTTTTGGATCAACATTAAAAATGTGCAAACCTAATGAAGTGCATGCTTGACATTTAGTTTTTTTCTATATTTTATAAAAAAAAATGTCTTTGGGTATTGACATGCAAGTCCAACCGTAAGGGTCGGTAGTTTCCAAGGAAAGTTATGACACAAGTGTGTTATAACATGCTTGCATTATTGCTCGATAATAATCAAGCCACTATCAATCCAGAATATGAGTGCGTTATAACATGAGCAAGTTATAGAGTGCACAAATGCATAATGGACCAAAAAGTGCTTTTGGCCACTTTTTGGTTCCACATATTTATGCACATGGCCACATTAGAGAAGGGAAGGTGATGTAATTGCCGATTCTTTCTCTAAATAGGTGGATATGTAACAGATGTTGATGGGCCCTCATCACCAGTTGGTTTTTTCTATTTTTTGTTCGTGTATTTCTTATTTTGGGTGGTGAGTGTCAGTCTGGGAAGTTTTCTTTTTTGGCTTGTCTCATCCTTTTTATGGAGCGTTCCTTTTTGGGGGTTCTTTAGTTTTTGTGGTGGGATTGGTTGTTGTGGTTTTGGGGAAGGTTGTTCATCGGCTGTGTAAAATAAACTAGGTGATATTTTTGGTTTTGAATTCAAAGGAAAAACTCACATTGTGTGTGCAAGAAGTTGAGTCCACTTTTTGGCCAAAAATTGGAAGTGTTTTCCCCGATTTTTAGATTTGACACATTTGACCTTAAAATTTAAACATTTAGAGATGGAATCTTCAAAAAATTCAAACCATAAAATGTAGTTTTCAGTCTAGTTTCCAAATATGTAATTTATTTCAATACCCATTAAAAATTGAGTTTCAATAGACGCTTCTAAAAACCACTTTTAAAGTCACTTTTTATACCATACCATGCACGTAATACGACATCCATATTTTGCTAAATTATCATATTTTTCTAAAATCCTTTTGGGAAAAGATTTGTGACTCCACGAGCTTGTTTTTGATATTTTTTTTATAATTTTTTATTGAATATTTTTTTATTAAATATTTATTAGGCATATTTGTCATTTTAAAAATCATTGCAATTGACACGCATAACATGACCTAAACTTATGATTTTTTTATTTTTTAAAATTGAAAAGAATTGTCTAAAGTTTGTTTCTCGTGCAATCCGTTCGTCAAAATGTTATGTTGATCAAAAGTTATTAAAATATTAAAAACCCCTGATATTTCAAGTTTATGGACTAGTCTTATTAGAAATTAATTGAAAAATGAAAAAAATAATCAAATTATTAAAAAATTACATATTTGAATCATGAATTGCCTCATCATAATGGGTTTTAATTTCTGTAAAAATTCGCAAAATAGGTCTTCAAACATATGTCCAAAGTCATTATTTTCTTGACATTAATAGACCTTCAGTTGCAGGAGTCAAACTGGTCCAAAGCTTGGTTAGGGTCCCCAAGCCATTTCCCGAACCAAAAAACAAGCCAAAAAACCTGCTCAAAAATTCATAATTTAAAAAACGGGATCTCGTTTCATTAAAAAACGGGATCCCGTTTCATAAAAAAGCCATTTTTTATGGTTCTATGAAACGGGATCCCGTTTTGAAATTCTTCCAAAACGAAAATTTCAAAATGGAAGTTTCAAATGGGATCCCGTTTGAAACTTTCCATTTTGAAATTCCGCTTTGAAAATTGAAAATAGGATCCATTAATTTTAAAACAAGAAATTTCAAACGGAGTTTCGAAAAATGGGATCCGCTTCAGGATCCCATTTTTAAAAACGGATCCGCTTTTAAAAACGGGATCTTGTTTATTAAAAAGCGGGATCCCATTTTTTGCAAGCCGAATTCATTTTTTTGCCTAAGGCAAAAACTTCCACGTTTCGTGGACTCAACTTTGTACACTTACCCTATTATTACCTTTGAAGATCCTATGGGTTTTGTTTTTATTTTCTTTGTAAGGATAATTTCATTGTTGTTGTGAATTTAAACCTTCAATTGCAGGGTTTTGTTATGGAGTTTGTTGCAGAGGCTGAACATAGATATTCAGAGTCCATTTGCAGATATTGAGGTTTAATCTGCATCAATTTTGGTATAAGAGCAAACTGCGATGGCCCAGAGGGGTATCCACATGAATTGGGGAAGAAGGGGTAGGAGGAATGTAGGCCCTCGAAGAAACACTGGTGAAGTGTTTAGAAGGCTAGAGGCCCTTGAGACTAGATTAAAATTGGACGAGTCCGAAGAGGAACCAGAAAACTTAGCAAATGTTGCTATAGTTTTAGACCCTATAGAGAGGCTTATTAAGGCATTGACTAAACAAAGTTCCAGAGTAAAGGTGGATATTTCATATTTTAAAGGTGAGCTCAACCTAGATGCTTTTCTAGATTGGGTCCATGAATTGGAGAAGTATTTTGACATGGAAGATTTGATGAGGATGATCTGCAAAGAGAGAAAATTGTTGCATCCAAGTTGAAGTCGCATGTAGCTCTGTGGTGGGAGAACGTATAGATTTCGAGAAGAAAAGAAGGAAAAAATAAGATTAGGCTTTGGCCTAAGATGCTAAAACATTTGAGAGTTTTATTTTTTCCCTTTGATTACCAATAGAAATTGTTTAAATAATTTCAAATTTTGAAACAAAGGGATTAGTCAGTATAGGCTTATACTGAACAGTTCATGAGGCTTCAAATTCGAACAGATATACAAGAAAGTGAAGGGAAAACAACTCGATATGTGAATGGACTAAAGTTTCAAATTCAAGATGAACTTGCAATGGTGAAAATTTCTACTATATATGAGGCTTATGAATATGCTTAAAGGAAGAGGAGAAACTAAATTGGAAAAAAAAATAGCGAGTAAAAGGGATGATAGCAAACAAAATAGAGAGAAAGAGGTTTCTTTGGAAACTACAATAAATGAAGAGTCAAAAGAAGGCAAGAACATGAAGACTGACTTCAAAGGAAAGGGAGGCTTTAGAGGTAGAGGATGAGGACAACTACCTCTTGGAGAGTGGAAGCCCATGAAGTGTTTTATATGTGATGAAGCCTATAAGGCTATAGACTTCCCTCTAAACCCCAAAAGGGTAATGGTGGCCCAAGAAGAAGAAAAACCTTGGTTAGAAGAAGTTGAGGTTGAATCAGGAGAAAACCTAATGTTGAGAAGAACCTTAATTTCTGAGGACAGGGAAAATCTTGAAGTTGATTGGAGGAGGAAAAGTTTCTTCCGTACAAAATGCAAATGTAAGGACAAAGTATGTAAGGTGATCATAGATGGTGGATCTACTGATAATCTAGTGAGTACATAAATGGTTAAGAAATTACAACTTGCTTGTGTTCCAAAATCTAATTCCTATAAGATTTCTTGGTTAAAAAAGGATCATAGTGTGCTTGTAGATAAATCTTGTCTTGTAGCATTCAAAATTGGTCCTTGTGAGGATGAAGTTCTCTATGATGTAGTGTTGATGGATGCATGCCATTTATTGTTGGGTAGGCCTTGGCAGTATGATCGAAATGTGACCCATCGGGGTAGAGACAATACTTATGAGGTTCAACATGAAGGAACGAAAAAACTTTTAAAACAATGGAAAGAGGAAGGAGCATCTGAAGTGGCAGCTTTGTCTCTTCTAGCAGAAGCCAACTTCGAGATTGAAGAAAAAAACAAAGCTCTAGCTGAGCCAAGACATGATTTGGAGGAAAATTTAGGAGAAAAGGAGGTATACGATTTGAAGAATGAGATGCAATCAAAAATTGATGTAGAGCTACAACAAGATTCAACTAACAAGATTACATGTGCGCCTCGAGAAATAGGTGTTGAAGCTTTAGTTGACTGTGACCTTCTTTCTCAAGGAGATAGTGAGTTGTCAGAGTATAAGAACAATCATCAAAGATCTTCCAAGAATGTGATTCAAAATTCAATCCAAAGTAACTTCCTTACCTAGTCGGAGAGGAGTGATGTGAAGTGTGATTGGAGCAAGGAAAAAAATTTCAAGTCTACTACTAATTGCAGTAGTGATTATTTTATTGGTTTTGCTTTGGGGACTTTACCTAGCTTTATCAGTCTAACTGAATGGTGGAATCAACATTGGACTCCTGTCCCTAAAAAAAAAATGGGTTGGAAGCTTGGATGATAGCTTAGATTGTGCCAAGGAATCCCAACAAAATACTTTAAAGATCGATCTGCTTGTGGCAATCCAGATTGACTCTTCTAAACAAGGAGGTTCAAACCTTTTTAAAGGCAGGGAAGATGATGTAACTGTTGATTCTTTCCCTAAATAGGTGGATATGTAATGGTTGTTGATGGACCCTCATCAACAGTTGGTTTTTTCTATTTTTGTTCATGTGTATCTTATTTTGGGTGGCGACTATCAGTCTAGACAGTTTTCTTTTTTGTCTTGTCTCATTTTTATGGAGCGTTCCTTTTTGGGGGTTCTTTAGTTTTTTGTGGTGGGATTGGCTTTTGTGGTTTTGGGGAAGGATGTTCATTGGCTATGTAAAATAAACTGGGTGATATTTTTGGTTTGGAATTCAAAGGAAAAGCTCAATTTTATTACCTTTGACGATCCTATGGGTTTTGTTTCTATTTTCTCTGTAAGGATAATTTTATTGTTGCTGTGAATTTAAACCTTCAACTGCAAGGTTTTGGTATGGAGTTTGTTGTAGAGGATGAACAGAGATATTTGGAGTCCACTTGCAGATACTAAGGTTTAATCTACATCATAAGGTAATAATAGGTTTGTTGGAAATGGACTTACATGGATATATATTCATGTGGAGAAAATTTATAATATCTTTGATGTATCTCATTGATATGGCAACAATATCATAAGTGCATAAACAATCACATCTATTGTATTGAATGTTTTGATCCATCAATGTTTCTTGGAGTTTGGGTTCCATATTTCTACAACATAACAAACCCATGGGCATTGTCTAACACCTTTGTATTCTCCTGCATTCATAAAATGTTAATATTTTATAGCATTGAGGTGCAAGTTTTCATTTCCATGTTTTCTTTTCCCTCGGTTGTTAGACTTCAATTGTAATTTTTCAATGAAATGAACATAAATATGATCTAATTTGAAAGGTAGATTATAAATTGAAAAGAGTAATAATATCCTCATTGGACAAGAACATGCATGCAAGTGTGTGCACAAAGACGTGGGACCAAAAAGTGGCCAAGATTGATTTTTGATCCAAATACCATATAACACAACAAGTTATAGCATGCAAGCATTCTAATTCATACTCATTTTGTGAGCCATAAAAGCGAGTGTATTGTTTATTTTATATATACACAAAAATGCAAGCCCATTATAATGTACTCATGTTATCTCTTTCTTTAAAAACTACCGACCCTTGAGGTTGGATTTACCTTAGGTATCCAATCCAAAGGGTTGGAATTGCATGTTAATGCCCAAATATGTGTTTTTTTTATAAAATATTGAAAAATAAATAAATGTCAAGTGTGTTCCCTATTAGAGTTGCACATTTTTTATATTAATGTTAAAATTTACATGATGACTCCTAGTTCTAGATTACCTTTATAACCTTTTTTTTCTAAAATCTAAAAATATTAATTTTTCCATCTTCTCTCTTTTGCTAGCGGCTTCCTTTTTTAACAAAAACCTATGTATAGTGTTTTTGGTCTCATTTTTATCTAGTCATGTCCAAATTCAATTTTTTATTTACATTCTAGACTCTATTCTATACACATTTTAAAATTTGATTTTTGATTAGTTTTCAAAAAATTAAGGGGGGAGAATGCTCATTTTTTATTTTTTAAGACGTGTCTAGTTTGAAAATTAGTAAAAAAATATATATTCATCAAAAAACTAACAAAAAGATTAGGCATAAACTAAATGATGTTAGCTATTTTTCCACCAAAGAGATCTTTGAAATACTTTTTAAAATTAAACATTTTAGGGGGAGCACACTCGATGCTATGTTTTATTTTTTTGACAAAAATAGGGGCGCTTTGTGTCCTCCCCCTATCTGACTCTCTTAATCTCCACCATTTTTAGAAAAAAAAATAGTTTAAAAACTAGATTTTCACAACTACCAATCTTATTATTATCACATCTTCAAATTTCAAGTGTGACTATTTTAAATTTCTTGTCCAAGATCAATTCTTTACGGATTAAAACAAATAGTCACTCTTGACTCCCTTTTGGTCCCCCATTTCCATGCCTCTAAATTATTGTAGAATAAATTAGTCATTTCATTGATGCCCTTAATGGATATGGCCACCTTATCATAATCATAAGGAGCATCTTCTATTGTATTAAAGTTCCCTAGCCATCATTGATGTTGGTTATACTTGTGACCATAAATTGTTTCCCTATAACATCCATTTTTACATGTTTTCTAAAACCTATATATCTCCCAAAATTCAATGAATATTTAAAATTTATAGGATTGATGGTCAAATTTAAAATTCCTTGATTATTTTCCCCATATTCCTAATACTCTAGTTACTTGAGAAATTTCGACATCATTCTACAATCAAAATTCTCTATCATTATCAATGGTAACCATTTAATGCAAGTATTGTTGCAAAATCAACTCATTCATTGATTTGATCTCTTACAAAAGATATGTGACAAAAAATAACCATCTTAGCACTTTTGTTGAAAATAACTATCTTATGATAAAATATTGATGATTAACAAGAGTACTCTCATGATTCAAACAATGCACTACTTAACATACCTCGTTTGAATAAAAAATTCTTGTTTGGTTGCAATATTTTGAATATCTATGATTATCTTAAATTTCAAAACTCTTATTAGTTCTTGCATGAATTTTACAATGACCTCTTCCCAATATTAAGAGTGAATAAAAAATCAAAGGAGATATGATATTTAGTGCCTAGTCAATGGATTATGGAGCAATACAACAAGATGAGTAGGATGTGGATGACCTGAATATGAAAAATGAGAAATATTATGAATGAAATAGAGACATAAAGGAATGTGAATAGATCAATTATTATAATAGACAAACTCCATAGCATAACATCATTGTAAAGAGGGTCAACTATCATATCATTTGTTGCAAGTATCAAATAGAAATGTATAAGTCTGATGAAGAAGAGTAAGAGTGGGTATAAAAATGATCATGAAGATACTACCATGAACATAAAATGAATTTAGAATAATTGCCATTTGCATAAAAATAAATATATGCAATATAAATGCAATAGTTTAACTAATATAACGTTGCAAAATTTTTGTATATAGACTCGATATATAAACCTTTTCTCTTTATTTTAAAATAAAATTTTACATAGACAACATCAAAATAAAGATGTCACATGTTTTAAATGTGCGGATTGAAGGTTACATGCTTCTATGCACTAAGGTGTCCAATTGATGTGATAGTAGCAAGGAGTTATCGAGCGCGTGAGGCTTTCCACAAGGGTTTTGATTGGACAACACTTTTAAATAGACAAAGGTTGAGAGTTAGGACATGCAAGGGTGGGACTCAAAACTTTTATTGGATTTTGTTCATCTCCTTTCCATATTACACAAATGAAAACCAAACCCAATAAAACGAAACATAAATGAATGAAAAGTATGACCCTTAATTGATATATAAGATAATAATTATTAACAAATATTCACCCCATGGAGATGAAGAAAAATGAAACCTGACACAATGTATATACATAATTAAGACACAAATCCAATAGTAAGGCAAAGGAATTAAATTTCTCAAAATTAAGGAAAAATTACATGAAATGAGATTTTAGATGTGTTAAATAAGAAAAGATAATAGCTAATATATTTCAAAGTTGTAAATGCTATTGAATAAGATCAATGAAGTCTATCTACACTTATTATGTGTTTCAATAGAAAAGGAGAAAATGAATGTATGTACTCTATAAAATTTAGATTATGGAAAATAATTGTTAATCCAAAAAATATACATGTTTCACATGTAAAATATATAGCCAATTTATATGTTAAGACTTGGGAAATACAAATTTCAAATACCCATTGTATGGAAAAGTAAACATACATGCCAAATAAATAAAGGAACTAACTAAATCAAATAATATGTGATTTGATAGATCTACAACAACAACAAAATAATTATAGCCCAACACCACCCATGCTCCCTAAACCTAGAAAAGGGGTTTTAATCATAAAGTCACAAATTTTTTTTTCCAATAATGATGGTTTAGACATGCAATGATATGATTAAATAATAATAGAGAAATTACCATGAATATACATTATATCAAATAAACATGAGGGTAAGTGCACAAAGATGGGGGACTAAAAAGGGGTCTTAAGTGGCCACTTTTGTTTTGAAATCAGGAAAGACTGACCTTGGATGAGAAATTGAAGATAGTTACACTCAAAATTTTAAGATGCAACAAAAACAAGAGTCATAGTGCTCTGAATCTACTTTCTAAACTACTATTTTTTTTTTTAAATGGTAGAGATTAAGGGGTTCAAAAAGGTAATCTCTACCATTTTTGGGGGTGACCCGTTTAACATAGTGATTGAAACACTTGCTTGGTGACATTGCCACCAAGGTTCAAATCCTTGCTAGGCCGTTACGCTCGCAGGCTTCGTACTTTCACTAGGCTGGTGGGCTCATGGATTTGAACAACAATAGTCTTAGGCACCTTAAAAAGTGCCCATTACCGATAAAAAAAGGGGTTCAAAAAGGGGATCCACACAAACTGGTCCTATTTTAGGAAAAAAAACATACAATAGCATCTAGTGTGGCCCCCCTAAAATGTTAAGTTTTTTAATATTTTAAAAATCGTTTCTATGAGAAATTAGCTAATACCATGTAGTTTGTCCTTGATTTTTCTACTAATTTTTTAATGAATATATGATTTTTTACTAATTTTCAAAGTGGACACATCTCGAAAAACAAAAATTTGAGTGTGCCCCCCCCTAAATTTTTTGAAGACTAATAAAAAATCTTTTATTTTTTTAATATGTGTATAATAGAGTCTAGTTTTTAAAAATGTAATTTATTTCAAAATTTCAGTGAACGGTTAAAAAATAAAGTAAAAAATACCAAACATTGGTTTTTGACAAAAAAAAAAACACAAACAAAAGAAATTAAAGATGAAAGTCATAACATACTGAAAATGTGAAAAAAAATTACATGGTTAGATAGCTAAGAGAGAGCTTAACATTACCCAAGTGCTTTTTTACTTGACCTTGAAACATGTGCAAACCTGATGGGGAGCACGCTTGAGATTATCTGAAAGTATTTAGAATTTGGACAAACATGTCTTTGGGCATTGGAAAGTCGGTTCAGTCCTTTTAGTTGGAAATTACCAAAGTAGAAAAAAACACAAGTGTGTTGTAACATTCTCACATTATTTGAATGCATTGAAAAAAATTCCTTCTATTTTTTCTCTTTCTTGTCCCTATGTTTCAGGGAAATTGTATACATGAAATAAACATTTAAGTATAAGTTGACATTTACATATTTATTTTTTTATACTTTAAGTTATATTTCATGTGCATAGTTTCAGGATGTTTGAGAGTGGTTTCAGATCTCTAGGAGTTATGGTGCAAATTCTAGTTTTTGGAAGATCTTCTAATTTTTCAGACAGTCAAATTTTAGTAATCAACATGTCAAATTTAGTAATCAAGAGGTCAAATTTCAATAGTCAGCAAATTGTATAATCTATCTCTCTCTCTATCTCACTCATTGTTTATCCCTTACACTCTAGAGCTCTATCTCTCTCACCATCTCAATCCCTTTATCTGACTCTCTCCCTTGAGCTCAAAAACTACCTCTCTCTCTCTCAAACACACACACACACACAACTCTATCTCCCTCCCTCCATCCTTCCCTCTCTACTTCTCTCTACCTCTCCTCTCTCTCTACCTCACCCTCCCTCCCCCTTCTTTGTATCTCTCCTCACCATATCTCTCTCTCCTTCCCTCTCTAATTCTCTCTATCTCATTTCTCTCTCCCTCTCCCTCCCTCCCTCCTTTCCTCTCTACTTCTCTCTATCTCCCTCCCTCCCTCCTTATATCTCTACATTTCTCTATCTCCTCTCTCCCTCACCTTCTATCTCTCTCTCTCTCTCTCTCTTGCTCACTCTCTCCTTCCCTCTCTAATTCTATCTTATCCCTCTCTCTATCTCCCTACCTCTCAATCCCCCCTCTCTCTCATTGTCCCTACCTCTCCCTCCCTCTCTCTTTCCCTCTCTACTTCTCTCTATCTCCTCTCTCCCTCTCTCTACCTACCTCTCTCTCCATCACTTCCCACTACTCTCTCTCTATTTCTCTCTCTCTCACCTCTCTCTCACCTCCCTCTCTCCTTCCCTGTCTACATACCTCTCCATACATCACTCCCTACCACTCTCTCCATCCCTACCTCTCCCTCCCTCCCTCATTCCCTCTCTACTCTCTATCTCACCTATCCCTCTCTACCTCTACCTCTATCCCACCTCTCTCTCTCTCTCTCGCTCTCTCTCCCTCTCTCCCCCCCTTCCCCCTCTTTCTCTCTCACTCTCTCCTTCTCTCTATCTCACCATTTTCTCTCTCTCTCTCTCACACACACACATAGCTCAATCTCCCTCCCTCCCACCCCTCTCTACATATCTCTATCTCTCATCTCCCTCTACCTCTTTTTCTCTCTACTAACCTTTATTTCCCCATTCCCACTCTCTACCTACCTCTCTCTATCTCACCTATGTCTCCCTCTCTTTCTTATTCTCTCCTTCTCTCTCTACTCTCTACATCACCACTCTCTCTCTCTCACACACACAGTCACCTCTATATCCCCCTACCTCTCCCTCCTTCCCTCCCCTCTGTACTTCTCTCTATCTCACCTATGTCTCCCTCCCTACCTCTTTCCCTCTCTCTCTCTCACACACACATAAACACCCCTATATTTCCCTCCCTCCCTCCCTCCCTCCCTCTCCTCTCCACTTCTCTATATCTCTCATCTCTCTCCTTCCCTCTCTACTTGTCTTTATCTCCCATCTATCTCTCTTTACCTATGTCTCCCTTCAACATGAGCTTTCTCTCTCTCCTATCTCACCATTCTCTCTACCTCCCTCTCCCCCTCTCCTTCTCTCTATCCCACCATGTTGAATACCCAAGATACTGAGAGGGGGGGTGAATCAGTATCTTCTTAAAATTATTGAACACACACCATCCAAATACTCCAATGTAAATAATAGTAAAAATGATCAAGAGCATTAACATAACACAAAAGCACGTAACACATGAACACCAGGATTTTTACTTGGAAAACCCAAAATGGGAAAAACCATGGTGAGGATTAGCTCACAATATAGTATAACTAGTTATAAGATATTACAAAGGGTGGCTTACTGCCAGGACTCACTGTCCAAAATGGGAGGCTCACTACCTACAAAGATACAATATAAAAATGGCTTACAACCAGAATATGAACTGATAAAGTTACACCTAACAAGTGTTGATTCAGTTTTTTTGATGCTCAGTAAACTGAATTTACACACTTCACCATCTTCGCATACTTTTCTATCACTCTTCACTTTTTTTCATGATCAATCTCAAAACTGTCTAATATATATATCTGACTCATCTACAAGCATCAATTAGGCCGGCCTAATTAGATGCAACACTTATTATCCAAAAATATTAACTATTGGCTTCAAGCTTGTACAAAAATTTTCAAAATCAATTCAAGTGTGTAGTACGCTACAATATGTTAGCATGGACCTAAGATAGGTCACAAATACATCCACAACACAAAATAAATTCATTATAACATCAACTATTCATTAAGTCGGCTAGAGATAGACCTAATAACAAAATACAACAACTGAGTGATGCCAATTTGCCATACGCGCACTTGTACACATGAAATTATAAGTATACAAACTTCTAGAAACCAAGAACCAACTCCCATAATTGCAAGTTATGATATTCATCAGCGGAGGATTGCAGACCAAAATACTAGAGGAAAATAACTATCATATTGGTTCAAAATACTGGATCAATCTTGAACTTACAATTGCAACTCATAACATGATGACATCAATGACAACACAAAAGCTGCATAATGAGATGTTCTTCTTCATTCTTCCAACGGTCTCCCCCTTTGTCATTTATGGAAACATATGCCAAAAAAAATTACAAACCTCCTATGTGCAACACACTCTTCCCTTTTCTCTCCATGACATTCTCTCCCCCTTTGACATCAAGGACAAAGGGCGGTCCAAAAATATAAAAGTTGAAAAAGCATTACCCAGAGGAAGGTGAGCCTTGAAGCTCCTTGAGAATACCTTGCCCTATTTTCTTTCCATTCTCCCAACTCTTCTTAGCAGATACCAAAATTCTATTCAGAGACTCTAATTCCATCAAGCTTTCTTCTGCATCATTCAGAGTGCATGGAGTTAGATTGATCTTTTCTAGTTTTTCTGCATTTGCTAAAGCATTGGCCACTATAGTGTACTCCATTCTCACAAGGTCACCTAGTTGACCGAATCTTCTAATGATGTCTTCCTTCTTCTTCTGTATAATAAAAAATTTCTCTTTGTAAGAAGTGATAGCATTGTAGGTTGACCTGTCTCTGTCTTTAGATGCACTGTATGTACCTGAAACAACTGTCAACTGGGACTTAATGGAGCCATGAGATCTTTGATACTTTGTGTGGCATCCAACCACTTTATGTAGTAAGAAAATACAGTATTTTCTTCAGACTCGCAAGCTTGCACAACTTCCAGGATCTTTTCAACATTGGTGTGTGCTAGAGCACACTTATCATGAAGTTTTGAAAGCCTTTTCTTTGCTATTTTCTCCTCAATCTATTGCCTTGTCTTCTCACCAAGTCTGAAGGCATACTCCTTGAAGGAGTCCAATAGAAGTTTCAGATTCTCTACCGAAGTGAGAGATGTATCTATTGATGTACCGGGGACTTGGACTCCTGCAAGGTTTTGAGGGCATCATCAATAAGCTTTGTCCACTTTTGATGTGTTTCTAGAATTTCTTTTCTTCTAGATGCATGCAATGCATCCCCTAACACCAGTTTGTGAATAAGAGATATTTTGTGCAAATCCACACTGCCTTGAACCATGGGGAGTTGTAGAAGTTCCAGAGGAATTACTGGCTAGAACCTTATTTGCTTGGATAACAAGCCTTTTAAAACATCATCACCGGAGGAGGA
This sequence comes from Sequoia sempervirens, assembly GCA_007258455.2. Lineage (NCBI taxonomy): Eukaryota > Viridiplantae > Streptophyta > Pinopsida > Cupressales > Cupressaceae > Sequoia > Sequoia sempervirens. The sequence goes on from VDFB02281492.1 coordinate 1,081,856,735, forward strand.
TTCTTCGGAGGACCTTTGTGATTCCAAAATCTCCCTTTGATATTCTTCATTCTTACTGGTAGATTCCCCATTTCTTTCTTCATCCTCTACTCTTTCTTCTTCTACTACTTTTTATTCTTTATCTCTTTCTTCTTCATTCCTTTCACCTACATCTTTATCTTTTTCTTCTTAAGTTAGCTCCAAAAGGACAACATCAAGCTTCTCTAGTTCAACTTCTTCCTCATTCTATTTCTCTATCTCTAGAGGATCATTTGTAACACATGTTTTCAGAAGGATATTTGTATCATTTTTTTTCCAGAGGAATGTCTTCCTTTACCTCTGCAGAATCCTCTTCTCTTGATTTAGGTGTAGAACTAGATGGGAGTGCACAAAACATACCATATTTCTTAGCCATACCCCTAATGGCTTTTGCAGTTTCTTTCTTTATTTTCTTTATTTGCTTTTTATCTTTTTTCATTAGTGTATTTACCCTTTTCTTCATCCAAAACATCTTTGAGAATACCTTCTTCAAGGTTTCCAGATCATTTGTGTTCAAACAAGATCGAATTTTATCAAATGCCTCATTTCATATCTTTTCTTCCAAATCAATAGCTTCTGATCTTCTTTTCATCAGGGCCTCCCACAATTTCTTAGGTACATTGTTCTTAACATAGTCCCAAATAACTTCCAAAGTAATAACATATTGAATAATAGCTAAAATCAATGTTTCCTTGTCCTCTCTACCTACTTGAGTGTAAATTTTTGGTGTAGGCTGTAGCATATCTTCAAAATGTACCAAGCTATTAACCAATGCCTCTAATCTGAGAGGGGAACTCGGTCTTATCGGTGAGGCTTTTTGTTCTTCCTTGTCTGGAGATGCCTCTTCTAACACCTTTTCCTTCTTCGAGTCTAGTTCGGTGTGCACATGAACACCAAAATCCTATTCTTCATCTTCTTCAGAGGATGACACATATAGATATCTCTTAGTGCAAACACTTGCTTCCTGTGAAGCACCTTCACTAGAGGGCATGTTATCTTTCTTCTTTCTTATCAATTTAGCTGTAGGGTATTCCTCCTCTTCTTCTTGATCTTCGGTGATATTGAGGTTCTTTTCCCTTGTTTCCTTTTCCTTCTTACCTCTCTTGAATGGTGCCACCAGAGGAGTCTCTTTTCTTTTTCCTGATCTTGTAGTGGTCCCAAAAGGAGCCGATCCTTTGCCTTTACCAAGAGCACTAGGCTCTACCTTCACTGATGCAGGAGTTGCGGTTGGTTTTGAAGGAGTAATCCTATCAAATCTCCTCAGTCCTGATGATTCTCCAACCATCTAATCTCCCTTTGCTCTTCCTTTTGCAATCTGTTCATCAGTGAAGCCAACCTTTCTAAGCATTTGATCTACATTCTTTCTTATCACATGCAACTTATGCTTCAAGTGAATTTCCATATATATTTCCTCATAAGTGCCCACTCTTGGGTCATTGGTATCTTTTGGGCTTTTCAATAGGACGTGTACATAGCCTTTTACTTCATCCTCTGTAACTTCATAACCTAACAGTTGGATCCAAACAGTACGGGGTTCAACTACCTCAATCATGCACTCATCTGCGGAGACATGAAATATGATGTCATTATTGTACTTTTCAACAACTTTCCTTGGGATCTTTTCTTGTTCATTCATGTTGCTTTTGAATACAACAAAGAATGTCATCAGAGCATTGTATCGACTCTTCAGATCACCCAAGTTGTGCATATAATCAAAAAATTGATGTGCAATAGGTCTTGATGTATCTCAAATCACCACATCATCTCTTCTGAGAAGACATCTAAGAAAGTAGAACAACAAACAAAAAATCAAGGAACCAAACTTAAATTCATATTTCTTCTTCCTTGTTATCTTCAAATTTTCAAACAATTACTATCGGAGAAGTTCACATAGATCATATTCTGCACCATTTGCTTCCATATCATATCCAATGTATATAGCTGTAGCAAGCACAAAATTTTCCATATTTGTAAAGTAGATCTTGTGACCGATCATTATAGTTGCATACTTCATAGCAGGATTGGTAATAGGTTTTTTTGCAAGGGATCTTCTGTCAAATGTTGCTCCAGTGAGTTCCATAACCACTTCATTTTTCACAGACTTCAACACTGGTACCAGTCTGGTATCACAGAGTCTGGTAATTACCTTAATCACTTCTTTGGTTATTAGGTGGGGTATGTCAGTCCATAAAAACTTATCATGAATTCTGTTAAGAGTTAGTTTAACATACTTGTCATCAACAGTGGAGCTAAAGTTAGGAAAATGATTCCACCGATTCTTCACAACAATATTTGCATACTTGGATTTTTTTAAGAAATAATCCCTGGTGATCTTATTGTGCCACATATCTATCAATTTTCTATGATTATATTCCTCAGTTTCAACTCAAATGTACATTCTAATGTCTTCAGTAGGCATGAAACCATGAGGAATCGATGAGAAGGCACCCAAAGGGTCATCTTCAAATACTTTCATGGAAAAATTCTTGTAGGAAGGTATAGGTCTTCTGACACATTTACAACTACAGGGGTTGCCATCTTTTCACAAACCAAGCTCTAATGATTTCAGAAAGTAGATTCACACAAACCCATAATAGCACAAAAGAGTAAAATACCTTTTTCTTTTGCTTGAACTAGAACTAGGGTTTGCTCATCTCACTCTTCAAATCGCCTCAAAATTGCTCCAAATCACTCTCCAGTTTCTTTAAATGTAAAAGGTATCAAAATTCCTTACAAATCCACTTTATATATCAACGAGCTGCCCTAATTCACATTAAATGTGATAGAATTTAAAAATCTGATAAAAACCTTCTTCACTACACTGAAAAACCCTAATTTTCTCCGCAAATGATCATGCCTGCAAATTTTCTTTTGGTTCCTTTTGCATAAGCTCTGTTTATTCATTCTTTACAACATATCTTTGTGCCAATGTCTGACACACCATATATCTAGAGGGTTTAAATAATTTTCTGTTAATGCTCCCCCTAAGACCATGCTGGGTCTAATTGCCGAAGGAATTGTCTACACCAGATGAGGGCACAAATACATTTGATGTCATTGTATTTTCTTTCTTTTTTCAAATCTTGTTCATTTCTTGTTGAACATCATTCTTTTCAATTTTCTTCATTGGTTCATTCTTCTTTACCAGATCAGATTGCTTTCCTCCTTTACTTCTGCATACTCTTGAAATGTGTATGAGGGTGATCCCACAATACTAGTTTACAATTTTTGGGAGATCTTGATTTTTGCTGAAATCACATATTTTTAGAAAATATAATGATTTAATCCTTAAAAATTTCCATTTAAAGGATTCCAATTGAAGAGGGTTTGATCGAACCACCTTAGATCAAACCCCCTTGGATAGAACCCCACTAGTTTTAAACCATACCTATAACAAAGTCTCCTTTACACCTATCAAAATGCTGATAAAAAACCACTTTTGATTTACCTTTTGGGGATCAAATGAATTCATTTAAAATTTATTTTTTGTAAGTATGTAGTCCTTATTATAAGCTTCCCAAAAGTATAATTTTAAATAAATTTAATTTTATTATTAGATTTATTTTTTATTTCTTGTGAATGTAGGTTTTTCACCAAAAATCAAGCTCTTCATTTTGCACATGTGGAAAAATAGAATATTATCAATTTTTTTTTTTTAAATATCATTGCACTAGATATTGAAGTCCTTGATCCAACAAAAAAGAAAAATTTAATTTTGATACATACAAAAAAAGTTATGTTGTATACAGTCTGCCTATGTCTGAATTGTAATTGGTTTGACTTTGAAACTTGATTAAGGAAAAAATATTCAATAAAACACTATGAAACCAAATGAAAGCACTAGATATTGTAGTTACAAGTCTAAATTCAAAAAAATAGAATTTTATCCTTCATGAAAAAAAGTTATGTTGTATACGGTGAGCATCACTCCTTTAAAATGGTGCTTACTGAAAAAAAACTAGTTTTCAAAGAAGATGGAAAAAGAAGTGCAATCTGATTCCAATTTTTTTGAAAACAATATATTTAGAATCTATAGACAAAATTTCACAAATCACTAGTTTGCATCATCATTAAATTCCTCACAGTTTAGCCACTATAGGTGCCCAAAAGTGAAGAATTAGTTAGAAAAAATCATTTTAGTGTCCAATTTGGCCAAAAATTGTAAACCGATATTGTGGGATCACCCCCGGGCTTGTTGCAATTGTAGCAAACAACATTTTTCTGATTTGTTTGACCTCCATTAAACCTTGATCTGCACTAATTTTCTTTGTGTCCAAACTTATTACATGCATAGCAGTAGCCAACAAAATATTGATTCATTCTTCCTCCATTAAACCAATTCATCATCCGAGATCTGCATTCACTAGCTCCATGCCCAGCTTTCTTGCATGCAAAACATTGTCCAGAGAAGGATCCAACATACTAGTTTATTCTACTTCTACACTTTGTTTCCTTGTGACTAAATTTATTGCATGAAAAACAAACACCATTGAAAGATGGGTACCTTTGAGCATTTGGTTGTTTGACAGGCGGTCTTCTAGCAAAGCTTTGTGGATTTCTTGTATGTTTTCCTTTATCTTGAGTCTTTTGATTGTCCATTGTGTTTGGGGTCTGCATAGCCTTAGAGATTTAACCTACTTCCATTCCCAAACCACCTTTGTCTTTAGTTGGTTTTTGTCTTGCAATCAACTCATCAAGCTTGGTGGAGCTTGTTTTGAACTTATCTTCACAGAGTTTTTCTTTTTTCCAAATTTGCTCTCAGGTTTACCACTTCTTGTTCAAGCCTTGTGCATTCATCAGTCTTGCTTTGCACCAATGTATTTAGATAGTCTTCAATTCTCTTATTTTCCTCCACTTGCACCTTCAATCCGGTGATCTCTTCATTTGCTTGTATTAATTGCTCACTTACTTCTTTATGTCTTTCTCTGAATTTCTTCAATTTCTCTTTCAATTTCTTGATGCATTCATTCGCCTCATCAATATTTTCTTTCAAATCTTTGTTTTCATTTTCAGTCCTGTCAAGATCTTCAAGGACTGTCTGAAGTTCTTCTCTATCATCCATTTGTCCCATCTTCAAGATCTTTCTCAAGTTGTTAGGCTTCTTCGAAGGAACCAAGCTCTGATACCAATTGTTGAATACCCAAGATATTGAGAGGGGGGGTGAATCAGTATATTCTTAAACTTATTGAACACACACCATCCAAATACTCCAATGCATATAACAATAAAAATGAGCAAGAGCATTAACAAAACATAAAAGCACATAATACATGAACACCAGGATTTTTACGTGGAAAACCCAAAATGGGAAAAACCACGATGAGTATTAGCTCACAATATAGTACAACCGGTTATAAGATATTACAAAGGGTGGCTCATTGCCAAGACTCACTGTCCAAAATGGGAGGCTTGCTACCTACAAATATACAATATAAAAATGGCTTACAACCAGAATATGAACTGATAAAGTTACACCTAACAAGTGCTAATTTAGTTCCTTTGATGCTCAATAAACTAAATTTACACACTTCATCATCTTCGCATACTTGTCTATCACTCTTCACTTTTTTCATGATCAATCTCAAAACTTTCCAATATATATATGTGACTCATCCGTAAGCATCAATTAGGTTGGCCTAATTAGATGCAACCCTTATTCACCAAAAAGATTAACTACCAGCTTCAAGCTTGTACAAAACTTTTCAAAAACAATTCAAGCATGCATTACACTACAATATGTCAGCATGGACCTAAGATAGGTCACAAATACATCCACAACAAAAAATCAATTCATTATAACATCAACTATTCATTAGGTCGGCCAAAGATAGACCTAATAACAAAATACAACAATTGAGTGATGCCAATTCACCATACGAGCACTTGTGCACATGAAATTCTGAGTATACAAACTTCTAGCAACCAAGAACCAACTCCCAAAACTGCAAGTTATGATATTCATCAATGGAGGATTGCAGACCAAAATACTGGAGGAAAATAACTGTCATACTAGTTTAGAATATCGAATCAAGCTTGAACTTGCAGTTGCAACTCATATAACATGGTGACATCAATGACAACACAAAAGCTGCATAATGATATGTTCTTCTTCATTCTTCCAACACACCATTCTCTCTCCCACTTTCCCTCCTTCCCTCTCTCTATCTATCTCTACTCTATCTCACCTATCCCTTTCGACCTCTCCCTCCCACCTCCCTTTCAATCTCTTTCTCATTCTCTCCTTCCCTCACTACTTCTCTATATCTCATCACTCTCCCTCCCTCCCTCCCTCCCTCTCTCTCTCTCTCTCTCACACACACACACACCTCTATATCCCCCTACCTCTCCCTCCCTCCCTCTCCTCTACTTCTCTCTATCTCTCCTCTTTCTCTACCTCTCCTTCCCTCTCTACTTATCTTTATATCCCCTCTCACTCTCTCTACCTATCTTTTCCTCCATCACTCTCTCTCTCTCTATCTCACCTATGTCTCCCTCCCTACCTCTTTCCCTCTCTACTCTCTTTCTCTCATCTCCCTCCCTTATCTACCTCTCTCAATATCTCTTCCTCTCTTCACCCCTCTTTCTCTCACTCTCTCCTCTCTACTAATGATTCTCCCTCCCTCCCTCTCACTCTCTTCTTCTCTCCTCACTCTCTCCTGTCTATCTCTCCTCTCTCTTTGTCTCTATCTCTATCTCTCTTTGTCTCTCTCTCTCTATCTCTCTCTCCCCACTCTTTCTCTCTCACTCTCTCCTCTATATCTCACCATTCACTCTCTCTTCCCCCCATCTCTCTCTCACACTCACCTCTATCTCCCCTACCTCTCCCTCCCTAAATCTCCCTCCATTCCTCCCCTCCCCACCTCTCATTCCATCTCTACTTATCTTTATCCCCCCTCTCCCTCTCTCTACCTACTTCTCCCTCCATCACTCTCTCTCTATCTCACTTATGTCTCCCTCCCTACCTCTTTCCCTCTTTACTATCTATGTCTCCTCTCCCTCCCTCTACCTCCCTCTCTCACTCTCTCTCCCCCCTCCTCTTTCTCTCTCACTCTCTCCCTCTCTCTCTTTCCTCTTTCTCTCTCTCACTCTCTCCTCTCTATCTCAACATTCTCTCTCCCTCCCTCTCACTTTCTCACTCTCTCCCTCTCTCCCTCTCTCTCCCTCTCTCTCTTTGTCTCCCTCTCCCTCCCCCCTCTTTCTCTCTCACTCTCTCCTTCTCTCCATCTCATGATTCTCTCTCTATCTTTACCTCACACACACACCTCTATCTACCTCCCTATCTCTAACTCCCAACCTCTCTCTCCCTCCCTCCCCTATGTACTTCTCTCTAACTCTCCTCTCTCTTGACCTCTCCTTCCCTCTCTACTTATATTTATCTCCCCTCTCCCTCTCTCTACATACCTCTCCCTCCATCACTCACTCTTGTTGAACACACCCAAATACTAAGAGGGGGGTTGAAGCAGTCTACACAAAAACTTAAGCCATTTCAAACCTTAAAATTTTTAGCATAGTAAAACCTTCTTTATCAGATCAAAAGCTTAAAACATAATAGTAATATAGAGTGATATAACAGTTTGAATCCTTAGAAACTTTATAAACCTTTAAGAAATGTAGAAAATAACAATTCTACTTCTAATCAGATTAACAACAATGAGAAAGAAATTGATAAAAAACACATGCACAAGGAGAACACCAAATTTATGCGGAAAACCCAAGGAGGGAAAAACCACAGTGAGAGTTAACTCATTGAATCGTAGAGAAAATAGGTGGGGAGATGAGCCCACTATTTTCCTTAGGTCATTCAATTATGTCCTAGGAACCCAAATTGGATCAACTATCAACCCCAAAGGGTGATTCAATTCTTAATAAGGAAGACCTAGGAGGGGTTCTTTCAGGCTTTAAAGCGTTCACCACTAAGAAAAAGCTCGGAAAAGACAATTTAACATTCAACTTACAAAACCTAGTAATGCAAGCTAAATGATGAGTGAAAATGATGAAATTATGCAACATGTGTACCTAGGAAGTCTAGAAATGTGATGAGGATTGCAAAAATGTTTTCAAAATGTGCTAGGGAGGACTAAGACACCCTTATTGTCTTATTAGTCCTGCTGCTATTTTTCGGGGCAGATGTAGAATCTTCAGATGTCGGAACAAGATCTGAAAGAATCTTTGCAAAATTTCACTTGGAGGACTAAGACACCCTTGCTACCATCTTAGTCCCGATTTGAATTTCTGAAATCTCTAAATGTGATCTTGAGGCTTGATGTTTTCACTTCCTTCTTCTTTGATCTCAGGTCTTGAAACTTCCAAATCTGGCCTGTAGGTGAGTTTTCGTGAAGATGACAACTTTGCAATACAACTTTGCAACTTTGCACTCCAAATGATCCTCAAGTCTTCAACCTAACACAAACATGCAAGAGAGGAAAAACTTATTGATTGTTAGTAAATGGGGGTTTTCCTTGGTCAAACCCCTTGTTGGTAATTAAACCTTGAAATGAAATAGAAATGGAGGGAAATGATGAATGAAAAAAGTGCTATGTTGCAACTCACCAAACCTTTGTAATAAGGTTTTGCAAATGTGCTTGAAATAGCTATAATGGATGTGGTTCTTGACTCTTGCTTGAATGATATTGATCTTGCATAAAACACTTGCTTGAATCATAAACCCTACATCACAAATGTTAGGACAATAACAAAAATGATGCAACAATATCCTTGATATTATGCTTCAATCTTGATGATGGATCCAAATGCTTGATGAATTACTCTTGAATGCTCTTGTGAACTCAATTATGCTATAAGGACTTCTCTCACAAAAGACTTGGATGCTTGGATATGAAAAATGAGTGAAAGAACCTTGTATTTATACTTATCTATGCTTAATATCCCAAAATTACACCACAACAAGCCGACATATGAATTCATTAATTAAAAGAGGCTAAATCTTGCCAATATTTGAAATTAAATCCTAAAAATAAGCTAAGGGGGATTAAGATGCCCTAGGTGGCATCTTAGTCTCGAGGCATGAAACTCAGGGCACTGACTCCAAAAAGGGGCCCATTAAGGTACACTTGAAATCAGGGTCCCAAGACCTTTGGGGGAAAGAGATGCCCTAGGTGGCATCTTAATCCTGACCCAAAAATCAGGGACACATAACTAAAATCATTAAATTATCACTTATCCTTTGATGTTTTTCGAGATTAGCCATAAAAAGATATAGTTTATTGGGTTTGTGGATGCAAAATAGGACCAATTAAGACATAAATAAGGATAAACAAAGCAAGGTGTGCCCAAACAAGTGTGAAAATGCAAGGGTATGCATTTTCCTACACTACACTCACAATATAAAAGCTCACTACCAAAAATACTTGCAAGAACGATCACTGCCTTAGAGCAAGATACAAAAGGACTTGCAACATTGAAGTACCAACCAACTCTAGGATCAAGATACAAAGGACCTAATGAGATTCACTATCTCATAGCAGGATACAAAAACTATATAAGAGATTAAAATAATTTTCAACAATTCACTCTACTAATTGAGGCATTAAAACATAATTGATCTTTCCTTTCACACACTTTAGCACTATCTTTGTTGGATTCAATACAAATCACACACAAAATTCTTTACACTTGTACACTTTTCTATCATGTTGCATCTGAAATGATTTTGCATTTATATCCATCACAACTTTTCAAAACTTTAATTAGGTCATCCAAGAAGAAGATAATCAATGAATTCAACAAGTAAGCCACCAAGAACATAATGAAGTCATATCCAAAAGATAGAGAGGCCCAAAAAAATATTATTACATCTTCCAATGTGATCTACAAAAATTTACTCGTAGGTGCACATCAACCTAAGTTGGCATCAAGGAAACATGTGGATGAAACATTGAAGTGCATAACCAGTCAGCTCAAAAACATACTTCCGATTGAATTTTCTTGATGTGGTCCCAAAAAATATAGGTTAGGACTCCAATATATCATGAAATAACTTCCATTTCTAGTGTGCCACAACCCCCCAAGCAAAGGAACAAGCCCTGTTAGCCAAATATCCACAAAAGACCAAGAAATCCAACTCAAGACACAATGCAACATCAAAGCAGCCAATTAGCAATGTGTGGATCACATGGGGATGTTTCGTGAACATCCAACAACATTTACATACACTTCTTTCATACTTCCATGCCATCAATAGCTACCGCAGATCGAACAAGTATAATATACTTCATTTAGGAACACAAAATGCTTAATCATGAAATATAGCATTAACATATAAGCTTTTGGACTATTCCTCCACATGAAATTGGAATTGAGACACTACATAGACATTGAAAGCACATTCACCAATCCATAGGAGTAGAGAATTCAATGCGGAAAAATGTGGAACATTTCCCAAACTAATTTGAACAACCAACAACACTTCCAACCTTCTATAATTCACAAAAATCTCCTTGGAAACACAAGTGACTTGAAAATATGGGAGTGCAATGTCCACAAAGCACTAACATTAAATCGAAAACCACAAGACAATATCTTTATCAACAAAGGAATGCAGAGCATTCTTCAGACAAACTTCAATGCAACTTCTTGAACTAGAAACACATAGGCAACTTGTGGAGGCCAGAACTTACTTTCAACAACTCAAACAATATCAAGATCAACGAGAGAGAGCACAATATATTATAGAAATTCAAAAAAATATCCATTATTAATCATGCTTCTAATGCTCATCTTAATGCTTTTAATCCTCATCTGAATATATCATTATGAAATCAACTCTCTTGATAGTAATAATACATTTATATGAACTTCAACAACTCTTCTATCTTCTTAGATAAGGTATGACATCCAACCATGAACTTCAACAATTATTCTTTGATAAGGCATGGCATCGAACTATGAACTTCATCACCAATGTTAGCCCAAACTGAATATAAAAATGACAACCAATATCAAGGACTAACAACCTACTACTCAAGTGTTGTCATCAAAGACAACCAACAATTAGTGTTGACATCAATGACAATAGTTGCCAACAATCTCCTTAGTGTTGACATCAATGAAAACTACCATAAATCTCCCCCATTAGCATTGATAGCAACACACACTACTCACTACCCCCCTTTGAAATCAAGGAAAAAGGGCCATACACTCATACCTAAATTAGAAAGACATTATTTGACTTCAAGAGAACGGGGCAAAAGATCTTTAATTGAAGTAGCAGCACATTCCCCCCTTTGACTAGCAACACTTCTTCTTTAAGTAGATATAGATGCACAACAACTACACATATTCTTAGGACTCCCCCTTACTACCAACTGCCCCTGAGAGGTAGCATTCATCAATCTAGGGGAAAAGATATGGCATGAATTTCTCCCTGTAGAAAGATGCACTATCTTATGCATCTAGTTTATCGAAAAGAGGGGCAATAATCCCTAACTTCTATCAGAGATACTCAAAAAGTATCCTTTGAAAGTTCCTTTGTGAATATATTTGCAATCTGATCCTTGGTAGGTACATACTCCATTCTAACTTCATGCTCTGCAACCTTCTCTCTCAAAAAGTGATATCGGGTTGAAATGTGTTTTGTTCTTGAATGCATTACCGGTTTCTTGGAAATGTTAATAACACTTGTATTGTCACATAGTATGGGAATATGCTCACCATAATCTACCTTCACATCTTTCAAAGTATGCTTCATCCAAAGCACCTAAGTACAACAAGATGCTGCATCAATATATTTTTCTTTTGTTGTGGACAAAGACACTGAGTCTTGATTTTTATTGAACCATGAGACCAATATATCGTCCAAAAAGAATACATTTCCACTAGTAATTCTTCAGACATCAATACAACCTACCTAATCAGCATCAATATAGGCACTCAAAGAGAAATTTGATCCTTTTTGTACCACAAACCATAATTTGGAGTTACCTTCAAGTATCTATAGATTCATGTAATAGCTTTCTCATGATATTTCTTAGGATTGGTTTCAAATCTAGAAACCAAACATATCACATGCATAATGCCAAGTCTAGAATCAATTAAGTACAATTAGCCTCCAATCATAGACCTATAAATATTTTGATCAACTTTTGGAGACTCGTCAAATTTGCTTAAGTGAAAACTAGTCACCATAGGAGTACCCACTGGTTTAGAATCTTCCATCCAAATTTCTTCAACATCTCCTTGACATATTTACCTTGAGAGATAAAGATATCATTGTCTTGTTGAATAATTTAAAGCCCAAGGAAGAAATATAACTCACTAATCATTGACATTTTAAATTATTTATGTGTCTCTTCTACAAGCTTTTTACACATATCATCATCTCCACCAAAAATAATGTCACCAACATATACAACCACAATCAAAAATTTGTCTTCTTGAATTTTAGTGTACAAATTACTATTTGCATTACCTTTCTTGAATCATTTCTGAAGTAGATACTTGTCCAACCTAGCATACCAAGCTCTAGGAGCTATCTTGACACCATATAGAGATTTCTTGAGTCTGTAAAACATGTTTGGATCCTATGATAAATTGAAACCATCTAGTTGCTCAATATACACCTCTTCTTCTAGATCTCCATTTAGGAAATTTTACTTGACATTCATTTGATATACTTTGAAGTTCTTGTGAGCAACAAGAGCAAGAAACATCCTTATTTCCTCTAGTTTTGCTACCAGAACAAAGGTCTCCTCAAAATCAATACCTTTAACTTGTGAATATCCCTTGCAAACCAAATTTTCTTTGTTCCTTACCACTTCACCATCTTCATTCAACTTATATGAAACACCCACTTTGTTCCTATCAAATTCTTATCAGCTAGTTTGGGAACTAATTCCCAAGTTTAATTATTTTCTATCTGATTCAGATCTTCCTCCATTTCCTTTATCCAATTGTCATATTTGCTAGCGTCAAAAATTTATTGGGGTCTACTGTTGATAATAAGCACAAGTTTCCTTGTTTAGTTGCTTTTGTAAACTTTCTTCTTGTCAGCACACCTTCATTTTTGTCTCTAATGATTTGATTTGGAGAGTGGTTTTTTTGTGCATATTTTGTTGAAGTCTTGAGAGACTTCATTGGTTCCAGTTCCTTTTATTCTTTCTTTTCTATTTCTTCTTCTTCTTCAATCCAAGGAAGCATATCAGATTTGAAAACTTCAGGTTCATGGGAGATCTAAAACAAGTCCTCATCTACCTTGACATTTGTACTTTCAATGATTTTCTCAATCTCTTTGTAGCATTTGTATGCCCTGCTCCTGGTTGAGTAACCAAGAAAGATTCCCTTATCACACCTCAAGTCAAACTTTCCAAGGTCTCCTTCATCTCTTTTGATGTATCATCTGCTACCAAAGATTCTAAAATATATAATAGTGGGAGGTCTTCCATACCACAACTCATAAGGGGTCTTATTGTTGTTGACCCTCAATTGCACTTTGTTAAGAAAATAGACACCAGTATGTACTGCTTCCTTCCAATACATATCTGGTAGGTTAGCATCTTTCATCATTGTCCTAACCATATTTTACACTTTTCTATTCTTCCTTTCAACTAGCACATTCTGTTGAGGGGTTCTAGGAGCAGATAGATGTCTCCTAATACCATGATCTTCACAAAACTTTTCAAATTCATAAGAAGTGAATTCACTTCCTCTATCCGACCTTTAGAATTTGATCCTAGCATCCATTTGATCCTCAAATTTTTCTCTAAATTTTTTTAAAATATCAAAGGATTTTGATTTCTCTTTTAAGAATGTGACCCAAGTCATTCCAGTGTAATCATCTATAAGAAACATAAAGTACCTTAAACCTTGTTGACTCCTTATCCTTGTAGGTCTGCATAGATTAGTGTGAATCAAGTACAACATGGCATTGTAACAAAGCACTCCTTGCTTTGAAGCTAGAATTTGTTTGCTTTCCCATCTGACATTACTTGTATAATGTGTTTGCAGGCTTGGTTATCCTAGGCATGTCTCTCATTGCATGAGAGGATTTGATTTTTTGTTGTCAAAGTTGATGTGTTCCATCCTTTTATGCCATAAACAACATTCTCCAAATTGAGCCAATAGGTAGATTCTTCCATTAACCTCCTTTAGATGATAGACATTACCATTTGTCCTTGTTCCTTCAACAACAAGCCTTCTAGAACCTTCCTTTCTGATCTCACACCCATTAGCATAAAATGCAAAATTGTATCCTTTGCTGCATATTTAACTGAAACTAAGGAGATCATGTTTCAAACCTTTGACATAAAGGGAATTTCAGTTTTGTTCTTTCCATCAATTGTTATATCACCTTTTCCACATATTTCTGCTAACATTTCATCACCAAACTTAACAGCTCCACTATTGACCTTCTTGAGACTAATGAACTTACTTTTGTCACCAGTCATGTGGTGAGAACACCCACTATCAATCATCCAAGCATTTTCCTCTTTCTTTACATGAAATGCAATCCATACTGTGATCCATCTTTCATTAACCTTACTATTCTACTAGGTACTAGACCTCTTACATTCTCCAATATTATTATTTTTTCCTTCTAAAGTCATGAATAGATTTTCATCATTTTCATCATTATCTTTATCTTCAAAGAAATAACTCCTTTCCTTAGAATAGAAACCTCTTTTGATCTTTTCTCTCTTGTTATCATCAACAAATTCTTTATAGGGAAATTTGGATGCAAAATGACCAATTCTTCCATATTTGAAACATTTGAAGGGTAACTTACCTTTAAATTTTTTAGTTCCTTTCTTCATTCTTCTTACAAATTTTTCTTCATCTTCATCAAAGTCATCATTTTTATCAATAGCTTCATCTTCAATATTTCTATTGGATATGAATGCAACTTCCTTCTTTGGAACATCTTGATCAAACTCTCATTTCAAAGGCAGTAAGAGCACCAAACATTTCATCAACTGAATACTAATCCAAATCTTTGGATTCTTCAATAGCAGACACCTTATGGCTATAAGTTTTAGGGAGAAATCTCAGAACCTTCTTCACAATTTCACTTTCTTTCACTTCTCCACCAAGGCTAGTGATGCCAAAAACAACTTCTTGTACCTGGAGCATGTAACTTGCAATGTTTTCATCCTCTCTCATCTTTAGAGTCTCAAATCTACTTTTTAAAGATTTGTATCTTAACTTTCTTCACTTTTGTGTCACCTTCATAGATATTTCTAAGCTTTTCCCAAACTTCTTTAGCAGAGCTACAATTCATGACCTTCAAAAGTTTAGAATTAGCTAGTTCACACAAGAGAGAATTCTTAGCATTAGCATTACAATAATATACTTTGGATTTTGTTGGATTTGTTGGAGTAGTAGGAGCAACATATCCATCCTTTACTAATTGTCAAACAAAAAACCCTCGAGAGTTCATTTTTCCTTCCATTCTCAATTTCCATAAAGCATAATTAGTCCCATCAAACCTAGGACCCTTGTATGAACCATCATGTGTCATCCCAGATCTTTGCCTCAAGTTGTTAAGCTTCTTTAGAGGAAGTTGGATCTAATACCAATTATTGAATACACCTAGAGACTGAGAGGGGAGGTGAATCATTCTACACAAAACTTAAGCCCTTACGAACCTTGAAACTTTTAGCACAATACAACCTTCTTTATCAAATCAAAACCTTAAATTATAGCAGTAACAGAGAATGATATAACAATTTGAATCCTTAGAAACTTCAACAACCTTTAAGCAATGCATGATATAGAAATTTTACTTCTAACCAAATCAATAGCAGTGAAAAAGAAACTAATAACAAACACATGCACAAGGAGAACACCAAATTCACATGGAAAACCCAATGAGGGAAAAACCACGATGAGAGTTAACTCACAATATAAAGGCTCATTGCCTTAGAGAAAGATACAAAAGGACTTGCAACACTGAAGTACCAACCAAATTCGAGAGCAATATATAGAGGACTTGATGAGATTCACTATCTCATAGCAGGATACATAAAGTATATAAGAGATTAGAATATCTGTCAACAATTCACTCTATGGACTAAGGCATTAAAGCACAATTGATATTTTCTTTCACAAACTTTAGCACTATCTTTGTTGGATATTCAATACAAATTTCACACACAATTCTTTGCACTTGTACACTTATCTATCACGTTGCATCTGAAATGATCTTGCATTTATATCCACCGCAACTCTTTAAAACTTCAATTAGGTCAGCTATGAAGAAGATAATCAATGAATTCAATGAGTCAACCAACAAGAACATAATGTGGTCCTATCACAAAGATAGAGAGGACCAAAAAAACATTACATCTTCCAATGTGATTTAACATAATTTACTTGTAGGCGCACACCAACCTAAGTCAACTTCAAGGAAACATGTGAATGAAACATTGAAGCGCATAACAAGTTGGCTCAAAAACATACTTCTAATTGAATTTACTTGATACGGTCCCAAATAGTATAGGTTAGAACCAAAATCTATCATGAAACATCTTCCATTCTAGTGTAGCCCCCCAAGAACACGGCCCAAGTAAAGGAACAAGCCCTATTAGCTAGATATCCACAAAAAGACTAAGAAAGCCAACTCAAGACACAGTGCGGCACCAAAGCAACCAATTAGCAACATGTGGATCACATGGGAATGTTCCTTGAACATCCAAAAACACTTCCATACACTTATTTCATACTTTCATGCCATCAATAGCTACTGCAGATTGAACAAGTATAAGATGCTTCATCCAGGAACACAAAATGCTTAAGATCATGAAATATAACATTAACATATCAGCTTATAGACCATTTCTCCACATGAAATTGGAAATGAGACACTACAAAAACATTAAAAAAATAGTCACCAAGCCATAGGAGTAGAGACATAAATGTAGAGAAATGTGGAGCATTTCTCAGACTAGTTTGGACAACCAACAACATTGCCAACCTTATGCAATTCATAGGAATCTCCCCGACAACAAAAGTGACTTGAAAAGATGGGAGTGAAAATTCCATAGAGCACTAACATTAAATACCAAACCCCAAGAAAATATCTTTATCAATAGAGGAATGTGAAGCATTCTTCAGATAAACTTCAATGCAACTTCCTAAACCAAAAACAC
Organism: Sequoia sempervirens; assembly: GCA_007258455.2. Lineage (NCBI taxonomy): Eukaryota > Viridiplantae > Streptophyta > Pinopsida > Cupressales > Cupressaceae > Sequoia > Sequoia sempervirens. The sequence continues at coordinate 1,081,873,855 of VDFB02281492.1, forward strand.
ATAGGCAACTTGCAAAGGCCAAAACTTACTTTCAGCAACTCAAACATTATTAGGAATAGCAAGAGAGAGCACAAGATATATTGTATACATTCACCAACATCTCTCCATTATTAGTCATTCTTCTAGTCCCCATCTTAATGCTTTTAATCCTCATCTAAATATATCATTATGAAATCAACTTTACTGACAGTAATAATGCATTTATATGAACTTCAACAACTATTCTTTCTTCTTAGATAAGGCATGACATCCAACCATGAACTTCAAAAATTATTCTTTGATAAGGCATGGCATCCAACTATAAACTTCATCACCAATGTTAGCCCAAATTGAATATAATAATGGGAACCAATATCAAGGACTAACAACCTACTACTCAAGTGTTGTCATGAAAGACAACCAATAATTAGTGTTGACATCAATGTCAATAGCTACCAACAATCTCCTTAGTGTTGACATCAATGATAACAACTACAAAAAACTCTCTCTCTCTCTCTATCTCACCTATATCTCCCTCCTTACCTCTTTCCCTCTTTACTCTTTATATCTCCTCTCCCTCCCTCTACCTACCTCTCTCGCTTTCTCTCTCCCTCTCTCCCTCTCCCCCTCCCCCCTCTTTCTCTCTCACTCTCTCCTCTCTATGTCACCATTATCTCTCTCCCTTCCTCTCACTGTATCCTTCTCTCTATCTCACCACTCTCTCTCTCCCACTTTCTATCCTTCCTTCTCTCCCTATCTCTCGCTACTTCTCTCTATCTAACCTATCCATCTCTACCTCTTCCTCCCTCCCACCTTCTCTCTCCATTTCTCATTCTTTCCTTCCCTCTCTACTCTATATCTCACCACTATATCCATCTCACTCCCTCCCTCTCTCCCTCCTTCCCTCCCTACTTCTCTCTCACCTTTGCCTCCCTACCTCTCCCTCCCCCTCTCCTTCCCTCTCTACTTCCCAATATCTACCCTTTCCATCTCACTTCCTACCTCTCCCTCCATTAATTACTACCACTCTCTCTCTATCTCTCTCTCTCTCTCATTGTCTCTCTATCTCTCTATCTTTGTATTTGTCTCTCTTTCTCTTTGTCTCTCCATGTCTCTATCTTTGTCTCTGTCTCTGTCTCTGTCTGTCTCTCTCTCCATCCACACACACACACACCTCTATCTCCATCCCTAACTCTCCCTCCCTCTCTACTCTCTATCTCTCCTCTCCCTCCCCATCTCTCTCTACCTCACCGTCCCTCTCTCTCACCTCTCTCTCACTCCCTCCCTCCCTCCCTCTCCCTCTCTCTACCTCCCTCTCCCTACAACTCTCTGTCTCTCTCCCTACCTCTCCCTCCATATCTCCTTCCCTCTCTAATTCTCTCTATCTACCTTATCCCTCTATCACTCCCTACTACTCTCTCCCACCCTACCTCTCCCTCACCCCTTCATTCCCTCTCTATCTCTCCTCTCCCTCTCCCCACTCCCTCTCTCTATTTTCTCTATATCTCACCTTTTTCTCCATCCCTACCTATCCCTCCCTCCCTATTTTTGTCTCTAATTCTCTTTATCTTTCCTCTCCCTCTCTCTACCTACCTATCTCTCTAGCAGATAGAGATTGAGATAGAGAGATGGGGAGAGAGTGAGAAGTAGGCATGGAGAGAGAGGTGAGATATACATAAGTATAGATGGAAGGAGAGAGAGAGTGGGGGGGAAGAAGAAGGGATGGAAAAGTAGGGAGGGAGAGAGAGGTGAGATAGATATAAATAGAGAGAGGAGGTAGAGATAATTGTGAGATAGAGAGTAGAGAGGGAAGGATAGAGTGAGTGAGTGAGAGAGAGAGAGAGAGAACTATATAGGGAAGGAGAGGTAGAAAAGGAGTAGAGAGAGAATGGTGAGATAGAGAGTAGAAAGGGAAGGAGAGAGTGTGATAGAAATATGAGGGAGAGAGAGAGGGAAGAAGGTGGAGAGATTGAGAGAGAGGGATAGAGGGAGAGAGAGAGAATGAGGGATGGAGAGGTAGAGATGGAGAGAGAGATGGAGAGAAGTATATAGGGAAGGAGGGAGGGAGAACTCACTAGTACAGAAACAAAAATATATGTTTAAAAAAACTACTAAAAACTACATATAAATGACCAAACATGATCACATGACCATTAGTAGTTTATTGCCAGTCATTTATAATGTGACCAAATTGATGACTAAACCATTTTTAGTCATTTATTGGTTGTTTTGATTGATTGATTTGGTAGTATATTTAGTCATTGATTGTTGTAATTTGGTCACTTATTTAGTCATTTTTTATTCACTGATATATTTAGTCATTAATTTTAATCATCATTTTGATCAATTTGGTAGTATATTTAGTCATTTTTATTCACTGATTTCACTGGTCATATATTTAGTCATATTTATTCACTTTTCACTAATTCCTGTCAATTAGTAGTACATTTTGTCAATTTAATTATTAATTGATGTTAATTATAACATATTTAGTCATTTTTAATTGATTGATATTTGAGGATTTAAACATAAAACTTAGAAATACACATCAATCATCAATTTCACACAATAGGATAGCCATTGAGAAGGAAAAATCATTGAACTTTATTAAAAGAAAGGCATTCTTACAACTTGCACAAGTCTAAAATATCTATCTTGCTCGAAAAATGCTTAGAAATAGAGTATTACAAGTTTTATTTTTAGTCACAAGACTAAAAATCTGAGTTACAATGCACATAAATGACAAGAAAGAAACTTCTCCAAAGCATTCTGCAATGATGGAAACTCGTGCTTGGAGCCCTTCAATGCGAGCACATGCCTCTTTCATCTCTTAAAAATTCTACAACATGGGAAATCTTCCTAGAGAAAGTTGTAACATGTAGAATCCAAGAAGGAGAGTGTTGATCGTGTCCCATATATGAAGCTCTCTTCTTCAATGCAATCAACAATAACCCTAGAATCTTTCCTCCTTTATATGTAGTGTGCTATCTGATATGAGCAATAGGGTGCTTCCTTTTCTGCCATGAATGAAGTGCCTCAATACAACCAACAAAATTACTATTAGTCTCAATTTAGAAAGAATAAGAGTGCATTGTATATTGCAAGTTTACAAGAGTAAGTCCAAACACAACAAAAAGATAAATCAATTAAAAAACTGTAGGAGACAGATCACATCCACAAACATGGGAGAGCTATGAAAAATTGGAGAAATTGGCTTGGAAAATAAAGGTAGTAGGGTATTTCTAGATTCAAGACTTTTACTTAATGTTGTGGAATAGAAGAAAAAAGAATCATTTATCTACCACCATAGTGAAAAGTTAGCAATTGCATTTGGTTTGTTAAACAGGGCCCCTGGTACAACTATTAGAGTTGTTAAGAACCTTCAAGTATGTTCTGATTTTCACACTACATCTAAATTCATCTCCAAGATTGTTGCAAGAGAAATTGTTCTGAGAGATGTGAACCATTTCCATCATTTTAAACAGGAACAATGTTCTTGTGGAGAATATTGGTGATGCTAAATGAAACAATCTAAAAAATAAGCTTGCACTATAATAATGTGCACTACATCAGATATCCAGTAATAACGAAGGGACATCCATCAAAGCATAACATCAAGAATTTTTTGTCATATGTTGTAGTTACAAGTGCCCTGCTAGACATACATGAAAATGTGGAAGTATAGACAAGGCAATAGAAAGGTTTCAAAAAATGCCTCAAAGAAATGTGATATCATGGAATGTTGTGATTAAACGATATGTTCAAAATGGGTTTTTCTTAAAACTCCATAGAAAATTTTAAGAAAATGAAACTAGTGGGTGTAAAGCCCAACTCCTCAACCTTTGAAAGCATCCTTCTTACCTATGTGTGAATTGGAGCTTTGGATGACAATATGAACATCCATCAAAAAAATATTTGGAAGTGGATTTTTATCAGATATTGTAGTTGCAAGTTCCACTTCGGATCACCAAAGCCTTCACAAAACCTTCTACATGCAAAATTCAATAATAAAGAATTTATGCACAAATCCTCTTTTGAATGATGCACAAATCCTCCACCACAACACCACACGGTTTGTTGTCGGGCCTTGTGGTGATGTGATGAATCACCCACATCACCGCAAGGCCCAACAACAAACTGTGCGGTGTTGTCGTACTCAGGGTCATCATAATGGATTTCAAGTTATTTCTATTTATGTAGCTTTGCATGCCCAATGCCAATCTAATTGCATCTTTGTATCTCATTGTTCGCTAAAGATGATTTTTTGCAAGAATGACTTTGTGCTCACAATAACCGTCCATTTAACAATTTAAAATCAATCAATTACATGCCAATCAGATAAAAAATGGTGTATTTACTATAACAAGCAATGAGATTAGATTTATTAAAATTGTATGACCTCCATATTATTATTCTTTGTCTTCATTTGGAGGCCACCGTAACACCACACAGTTTGTTTTTGGGCCTTGCGGTGATGTGGAAAATCACTTGCATCACCACAAGGTCCAACAACAAACCGTACGGTGTTGCGGTTTGTTGGGAGAAAATTTAAGAAATACATACACATGCTTGATTAGACCGTCTTTACCTCTCGACGAGGATAACCCACAAGTGTCAACTTCACAGTTGGTTGAGCATGAGTTGGGTCAAATTCTCCTAGAGGGGGTGATCAAATTTATAGTTTGCACCAAACTTGCAAAGACCAGTTTTCAAATAGAATGAGCAAACAATTTCACCTTGTGAAATAGTGTGCACTATATGAGCCAAATATTCATGATAAACTTTACCAGAAAATTGTAAATGTAGTTTGATTAAAAACACACACCTCTCACCTTGGGAGGTCTACAAGAGTCAGATTTGGAGGTGGCACATTTCTATTTAGAAGATTATTGAATTTGTATGAGGGCCCAAACTTACATTCGCCAGTTTTCATATAGAACTACTTACAAGCATTCAGTGCACAATAGTCAATGTTAAAGTATTGTGACATAATTTATTAGTGTCTACAAGTGTACAACATGTATGTAGCAACACTACAAAAAATATGAGTTTCAAAAAGTGGCATCACACTCACATTGAGAACCCTCAATACAACTGGACATCAAAAGGCTATTCTTGAAAATTTTGCAAAATTGTTTATTTATTAGTAAGAAAAAAAAATAGAAACCAACTTAAAAGCTAATAGAAAATGTATATTTCAAAGTGGAACCATTTTCCAAGCAACCACTAAATTTGAAAATTTGTATCCTTGTCGAAAAGAAGAATATTAGCATCTACAAAATTCCCACAAACTATGTTCATGAAAGCAAGAATGCTTGTAGCTAGAGGAATGCACAAATGGTGCTTGTAAGTTCATAGTGAACCTCTTGAATCAAAGAGAACTAAATCAAAATGTAGCAGAATACAAGATATAAACTTCAAATCAGGCTCTCAAACTTCCAAAATATAGTAAATTTAATACAAACCAAAATCCCATACATGACAACTAACTACAACATGATCTTACAATTGTTAGCTATGAGAACATTTATAAGCTAGCAATATCAATCATGCATTATCCCTTCCATATCTTTTTTATCCAACATAGTTCAGTCTTCAGGGTAAGGGCACACCACATTACTAAAAATATATGTGTTCCCATTTACTACCCTGAAGAACCTATCTATCTATACAATAATAGTACTGGTACCAGTCTAGGCATACATGGATGTCAAATGAGTTTCATAAAAGCATTGAAAGAGACAAAAATAGAACATGAAAATTTAACTAAATAAAACTAAAAAAACAAACAACTAACTAAATCTAAACAATGAACATCTATTCAAGAGTCAAATAATTGAGCTCCTATTGAATGTGATTCCAATGAACCAATTGTTATTATGACTTCTTTTGATGATGAGCAATATTTATGATTTTATGTACATCAAGTTTAACAATGACCAAGTGTGTAAGTAAGATCCTAGGAGGTTCCAACATAAAGAATGGAGCCTAGTTCATTAATCCATGAACAAACATATATACTTCTTGTATTGAATTGAAAAGATACCTTGCAAAAGGCTTTACAAGGATTTTGCATTATCAACCAAAACACTCAAATCAGCAAATATGATCAAAGGTATAACTATTTGTTTACAAAAGCATACCTACATTCATGGAGACCCTCACATTCTTGGAAATTATTCATTAGAGAAATTCCTTCAATGATTAGACAAATGTAGTCATAGAATGGAATTGACATTCAAACTTACAAGAGAATAAACAAGCCTTACGTCTATTACAATGACAAGCACCCTAATTACAATATTTACCTCGTGTAGCTAGCCCATCAACAACCTTTTCAAACTAAGCAATGATGTGAGGACAAGCATAAAATCCAGGTCATAATTCAAATTGTGTGATAGATTATAGTAAAGCCCTTGGCATATTCATTTCCATTGTATATTCAGAGGTTCTTATCACATTACATGTAGTTTACAAAGAGATATAGTGGCTTTATCATCCATCAGAGTTTTGAAATTGGAGGAAACAATCTAAGGACTATCACTAATAGAAGTAGTGATAGGATGGTTACATTAAAGCAATGACTGTGTAGGGTGTAAATGCAGGAGCAACAAGCTCATGTTTTGGAATTAATAACCATGTCATTAGGATATCATTGCTAAAGGTGACAGTGTATGAGTAATGGCAGTCATTCCATTGTTTTCACTATATTATGGAGGTAGGGTCTGTCATAAATGAGAAAATTGTTGAGGATTACACTTCAATAGGGTCACTGCAATGGAGGGAAACAATCTCAAAATGCAAGTCAAATAGGCAAGAGAGGGACAGTCATACGAAGTTGATTTTTGATATTAGAAGGAAAATATGTGAATGTTGATTATTAAATCCCAGTGCAATAAGGTCTTTGAGCTTCATGAGTGACAATGAATAATACCATGTAGAATATGAATAGTGATAGTAAGTTTGAAATAGTAGGCCTGAGACAACATTGAGGAGCAACGTTAGGGTTTTGACTTTGTAATGAAGCCTTGAGTTTAAGGCAGTGAGATATTAGGTTAAGGAGAAAAAATTGCCATGGTCAGTCAAAGGGAGAATAATGCAATATGGGTAAAAGCATACCAACATTTCCCCTTTTGTTTACAATAAAGAATTAGGTCAATGAGACATGTATATGCTCTTTTAAGCTGTCAGATTAAGGATTGTATGTTATTTTTACAAAGGTTGATTGTCATAGTAAATAATGGTGTAAAGAGTTTAAAAGGTGGCAATCACCAATCACCAGTTTGAGGCAACCTTCTTCTCACAAGGAAACATCAACATTCAAAAGGAGATAGGACAATGGGCTAGGTAGGAGGTCTTCATTTATTCAAGAGAGAAGTTAACAAAAATAGTGAATGTGCAAGAATACCAAACCCTAGGAAAGTTTATGTAATGTATATAGGATTGCAATTCCTATAGTTCATCTACAATATCAAAAGAGAGCTTATTTTATAGAAAAACTAACAACTCTGCAAATATTAAGTTGGTTCAAATTGAAAATTAAGAAGCAACAAAATACCATACCTGGTTGTGCACCCAGCTCAATCACATGTAACTTTGAAGTGATATGTCCTCCAGTGATTGTTTTTGAAGCAAAGGAAATAAGGATGGAAGGATTTTCATTGCCCGCAACCTACAGAAAAAAAAATTAGTGTTAAGAAACACCACATATTTTAGAGACAAGATGAAAATTGAAGCATAATTAGAAAGAAGCATCTAATATGGTAGAGAAAATAATCTCAAAGAGTGGAAGAGAGATTTACCTTAAATGATGCAAATGTGGCTGCATGGGCTTCTAGAGCTTGACTTTATTGTTGATCTATAGAGAACAACTACATGTTCCCCTTGACAAGTTGTGGCCTTTGTCCATAGAATTTTGTTACTGGCAATAACAATCATAAACCCCATCAATTAAGGAATTTAATAATATCACAACCATTAGATAGTACACACCTCAGGTTCTCCTAGAGCAATTCCAATCAAAACAAGCCACTTTTTAGTAGGATCACATCGATAATTTATTATTTGGTTGCCTGTTAAATTGGTCGTTCGGTCAAACATTTGGATAGATTCATAATCCCTTGTATGCTCCAATAATTTGACATGTTAAAAAGAAATAAAAAATAGAAGAAAGCACATCGGCAACAGAAAACAAGCTTTGCATGAGTACACAAAAATAGAATTTTAGTCAAATTCAATATTGCACCTTCTTTGCTTTAGGAATATTATAACATAAACAACACGTAAAAAGAAAAAGTTTTTTTGAATTTTCCAAAGCTTTTCATTACCTTCCAATGACCAATGATACACTAAACTCTATGTAACAAGTCCCAACATCTTTGGTGTGATCCACTTCCAAAACACAACCTATGAATTACAAGTTTGTAATATATGAGATATCATGAACTATCTTTGTGTGTTAATAAAACAACACTAGTAGATATAAACTGAGTCGATAAATAATCCAAGTTGGCAAAATGTCAATACCTATTCAAGCATCTGATATGATTTTAATTTATCTTTCATCTCAATGTTAAATATTTGTAGATGATCCTGAGTGGTGTCAGGTATTTGTGTTGCCATTCATAACACATGAAATGTCAGATCCAAAATTTCAACAATAAGCATGATTAAGCATTAGTAACTGGTAATTTGACTTTCCTAGTTGTCTATCTCCACTGCGCTCTATAATGTGGAAACATTTTGCATTAGTTACGATTACAAGCATAATGCCTTTTGGAAAAAAGTTGTAGTTCCCTTACTGATTTAAATTTAACAAAGATAAAGAGTAATGGAACTGTAATCCAAATAAGGTCTCAACCTAATTTGCATTTAAAAAATCCTGATCATTACTTCCAAAGTAGCATAAGGTTTACATTCTTGCAAGGTTTTTAGTGCTTCTTAAGGTTTTTTTTTGCCATAAGCCTCTAGGTTTGAATAAGGGGATTTTATTTCATATTCAAAACTTTGGAAAAAGCATTTTAATACATTCTTTGGCCTATTTTCTTGAAAATCCATGGGAAAGGTTGAGAAAGTGATAAAATTTCAACTTGTACTTTTGGTTTGAGGGGGAAAGCCTATGTTGGCTCCTTTTAGGCAAGTTTCCTTGATTTTGACAAAGAAAAAAGAAGGAAAGCTTTGGATCATGAAGGAAACTACACCCTTGAAAAGAAAAAAGAACCTGGTTTTCATGCAATGCTCACGTTTTGTACAGGTTTGCAGCATTCTTGAACTTCATTTTCATGAATCTGTCTCACAAAGATTTCTTTTCCTCATCTTTGTGTTTCTGAGAAAACAAGGCAACATTCTTTTCTTCATTGCTTGCATTGTGAAGAGGTTGTTTTCTATTTAGAGGATTTTTCCCTTCCATACTTGAGCTAGGGTTTGAATCATGTTTTTGAGAATACATATTCCTTGTGAAGGGTGTCTTTCAGATCTCTGTGTTGAAAGAAATGATGCAACAATAGGTCAAGAGATTTTACACGCTTTAAACCTGTGCTAATTTAATCATTGAGTAGGGTTTTTGAATCACATAATCTTTGATAGCCTAGGGTTTTAAAGAAACAACAAAAGGGAGAAGTATTGCATCAAGGTATGGTGGTTTTATTGTCTACATAAGGTAAATCAAGTTTTATCATTAGCAGTCCATCAAGAGCTTGTTGCTTCTAAGTGACAATCTTTTCATTATTGTAGTCAAAACCTTCAAGGACTTTGACAAGACAACCAATGTTTGCATTCAGGTTTCTTTGGCATGGAAACCATAGTGACAGGGTTGTAAAGGCAGTAGTGAAGTGGAAGAGGCAATGACAAGTATTTCTTGCATGACTGTGATAACACAATTTCAACCCTATACCGAACTTCTATGGTATATCTAGCCTCTGCAAGGGACTAAGCAATTTTTTTTCATTGGTTTTGCAGTCCTTATCATGAATGACAAGATAGCTTCCAAGGAGACAAAGGGGAGATAATAATGTTTAAAATCTAGGGTATGTTTCATTAGCTTGCAGCATTCTGGTCAAAAGATGCAGTCACAGTGGCAAGCAACCCATAATTCATGATTAGAGATGCATCATATGTGAATGGTGAAGTTTAACATGATCTTATGCTCAAGAAGGTAGAGGTATTAAATACATGAAAACACTTTGAAAAGGCTTGGTATTAAATGCACAGTCATAGTATTAATCATTTATGAGGTAGCCTTATATACCACATTCAAAGAGATGAAGGAAGTTCATTCTTCACTATGATTAAATGCAACATATTAGAGTGATGATGACCTTGATATGACTATGATCAGTCTTTATGACTGAGAATAAGACCTTTTGACAGTACCTTTGAATGTAATAGATACTTTTTTAAGGAAAAAGGGATGATAAGGATTGTGGCTTATGAGGTATAGCAATGATTTATGATAGTCCTTCATGGAAAGAACACAGTATGTAGCTAAGTGACATTTGTAAATGCAATCTATGGTAAGAAGAATGACATTCACTTGAGGTGTGACAGTCAAAAAGAGGCTGAGCAGTGACAAGATAATAAAGATCAAACCTTGCATAGTAAAGTGGAGATTTTAACAATGAGTTTCCTTACCCCCTTGTTGACCTTAAGGGTTTTTCAAATGCTATTGACAGTGTTAGAAAAGGAAAATGCAATCAAGGAATGACTTTCCAAATCAAGCAATAGTGGTAATCACAGGTTCAATTTTTCTTCTTAGCCATTGTATAATGGAGGTAGTGGATTGCATGTTTGAGCAGTGTTTTGAGACTCATCAAAGATGGGAGAATAGTGAATAATACCTTGTGGACTATGAAGTAGTGGCAATAAGGTTGAAGGATCTTAAGACCCACAATACCATAAAACAATGAGTCCCATGTAGTAAGTAAGTCCTAGAAGTCTATAGGGCATAGCTTGATTTTATAGAAGGATGCTCATGAAAGGAATCTTCAAGTGATAGTGAGTGGGCTGTTTGAGATTGCAGTTGTGGGTGCAATATCCAGTCTTAAAGGCAGTTAGCAAAGCAGTAAATGTACAAGAAAATCATACACAACAAACAATTCACAATGTTATCTTGCATAATTCCTTGAGTTTGAAGACAAAAATATCATTGTATCTTGATGAAAGTGGTAACCTTAATGGTCAATCATTGGAAACCATTATTTTAAAACATGCTATTGTGCTGATGGAGGCAACATTTTAAACAAGGCAGTGAGCGGTGGTTTGGAACAATGGCAAGTATGAAGGACTTGCTTTATATGGATACCATGCAGTCTAGCTTAAGACAACATTCTTAGAAGAGATTGAAGGTGAATTATGGAACTCAAGGGTTACCATGATAAAGATTAAAGCAAAGACCGAGATCTATTTAAAAGCCAATGTCATGAAGATATTAAAGATGTCACATGCAAAAGCCTAGTAGTTGGAGTAATGAATATAATGCCAAAGAGGATAGTGAGCTGGGGCAGATTTAGGAGATCTCTGTAATGATAATGGATTTTGAATCTTGAGGGACAGTATAGATAAAATAAAATTCTCTTACAATGAATGTAGCTTCATTTCATAGGATAGTTTGAAAAGAAGAGAAATCCTAATCAAGGGTATTTATTTTAACAAATGACAATAGTTAAAAGTGACAATGCAAGGAGAATGTAACTGTTGGATATGGATATGCACCTCAAAGAACTGAGAGGGATATGCAGAAGCTAGTTATTAGTGAAAATAAAGAGCATGGTCTTAATAAGTATAAGTGATAAATGACTGAATTTTTACCTTAAAACAAAAAATATAAGTCTTAATATATAAATTTTCATTCAATATAAAATGTGTTATACTCTCAACTAATAATGAGGCCACATATAAATTTCAACTGAACTTACAATAACATCCATGTCAAAGAATACCTAATTAAAAAATCTAATAATAAAAAAATATTTGAAAAATACTCACAAATACCCCCTTAAGGTTGAATTTATAGCTTGTGTATCCATGATTGTATTCTATCACCTTAGCTGCTAACTGTGGTATATAATGGCCTGTATTCCATGACCAAAATAATTATGATAAGAGAAACAAAAAATTCCCAATGATATTTTTTAAAAGCTGTTGAGTGGATGTTTAACCTGCATAGCTTTCTCTAGCTAAAAATAGATCTTTGAATGCATACTCGAGAAACCTTTTAATCCAATTTGAAAGAAACGTGATCACGTCCATAGCTATATTAGAAAATATTCAAGCTATAAGTTTAGTTTAAAGTGTATGACACAAAAGGTAATACAAATTTATTCAATAATCACCTGTGGATTTATCACCACGGTTATAAACTAAAGTAGTGTTTGAGTAAGACCATCCTACTCCAATAGGATATTCTACAAAAAGGAAGTTTGATACTGCATGTTTGAAGATAAAGCATGTAATAATAAGAAAGATTGTTCCATACATCCATAATTATCATATAGTTTATATTTGATGATATGATACCTTTGTTCCAAGATTGTAAATTTCTCCTGAGTCCTCGGCCATCTCTAAGTGGATAAAATGGGCCTAGCTCAGAGAATGCACCCCCTCCAAGTGAAGAACAACTTGGCCCTTTTCAAGTGATGAATACACATTTTACTATTCATTGAGAAGGTGGAATAAATCATGACAATCCAATCCCTTATTTTGAATCATCAACTACAATTCATAATAAAATAAAGACTCAACTTCGCACAAGTAAATAAAAAATTAAATTTGTACATATTAGAGAAGAGGTATTGCTAAGAAAATTCCATTTGTCAAAAGGAAAATACATTTTAAATTAGTTATCTAATCACAAGCAGATCCCATAGATACCCTATCTTCTCCACATTATCTAATCACAGGAAAATAAATTATTTATTTATCTTTTTAAATTAAAAGAAATCATTCTAAACCCTATATAGGATACATTGATACTTCAAAAGAATATGAAGGAATTTTAAATCATGCAAATATATGTCAATTAAATACTTGTATTACAAACAGTAGTGCAAATAATGTAACCCTTGTTGAGCAAAGCAGGAATGAGATAAGCAACAATGAATCCTATGCCTCATGTCATACACATCTCCTTACCATTCTCTATCATTCTTTACTAAAAATATTGAACCCAACCAGCTTCAACTATTTACAGGGAGAACATAAGCATGTCATTTCACTTCTCCATTTTGGCAGGATACACCTAAAAATAAGGTTTCAACTAAGGTTTTAGAGTATGTTTATTAAAATGAAATGAAATTCTCCATTTTGGCAGGCTACGCCTGAGAATAAGGTTTCAACGAAAGTTTTAGAGTATGTTTATTAAAATGAAAATCAGAAATAACACTATTGATTCTTGATTCCTTAAATGATCTATTCAAATGGATTGTGACTAAATAAATGACTAACTATTTAGTCATTTTTATTTGTGTGACTAAATAATTTTTTAGTCAACGAACAAATTAGTCATTTATTTACTCATTTATAGATGAGTTGCAAAAAATAGTAGAATTTAGTCATTTTTAGTTGTTGTGACTAAATGTTTTATTCATGTAGTTATTTATTTACCACATTCTACTAGTGACTAGAGAGAAGTGAGATAGAGAGAGAGGAGGGAGGGAGGGGGATAAAGAGAAGTATATAGGGAAGGAGGGAGAGGTGGGGAGAAGTGAGAGAGAGAGAGAGAATGAGAGAGAGAGTGGGGGGAAAGAGGAATGTGGAAATATTGAGAGAGAGGGGAGGGAGCGAGAGAGAGGTAGAGAGCGATAGTTTAGAGAGAGAGAGAGGAGGGAGGGAGGGAGAGAAAGGAGATAGAGAGAGTGAGGGAGGGGGAGAGGGAGGGAGAGGTAGGGAGGGAGGGAGAGGGAGAGAGGTGAGATAGAGGAGGGGGAGGGAGAAATAGAGAGAGAAGTAGAGAGGGAAGGAGGGATAGAGGGAGGTAGAGAGAAGTAGAGAGGGAAGGAGGAAGGTGGAGATATTGAGAGAGATTAGGAAGGGAGGGAGAGAGAGGTAGAGTTGGATAGGTTATATGGAGAGAATTAGAGAGGGAGGAGGGAGGGAGAGAGAGGTAGAGAGGGATAGGTTAGATAGAGAGAAGTAGAGAGGGAAGGTGGTGCAAAAGCACCCATAGGTTACCATAGGTTGTTTAGAAGGTCTGTCTAGGACAGTCTTGTCTAGGACAACTAAGCAATTAAATTTAGTTAATTTCGATGTAAGCCTTAGTTAAATTTTTGATTGGGTGTTGATCATCTAATGAAGGTCATGTTGACCATAGGATAGGTGACATAAAGTTCTAGCTCTAATGAGGTCTTGGATTTTGAGGAATTCTTGCGAAATACTTGAAAATGTTGCTCAATTGGAGCTACAAGTGGCCAAGAAGAGCCCAAGGAAGAGGATAACTGAATTGGAGACCCTATTTATGGGATGCCTCAGCATTGGAGTGGGGTTGGAAGCATTTGTTATGTTTTGAAGTTTTGTGAATTCAAGGAAAGCAATTGTGTTTGAGAGTGCATTTTCTGATTTTTGAATTGAAGTGAGGTTATAATGGATTGATCATGGTACTGTAATAATGGATTGATCATGGTACTGTAACTTGTGTAGGATGTAGTATAGCTGTTATTCAAGCTTTTTGTGGTATTAGTTAGTTTCTTTATTCAATTTCAAGCATTGTTTGTAAATTAGTTTGGTTTTCATACTGTTGCTGGTCTGAACCAGGCAGTTTTGTGAAAATGGAGTGTTAGCTCACTTTCCCACCGTACAAATTGTACGACCCTTTGGGAACAGTGACTAGACTCCATGTTTGTACATATGGTAAGGTTTAGGGCCTTTGAAAACACATGAGCTACTGTAGAAGTCTTGCCCTAGGCGAGCTAGGAAGAGTTCGGCTAGGGAAGACAAAAAGTGTAGAGCACTTGATTTACAGGGGTGTCCTTTTCCTGACAAGTCACAGTGTGGAGAGGGCAGGTAAGTGTGTTTCCTAGACATAGCATGGAGGAGGAAGCTCCATCAATCCATCTGGTGTGAGGAATACCTATCAGTTTGCAGTGAAGTCAGGGAAGGGTTTGTAAAGGCCTAATTTTGCCAAATTGTGGGTTAAGCCTTTGTACGAACAGCTGAGACCCAAGACCTCAAAAATATTTGAGAGGTGTTCATATGAACCAGGAATCCCAAGAAAAGATTGGGGTGTTCTTTGAAAAGATTTGGAGAACTAACCTGATTTCTCAGAGAAGGAGGCCTAATTGGGGCTCCTAGGGCTAGTAGCCTTTTAGGCCTAAATGAGGGTTTGGTGGAAGTGACTAGGAAATGGAGTCAGGTGGACCCTCAAGAACCAAGGTAGGATGGATTGAAGTCATTAGAAACACCTCCACACCCCTACAAAGCTAAATTCAAGATTTGGAGGATTTGTAGCCTTTAGAGTGGATTAAGGGCTAAGGCAAGTGTTTCGAGATTGCACCAAGTCTTGACTTGGTAGGAGGAACTAAGTTGATAGTTAGGTTGGTAAGGAGAAATCAGGGGACCCTAAGAAGGAAGAGGTCCTATAGGTTTCAAGTGGTGGAGTGAAACACCCTAGAGGTCTTCCAAGCAAGACCTAGAGCATGAAATAGTGATTGTTTCATCCAACCTCCCTATCAGATTGGTATCAGAGCAACAAAAGATTTTGGATAGAATAATATATGTCAGAGATTGAGTCTAGTGGTTCTACAGACATGGTGACAAATGCAAAATTGGCCAAGAAGGTCGAAGAACAGGAGGAAGACAATAGGCTATTGAGGGAAAGAATAGCTCAACTTGAGCAAGCAATGAATAATGTGCAAACCAGGACCGATGAGGTCAGTGATAGGTTGGAAGGTAGGGTACCAAAGAGAGAAGAGGTTGCAAAGGAAGACAAGATCCTTGAACTTGACCGTGTTTTGCAAGAAGAGCCTTTCTTGAAGGCATTGAAGGCTTTGAGTGGGAAAGCACTTGAAGGCATACCACTGTTTAGTGGGAAAACGGAAGTTGATCTAGTCATGGATTGGATAGAGGGAATGGAAAACCATTTTGAATGTGATGGAGTCACTGAACCACAGAAGGTGAAGGTGGAAAAGTCAAGATTAAGAGGTTCTGCCTTGACATGGTGGAAGTTCATTCAGACAGAGAGGGAAAAGGAAGGCAAGAAGCCTATTTCTACTTGGAAGGGAATGGTTGCCAAAGTGAGAGAAGCATACATGCTAGATGATTATGAGATTCAGTTGCATAAGAAAAGACAGAGCTTGAGACAAAGAGACCAAGATGTAAATTCCTATACAGAGGATTTTCAAAAACTTTGCATGAGGTCTAATGTTTCAGAGAATGAAAGTCTTAAGGTGGCTAGGTATCTTAACGGCTTGAAGTGGAACATTCAAGAGGAGATGACTCTTCTAAGTCCCAAAACAGTGCACCAATGCTATCAATTGGCTATAAAGATTGAAGAGAGGAGTAAGAGGAAACAAGACCAGGCTTCTAAGAGCATAGGTAAAGGCAGAGATCAAAGAGGACATAGAGGTGGATAGCAAGGTAGAGGGACTAAACAAAGAAGTCAGGGAGAGTCTAAACTCACAGAGCATGGCAGTGAAACAAATTCTAGAGGAGGCTATGGAAGAGGTAGAGGACCTCAAGGAGGTTCAAATAGAGGAAGAGGAGTAGGTAGAAGTAACTCATACTTTGCTAGTATGAAGTGTTACAATTGTGGTCAAGTAGGTCATCCAACTTATAGGTGCCCGAAGAAAGCATCTTATTCAAATACAGAAAGAGAGTAGCATATGCTCAAGAAGACACTATGAGTATCAAGTCACCAGAGGTTAGTCACATTGAGTCAGAAATGGGGGAGAACTTGATGTTTAGCAGGGTTCTAATCAGACAACCAGTCAAAGAAGAGCCAAAGCAAAGGAGAGCCTTATTCAGGGCAAGATGCAAAATACTTGGAAAGGTGTGCAAGGTTGTAGTGGATTCAGGGTCTACTGATAACATTATCTCTGAGGAGGAAGTGAGGAAGTTGAAGTTGGAGAAAGTACCCCACACTAACCCTTACAAGGTGACATGGTTGAACAAAGGGCAGAGTGTTATTGTAAATGAGAAGACAATGGTGGAGTTCTCCATTGGAGGGTACAAGGAAAAGTTGATTTGTGATGTGTTGCCCATGGATGCATGCCATCTTCTATTGGGCAAACCATGGTAGTATGATAGAGGAGCCATCTATGATGGAAAGGAGAACACTATCTCATTCAAGAAGGATGGAAAGACATTCAAATTGCAGTCACTGTCAGATGGACAGTCAAAGACCCCTAGTGTATTGTTAAGTAGTGGCAAGGAGTTTATCAACACTCTACAACAAGGAGGGGAAGGATATATGGTCATGGTGCAACCCAAGGAGGAAGATAAGACTAAGAAAGTAGTCATACCAGGAGCAGTCCAAAAGTTGCTTGAACAGTTCAAGGATATAGTTAGTGATGGATCACCAGCAACCTTACCTCCAAAGAGAGCCATCAGTCATCAGATTGACTTCATACCAGGGGATTCATTGCTAAACAAAGCAGCTTACAAGCTTACACTAGATCAGAACCTAGAAGTAGCTAGACAAGTGCAGGAGTTGTTAGACCAAGGACTAATTAGGAAGAGCATCAGTCTGTGTGCAGTACCAGTGGTCTTAGCAACCAAGAAAGGTGGTAAGTGGAGGTTATGCACTGATTCTAGGGCTATAAATAGAATTACAATCAGATATAGGTTCCCTATTCTTAGGATTGAGGATTTGATGGATTGTCTTGGAGGAGCTCAGTATTTCACCAAGTTGGATCTCAAGAGTGGATACCATCATATTAGAATCAAAGATGGGGATGAATGGAAGACAAATTTTAAGACAACTGATGGGTTGTATGAGTGGAGAGTGATGCCATTTGGCCTCTCAAATGCCCCTAGCACATTCATGAGGCTCATGAATGAAGTGCTTAAGGATTTCACAGGTATATTTGTGGTGGTGTATCTAGATGATATACTCATGATTAGCAAGACAGCAGAAGAACATCTAAGGCATGTGGAGTTGGTTCTTAAAAGATTGCAGGAGGAGAGGTTAGCCATCAACCTAGAAAAGTGTGAGTTATTTAAACAAGAGCTTGTGTATTTGGGGTTTTTAGTATCCCAAGGATCATTGAAGATGGACCCAAGCAAGGTGGAGGCTATCCTAAATTGGCCTACACCAACCACCGGGACAGAGGTAAGAAGTTTTCATGGGTTAGCTCAGTTTTATAGGAAGTTTATAAGGAACTTTAGTGGCATATGTGCACCAGTACTTGATACAATCAAAGGTGGCCTAAAAACTAAGTTCAAATGGACTCTTGAAGAAGAGAAGGGTTTTGAGAAACTGAAACAAGAAGTAGCAACTCAACCCATCCTTTTATTACCTAGTTTTGATCAGTTATTCACTGTGGAATGTGATGCCAGTGGAATTGCAGTAGGAGGAGTACTAAGCCAAGAAGGTAGGCCTATAGCTTTCTTTAGTGAAAAGCTCAATGAAGCTAAGAAAAAGTATTCTACCTATGACCTAGAATTGTATGCTCTAGTGCAATCACTTAGAAAGTGGAGGCATTATCTCCTACCTAAGGAATTTGTAGTGTTTATTGATAACTAGGAACTTAGCTACATCAAAACACAAGAGAAGTTGAGCAATAGACATTTGAAATGGATGGAATACCTCCAAGCCTTCACATTTACCATCAAGCACAAGAAGGGATAGTTGAACAAGGTGGCAAATGCATTAAGTAGGAGGTTGTTGATAGTGCAAGAGATGCAAATAAAGAGCGTTGGGATAGAAAGTTTCAAGGATATCTATGGAGAAGATGAAGACTTCTTGGAGGCATATAAGGTATGTTCTGATTTTGAGAATCACTTTCATAGTCAATTCTCAGAGTATACATTGCAGAGTGGACTTTTGTTCAAGGGAAATTAGTTATGTGTTCCAAAAGGTTCAATGAGAGAGAATATTATCTAGGAGAAGCACAATGGTAGTCTTAGTGGTCATTTTGGTATCAACAAGACAATGGAACTAGTGCAGAGGTTCTATTATTGGCCCAAGTTGCCAAGGGATGCCAGAAGGTATGTGGAGCAGTCTGTAGTTTGTATGAAAGCCAAGGGGGGAGCTAGCAATGCAGGTTTGTATCAACCTCTACCCATTCCCAATAGACCATGGGAATGTATTAGCATGGACTTTGTGGTAGGACTCCCTAAGACTAAGATAGGGTTTGATAGTGTTTATGTGGTGGTAGATAGGTTCAGTAAGATGAGTCACTTTGTTCCTTGCAAGACCACCCATGATGCTAGCTGTATTTCTCATCTTTTCTTCAAAGAGATTGTGAGGATCCATGGATTTCCATTGAGCATTTTCTCAGACAGGGATGTGAAGTTCATGAGTCATTTTTGGAAGACTCTATGGAGCAGATTAGGTACTAACTTGTCTTTTGGATCAGCCTACCATCCTCAGATAGATGGACAAACTGAGGTGATAAATAGAGTGTTGGTAACCTTCCCAGGTGCCTCACCAAGGAGTATGGACAGACATGGGACTTGGTCATATCACAAGCTGAATGTGCCTACAATGACAGTGTGAATTGGACCACAGGCAGAAGTCCTTTTGAAATAGTGTATGGAATGCACCCAAGAGGTGTGTGTGAAATTAGAGATTTAGGAGCTATGGAGCATAGGAGTGGCCATGCTAAAGATTTCTCTCATACCATGAAGGAGATTCAGGAGCAAGTGAAGAAGACAATTATAGAGGCTACTCACAAGCTGAAAGCTAGGGTGGATATGTCTAGGAAAGATCTGCAATTTGCAGTAGGGGACTATGTCATGGTCCATCACAACAAATCTAGGTTGCAAAAAGGAACATCAACCAAGTTGCAAATGAAGAGAGTGGGACCATGTCAGGTGTTAGCAAAATATGGAAAGAATGCCTACAAGGTGGAGCTACCTGCAGACTTAAGCATTTCACCAGTGTTTAATGTGGCTGATTTGATCAAGTATAAAGGACCAGTCACTGACTTGGATCAAAAAAGTATGGATGTCTTGAAGGATGTGAGTAACATAGCATTACCTCCTAAAGACAAGCTGCAAGCAAAGAGAATCTTAGAATCAAGGGTGAAGAAGTCTACCCGACATAAGGAATACATGGAGCATCTCATCAAATGGAAGGACAAACCAAAATCTGAGGCTACATGGGTGGATGAAGCTTAGTTCAAGAAGCATGGTATTGATTTATCTCTGATCTCTCCCCACAATCCTTAGTGTTTGGCTGAGGGGGAGAATGGTGTAGGAGCACCCATAGGTTACAATAGGTTGTTTAGAAGGTCTGTCTAGGATAGTCTTGTCTAGGACAACTAAGCAATTAAATTTAGTTCATTTCGATGTAAGCCATAGTGATATTTTTGATTGGGTGTTGATCATCTAATGAAGGTCATGTTGACCATAGGATAGGTGACATAAAGTTCTAGCTCTAATGAGGTCTTGGATTTTGAGGAATTCTTGTGAAATACTTGAAAATGTTGCTCAATTGGAGCTACAAGCGGCCAAGAAGAGCCCAAGGAAGAGGATAACTGAATTGGAGACCCTATTTATAGGATGCCTCGGCATTGGAGTGGGGTTGGAAGCATTTGTTATGTTTTGAAGTTTTGTGAATTCAAGGAAAGCAATTGTGTTTGAGAGTGCATTTTCTGATTTTTGAATTGAAGTGAGGTTATAATGGATTGATCATGGTACTGTAACTTGTGTAGGATGTAGTATAGCTGTTATTCAAGCTTTGTGTGGCATTAGTTAGTTTCTTTATTCAATTTCAAGCATTGTTTGTAAATTAGTTTGGTTTTCATACTGTTGCTGGTCTGAACCAGGCAGTTTTGTGAAAATGGAGTGTTAGCTCACTTTCCCACCGTACAAATTGTACGGCCCTTTGGGAACATTGACCAGACTCCATGTTTGTACATATGGTAGGGTTTAGGGCCTTTGAAAACACATGAGCTACTGTAGAAGTCTTGCCCTAGGCGAGCCAGGAAGAGTCCGGCTAGGGAAGACAAAAAGTGTAGAGCACTTGATTTACAGGGGTGTCCTTTTCCTGATGAGTCACAGTGTGGAGAGGGCAGGTAAGTGTGTTTCCTAGACATAGCATGGATGAGGAAGCTCCATCAATCCATTTGGTGTGAGGAATACCTATCAGTTTGCAGTGAAGTCAGGGAAGGGTTTGTAAAGGCCTAATTTTGCCAAATTGTGGGTTAAGCCTTTGTACGGACAGCTGAGACCCAAGACCTCAAAAATATTTGACAGGTGTTCATATGAACCAGGAATCCCAAGAAAAGATTGGGGTGTTCTTTGAAAAGATTTGGAGAACTAACCTGATTTCTCGGAGAAGGAGGCCTAATTGGGGCTCCTAGGGCTAGTAGCCTTTTAGGCCTAAATGAGGGTTTGGTGGAAGCGAATAGGAAATGGAGTCAGGTAGACCCTCAAGAACCAAGGCAGGTTGTATTGAAGTCATTAGAAACACCTCCACACCCCTGCAAAGCTAAATTCAAGATTTGGAGGATTTGTAGCCTTTAGAGTGGATTAAGGGCTAAGGCAAGTGTTTCGAGATTGCACCAAGTCTTGACTTGGTAGGAGGAACTAAGTTGATAGTTAGGTTGGTAAGGAGAAATCAAGGGACCCTAAGAAGGAAGAGGTCCTATAGGTTTCAAGTGGTGGAGTGAAACACCCTAGAGGTCTTCCAAGCAAGACCTAGAGCATGAAACAATGATTGTTTCATCCAACCTCCCTATCAAAAGGTGGGTGAGAGAGAGAGATGATACAACTTGTTGATTATTGAAATTTGAGAAATGGTGAGATAGAGAGAAGGATAGAGTGAGAGGGAAGGATATAGAGAATTTTGAGATATAGAAGACACAGTGAGAGAGAAAGAGGGAGAGACAGAGACAGGGATAGAGACAGAGACAAAAACAAAGATAGAGAAAAAGACAAAGAGACAAAGAGACAGAGAGAGATAGAGAGAGACAGAGATAGAGACAAAGACAAAGACAGAGACATAGACAAAGAGAAAGAGAGTAGAGAGGGAAAGAGGTAGGGAGGGAGTCATAGGTTAGATAGAGAAAGAGTGATGGAGGGAGAGTTAGGTAGAGAGAGGGAGAGGAGAGATAAAGATAAGTAGAGAGGGAATGAGAGAGAGAGGAGAGAGAGAGAGATAAGTGGAGAGGGGAGGTAGAGGTAGGAAGGAAGATAGAGGTGTGTGTTTGTGTGTGTGAGAGAGAGAGAGAGAATGATGGACAGGTAGAGAGGTAGTTCTTGAGCTCAAGGGAGAGAGTCAAATAAAGGGGTTGAGATAGTGAGAGAGAGAGACATCTAGAGTGTTAGGGATAAACAATGAGTGAGATAGCTGATACAACTTATTGACTACTAAAATTTGACATCCTGACTACTAAAACTTTACATACTGATTATTGAAATTTGACTATAACTCATAGATATTCGAAACCACTCTCAAACGTCTTGAAACTATATACATGAAATATAACTTAAAGTATAAGAAAGCAAACGTTCATATGTAAATGTCAACCTATAAAATATCCATATATAAATGTCAACTTATACTAAAATGTTTATTTCATGTATATAGTTTCCCTAAAACATAGGGAAAATAAAGGGAAAAACAAAGAGAAGGAAATTTTTTCAATGCAAACCATAACATGAGCATGTTATAACATGCTCACATTTTTTGAGTGCATTCAAATAACACGAGCATGTTTTATTATAATGCGCTCAAGTTTTATTATAATGCACTCATGTTTTGTTATAATGCACTCGTGTTTTGTTTTAGCGCGCTCACGTTTTATTTTAACCTGCTCGTGTTTTGTTTTAATGCATTCACATTTTGTTTTAGCGCACTCATTTTTTGTTTTAATGCACCCACATTTTGTTTTAATGCACCCGTGTTTTGCTATAGCACACTCACATTTTGTTATAATATGCTCACATTTTCTCTATTTCAAGACCAAAAAATGGAGTGGCAAATTTTTGGCCCCCCATCTTTGTGCACTTACCCATGAGTTTTATAGATGTGAAAAATAAAGATTGACACCTCTAATCATAGACAACTCCAAACAAGAAGGGTTATCGTCAAACATTTTACACAAAGACAAATGAAGGTTGGTGCTTAAGGAAAATGAAAAAAGGTTAGGCCATCACAAGATTCATAGTTCAAAAATATTTAGAAAATAAATAAAGAAAAAGGTTACATGTATGATATGTTGCAAAAAGATAAATTAAATAAACTTAGGAGATATTTCAAAAAACTTAGTGCACTTACTATGGATTTTAGGCATATATTAATATCTTAATATCTTTGGACACTATTTAAACACATGCACATATTATAATCTATTGTGTAAAGTTTTGATGTATGAAACTTATTTAAATGTTTGCAAAAACACATAAAGAAACATAAAAATTTGGATCACAACACTATGAATTAGAGCATGTATTTAAATCAACCAAGACACATAACAATGGGGATAGATGCAAGACCTCTATTGTTTTTCCAAATTTTATATTGATTATTTTGGTACACAAAATTGACCAAAAGATTATCTATATCGATAAATTCAATGAAACAAAGAAGAAAAAATATGACAAAGTTTCTTAAGATTATGTGGTTGTTATTTCTCAGGGAAAAAAGTTTTCCCTATGAGATAAAAAATGAAGATATATTTTGGGTAATGCCGCTAGCATTTATAATTCTCATAGGAAGAAAGAGAAAAATAAAATCAATATAAATTTTATCTTATGATTTGTACTATTTTTAATGAGATTTTCTACAAAACTTATCTTTTCTATAGCTTACAATTTGAACCTCTCATATTTTGTAATAAAATTTATTTGAATTTTTTAATAGTTTATTTCATTTCACTTCATTTTGGATATGGGTAGTATTGATTTGATTTGATTATTGACTTTTACACCAGTCAATTTTATTTCCTATAATTAATGGTGAATGCAATGAAAATAGAGAAAATAACAAGCATTGAAATCAAATAATTCAAACACTCTATTCTACTTCACACAAACCTCAAATCAAGTGTCATGTGGAGATATGTTGGTGATGGATGTAGGTGCTCATTTTATCAGCATAACAATTTCATTCCCTAGATGATTAAATTGACAAAGTATAGATGTATTAAAGGGTAATATAAAATTGATGAATGATAGATTCAATTTATTTATTTATTTATAGGAGGATTAAAGGATGGTTGAAATTTAATTTTGATCACAAGTTTGATCCAAAATTGAGGGAGTTGATGGGAGAGGTGGCAAGTATAGAAGAGTTACACTTTATATTAATTTTGAATTAAAATAATTATCTTTGTTAACTCAAATTGATTTGTGAGTTAACAAAATTAATTGATGAGTCAACTACTTGTACGAGGGAGTTAGGAGGAGTTGACTATTTGCACAAAATAGTTAACTAAGTGTATGAGTGAGTGAAGTGGATTGATTGATGAGTGGGATGTGGATTAATTAATGAGTTGGATTGAGAGCATGACTGAGTGGACTAGATGGAATAAGTAGTTAATTAGTTGAAGTAGATTTTGATGATTTAGTTATTGATTAAACAAATTATATGTGCATATGTGGTGAAAAATAATATTTATTAATTATTAATGGATAATATGTGAAAAATAAATGGATAATTATTGGGAAATTATTAGATACTAAATATATAGTTTTATCTCTATTTAATTGAATAATAGGAATTATTTAATTAAATTATCATATACTAAGGGTAATAGATGATAAATGAATAGCAAAATGTTAGGGAAATGAAGGTGTCTCAACCTTCTTTTTTTTCATAGCATTGATTATTTAAATATTTAATGTTGATAATTATCCCATGTTGCCTTGTGAATTACAACTTGCAATTTCTATTTCCAAGGAGGATTCAAGTTGGAAGTTACCGTTTATACGTGAAGTTGTGCATGAAGGAATTTTCCTTTTTCATGTTGAGTTTACATGGAATGTGAGTTTTGGAGGTGCAGTTATTATTTGGTAGGTGCAAGTTTTGCATGTGCAAGTTTAGTGACAATTGGTAGTTGCAATGTTGCATGTGGTGACAATTGGAGACTTACCGTTATGCATGTGCAGTGGTTTTGGTGCTTTCCATGTTGCATCTTTAGCCTTTGGTATTCAATTTAGAAGTGTTTAATTTATGCATTGTAAGCTCATATATATTGAGCACTTGTATTTTGGAGTTATAGAATGATGTTGTTGTTGAGATATTGTTATGCTACTAAATTGAGTCCAGAGTTGTAACACAGTCAAACTCCTATAAAGGCTTGCACTGCAAGTGTATTGTGACTTTTTGTTTATAGATAATACATTGTTCAATATTTTGGAGTGTGGGGATTTTCTCTTGAAAGGGTTTTCCCCACACATATTTGGTGTTATGTGTTTTTATTGTATATCTTATGTTATTTATGTTACTTGCTATGTGCATCTTCTTTGATGTAATTGTATAAGGGTTTGAAATTGTAGAAATTTGCACATTCTCTTCTCTAATAAATTAGTGTTGGAAGCATTTTGTGTACCTAACTTCCTGTCAACTGGTATTAGAGTCAGATCACCTCTTTTTCTCATGTTGCAATTTTTTTTGTTAACCCTATTGTAGGAAGGATATGGCAAGCACATTTGGTAGATTTGAGATAGATAAGTTTAAAACAAAGGTAACTTTGAGTTGTGGAAGTTCAATATGGAAGACATGCTTGTAGACTATGACTTGTGCACAATTATTTATGGACCTATGCCAATGAGCATGAAATAAGAATATTGAGATCTGATGGATCAGAGGGTTAAGGGTCTGATAAGACTCTATTTAGCTAATTCACTACTCCTAAACATTCATTTAGAGAATATCGTTGCACTTCTTTGGAAGAAACTTGCTCAAATTTATTAGGCTAAATCTATAGTAAATAAGTTGTTCTTGTGAAAGAAGATGTATTCTCTATAGATGGAGGAAGGAGGATCTATTGTAGATCACCTGAATGCATTCAACATGCTTGTTTCCCAATTGAAATTTATTGGTGTGAAAATAAAGGAGGATCATTGTATGAATTTGTTGTTCTCACTGCTGGATTCATGGGACCACCTTGTCATGGCCATTGGAAGTACCACTACCACCTTAAGATGGATGAAGTGATTATGTCATTGCTATCTGAAGAGATGTAGAGAAAATATTTTGAAATGGATAAGGAGGATCTAGTAGTTTGAGGAAGAACAAAAGAAAAAGGAAAAAAGAAGAACATTAAGTAAGAAAAGTTATAATCTAAATCCCGTGGGAGATCTAAATCTCTTGGTAAGACCAAGGTGAAATGTTGAAATTGTGGTAAATCTGGTCACTTCTGCAAAGATTGTAAGGAGGAGAAAATAAGAAAAAGAAGACATTCTCCGATTTTGAATCTAATAAATCCTCTCAAGATGATGCAGATGCATTTGTTTCTGCCTTGGAAAAGCATACATTGCAAGATGTGTGGTTGATAGACTTTGGTGCTTCTTTCCACATGACTTCACATTGAGATTAGTTCTCTAAGTATGAAAGCTATGATGGTGGGAAGGTGTACCTGGGTGATGACTCTCACTTGAAAATTGTTTGGTTTGGAAGAGTCAAGATAAGATTCCCAGATGGTAGAGTGAAGGGGATCAATGGTGTCCTGCATATCCCTAGTTTGGCATAAAAACTTCTTTTTATAAGCAAGCTGAATGATTCAAGTGTGTAGTTTGTCTTCTCGAATGGACAATGCAAAATGACAAGAGGAGCTATGGTGCTTGCTAAGGGTGTTTGTATATGCACTATGTTTCATTTGTGTAATTCCCCACCGTGCGAACCCCAAAGGACAACTAAAGCTAACAAATGCAACACATTTTTTTTTTAAAAGTAAAACATACATGAGATGTATACATTAAGTTACAATACATGAAATACCATTATACAATTACAATATCAACTACATCCTCTGTGGTACATGTGATGACATTATGTATCAAGAACCCATTCCATAACAATATTTAACAAATTCCAAGATTACGTTATAAAAAAATAATAAAGGATTAGGATTGCATTAATCATCCATCCATGACATTACATAAATGAGAAGTATCCATATACGAACACATAATATAATCAAAAGAATATATACATATATACATACATTGATCAACTCAAAATATACAAGTACATTGATAATAAGAAATTACATCATTTGCAAGATTACATATGCACATCTGTGCTTCCTAACTCAAAGAGGGAAATATGCATCAAATACCAGAGTAATACTAAACTGAACATGGTATAACTGAATTGTGGTGAAGCTCTGGATCAACTGTAACAACATGAACTCTACGCTTCATGAACACTGTCAGGGAACCCAATGGGGTGCAAAGCACATTCCACCCGACCACATGGACCTGAAGGCCCACCCCCCATGATAGGAGTTGACAAGAAAGGCCCTCGATCAAGAACAGTCAAGCAAAAAAGTAGTAACACTCAACAACAAGGGTAACAATAACATATTTAACACCAACATCAAATGACAACTTACAAGATTGCTTCCAGAGGCACACAAAGGCAATACAAGGGGTACTATGGGAGAGTGTCATCGCTCAACCCTATCGTGGGTTATCCTGGCTACCTCTCAATAGGCATTGACCCCCATCTATTGTTATCATGTCTTCCTCTCACTAGGCACCGGCCCCATAGTGTGACACATGTGGGACCACTAGCCTCTTGTGAAGATGAGGTAGTGATCTTGCCAACCATGGCCTTCTCATCCCACCCTTAGTCTGCAAAAGCAATAACAGTATGGGTGAGGCATCTTTATTTTTCTTGTTTAGTGTGATCCTACCCAAACCCACTAGTTAATTTTATTAGGTTTTCACTTATTAAATAAACTCTACCATGGGTTATCTAGGCTGCCCCTTTGTGTGTCGGCCCCCATGAAGAGCCACTCTCCCTAATAGCACTGAAACACAAATCTCACAACATTAGAGGGTGCACCAAAACACAAAACACTAGAATCATGAGAACCAAGTACAAATGTGAGGCCTGGACCATCTCACCAAACAATCATAACGAAAGGAAAACTACGGTATCTGGTAACACCCACAAGAGTTCAAAACTAGTAATACAATCAAACGATTCAAAGTCTATTCATGGAAATCCAACATAAACTAGTTTTCCCATTGCCTTTGGAAGCCTATTGACAAACTACCCTTAACTCCCAGAAGAGAGTAACTTAGTGCTATGGGTTCCCACAAGACCAACACAATATCACATTGAAATAGAAATATTACAAGGGAAAAAAAAGAAAGCAATTTACATGGAACCATAAAAATCAATTTTAATTCTATAATGCAATCAAGAGATAAACTTAAAGACGGACATCTTATTTCATCCTAACATTTTAATTTACATATCCATTGTATAAAATATCCAATTAGTCATAAACACGATATAAACATATTCTAAATCTAATTACATTTTAATCCAAACAAATTGACTTTTCAACATAATTCATAATATAAATTATTACACCCACATATATCTAACTAAACATGTTTAAATATCAAAGTAATGTTTTTTTTGTTTTCTTGTATATCAATATCACATATATATATATTTAAACCTACATTTGGACACACACCAAATTTCTGATAAATATAATTAATGATACATCAATATATTTACATAAAGATATATAGATATATATATATATACATACATACATACATACATACATACATACATACATATATACATACATATATATATATATATATATATATATCATTGGAGACGCTTATATGAATATATATATACAAATACATATAAATATATTTATTTAGAAATACCAATTTTTATTAACAATATTAAATAAATCTAAATTTAAAATGTTATTGTAAAAAAAATATTTACTAATATACTTACTGGTTGTTTAACATTTAATTATATTAAACTGGTTGTTTAGGAAACATCATAGAGTACATACTGCAATCAATAAATAACACTAAACACATAAATAAAACATCAATAAATATATATAATAGATGGATCTATAACCCAGCCGCACACCTAAAATCTATAACCCAGCCGCACACCTAAATGATTGGGACAACCAACAACTATTATTCATTGACAGTCGACATAACAGAATTTCAAGCACTTACAAATATATATATATATATATCTAGAAACCTTTAATCTTGAAAATCAGACCAATTACTTGATTCCTTTTAGCATACAATAAAACAAACATTAAAATAAAACAAAACCAAGCATGTGAATACCATCCAAAGGAACAATTCGCACTGCAAGTTTCAGCCATGCGCCTAAGGGTGAGGCACAACAAGAGAACTCTTAGAGTCAAGAAAATAAACACAGTGTTGTTGGAGCCAAAATAATTATGCCTATTTACATATCTAAAAACCTCAAAATAAAATGCACCAAAAACAACTATTAGGAACAACCAAGGTAAAGAAGTACAGAGCTTTACAAGATAGCAAACAACATAGAAAATACCCATACATAAGGGGCGAATTCAACTATAAGGTGCTACCTCAGCCTGGGCGCAACCAACAAAATGCAAAGCTTCATCTAAAATCAATCAACATAAACCAAGACTCCAATGCACCTAAGCATCACACTAACTCATAATCAAAAGGAAACTAATAACCAACGCGTAAACATCACTTGGGAAGCAAGTATGCTAAGGTGAATGTAAGGCATAGATTGGCCAAGAAGCTAAGCAGTTGTCTTGCTAAATTGGAATGGCTCAGCTCACCAACAAACGAAGGAGTACCAAGAAACAACTCCCTAAAGTTTTCTAGATAACAAATTCGGAAAAAAATCATGCCAAACAAGAAGCTTGGAAGAAATCACCCCAGGGAAAGAAACTCACCTCTTCAAAGAAAACAAATGAAATCCCAAACAATAGCAAAGTCTAAAATATAAACACTATTTTAAGGATTTTTTAAAAATTGAACTCCATTTGTCTAAACACAAATCGCACCTCCTACAGGAAACATCATTTTAGTTGAAAGCAACTGAAGAAAGAACAATTAAGATAAAGAATGAGAGAATTAAACGCATCGCCAACCTGGAAAAACGACGTTTGAAGATAGAGATGGCGAGCTGAGTTGATTCCTCTGTTGCAGCCCTAGCCCGTTCTTCGTTTTCCAAAAATTTGCTTCCTTTAACAAATCTCCAGCTGTGAATCTATATTATTATTTTCTTTTTAAAAAAACTAGAGAATGAAATTGCAGAGCAAAAATTTATTGTCTAAAAACCCCCAAAAATTACTTGTTTTTCCCCAAAACAAAAATGACTTCCTTTTCTTTTCTTTTTCAACCTCCGTTAAAGAAATTTCCTTTTATTTTCAAAAATAAAAATTAGATAATAAATCATAAAAACCACAAAAAATGGCAAGTTACCCATTCATATACGCATGCTCGTGCATGCGAAATATTTCCTAATTTAAATTTTATTTTTAATTACTTTTTATGATTTAGCCTTATCTCTCAATTTCTATTTAAAATTCTCATTTAAAAAATTATCTTAAATGACATTATCCATCATATTTAGATTTAAAATAAACATTATTTATAAATGCATTTAATATCTCATTAATATATTCATATTTAATAAAGTAATAATATAAATTATCAAATCATTATAATTTTTGATTTAATTTAATAACTAATTAACATCATTCACTTAATAATTTAATTTAATACTTTAATTAAATAAACGTTACCCTTACAAACATTGTAACCCAAACAATACTTGAACAAAAATGAACAATGACCATGTCAAATAATTGAAACACATTGATTAACCAATTAACTTGAATGACAAATAAATAGAACAATATTAATTAAACAATTAAAACTACATGACTCAGAACAGAATGAGACCAAAATGGTAACGAGGTCGCAAACAGATGACTTCATCAATCACAATGACAGGGTGGCAGACTAAGACGGGGGACTTTCTTGTCAACTCCGGTTTCCACATCATACCCATTGGGATTGTAGGGAACACTCAAACCCACCAATGCAGGTGGAGTCGATGCCCGGTACCTACATCTTGCATCAAACCAAACGTCAAGTAGTATATATATATATATCCAATCACATGCACACCATGAGAGGGAGTCACAGCGTAGCAGGACGCTCGCGGACGAGCGATGCTACACCATCCTCTCACCAAGACTCCCAACAACAACATATCATCACAAATATCATAAGATAAGCATTAATCAATTACATAAGAACATAGTACTACATCTAGATGATAAACATAACCAGTAGAATCCAAACACCATGTATTGTCATCACATCAACATTATAAAAGAGAATATCAAAATCATCCCAACAAACTAAATTATCAACCAAACAAGTCAAATTGGTGAAACAATCACCATCATAGTCTCAAGTACACAACACAACATAAAAAGAGTATCAGAATAGTAAAACCAACATGAGGGGTATTACAATGTGGATGCATACACGATTTCGTACAATAGTTCTTCTATGGAAAAGAATAAAAGAACTTCTAAGTCACTATCCTCACCATTGGAACAAGAAACATAGAAGAAAGTTACATCCACTTGTGATGGCCATGCTTTCTGGGTACCCAATAGTGCTCATTCTTTGGATATGAAGTTACTTGTTAAGAAGACAATTATTTGGCACCAAATACTTGGTCACATTGGTGAAAAGGGTTTAAGAACCCTGAAAAATCAATGCCTAGTTGAGGGACTTGATGATTGTAATCTTGAGTTTGATTTTTATGAACATTGTATCTATGGAAAGCAAAACTGTGTTTAGTTTTATCACAGTTCTCACAAATCTTTTGGGCTTTTGGACTATGTGGTGAACACCTAAAATACTGAGAGGGGGGGTGAATCAATATTCTCTTAAACCAATCAATCATTAAACATCCAATTAAAAAAGCATATTCAGATGCAATAAAGACAGAAAGCATGAAACATCCACAACACACATAAAACATGAACACAAATATTTTTATTTGGAGAACCCAAAATGGGTAAAACCACAGTGAGGCTTAGCTCACAATATATTATAACCGGTTATAGTATATTTAAAGAACATTAGTATTGTAGACATTGAAAAATATCCTAATCGATATCATACACTCGAAACAGGTTTACTAACATCATTTCCTCTTTAACCCATCTTCTTTTCGCTTAATTAATTAAATTAACCTAGCTAATTTAATTAATTGCATCATTTTCATCTATTGGCCTAATTAAATTAATTAGATTAATTCATCCCTTTTCATGCTAACATTTCATCTCATTAAAATTAAATAAATCCAAATATTTAATTTAATTCCCTAAGTCATCTTATTTAATTAAATAACCCTAAGTTATTTAATAAAATATCATTTCATCTCTCCCCCATTCATTAAATCATTTAATTTAATGAATAAACACTTTAATTATTCCATCCCCTAATTGCATGATTAAATATTGTTTAATTAACAATTAATCTAACTTTCCTCTAAGCAAAGGGAATATTCCCATAGAATATTCTTTATCCCCTTTTTGCACAATTAAAACTTTGTTTTAATTTGCAAATTGCCTTTTTCCTCACCCATGAGAATATTCCAAAAGAATATTCTTATTCCTTTCCTTCATCACTTGAAAAAGGGATATTTTCACTTGGATTCTCAAGCAAGTTTTAGCCTTCAACCTTTTGGGCAAGTCACCTTTGACCTATGTGAGCAGGTCAAAAGTGTGTTTGTTTGAGGCAAGTGTGAACCCTTGATTAAAATCTCATCATACATTCTCATCCATTGATGAGAATCCATGATCCATGCCTCTCATCTCCTTCATCTTGAACCATTGATTAATATTTTTTATCTCCACCCTTCATTCCTCATTTGCTTTCCTATAAATAGGTCAGTATTTGGAGACAAATGGATCCATCTTTTTCAGAGCAAACTTATGCTATTGAATCTCATCCATCTTTCAATTGCAAAATTATGTTGTTGAATCTCATATGCATTTACACTCATATTTACTCAATTTTTAGCTTATCTTGGTTAGCTTTTAATTGCATAATAGCTTAGAGCATCCATTAATGGATTCCATGCATCCATATTAGTTTGTATATGAATTAGGGTTTTCATCTTTTAGCATATCTTTAGCTTAGATTAGCTTAGCAATAGCCTAATCAGTATATTTTTACCATAAAATCATGGTAACCTAGCTTGCATCATGTTCATTTTTAGCATAAAATAGGTTTTCATACATCAATCACAATGGTTTCATTGATTCTCTTCCATAGAATCGACTAAAATTGGCTCACTAATTATGGGATTGGGAAAGGGTCATTGTTTCACATCAACACAACACCAATTCCAAAATAGGATAAGTTTCAAATGGGTTAGATTAGGAATTTAACTATTTTCTTAGTTTTTAGCTTTCAATTTCTGTAAAATTCTTAGTTTAGATTTCCAATTTGAATGATCTTGTTTGTAGATGTAGGTATATTTGGAAAAATTATGCTTCGATTCATGATGAATCAAGCGTAATCGACCCTGACTGACATCTCCTCATCTCACATTCTGGCGCTAGGAGGGTAAAACCGTTAACTTGAAAAAAAATTTGGCTCAAATTTTGTTTGTTTGCTATTTTGTAGGTTGCAATGATGCTCAAAATACAAACAATGATGCTATTTAAAGAGTGTCACCATATAGTGACGCCTTCACAATTTGAAATCTCGATGCTGAATTAATGCACTAGCACTGATTTAAATCTGGCGATGCATATTTAATCTAGAGGTATCGAAAAGTTCAAATAGTGACGCCCAAACTTCACCAGAACAATGCCTACAAATTTCAAACCATTACGCCAACGCAAGAAGTGACACCAAGACAAATTGTGACACTATCGTGCTCACTGTTCCTGTTGTAGAGCGACACCCATTTTCACCAAGGTGATTGGTGCAGGAGCACCAATCCATTTCAAGTGAATTTGGTCTAGGTTGTTCCATGATAAGTTTTTTTAGTGTTTAGAAGTCTTTTGGTAAGTAAATAAGGTCTAAATTGACCATTGAACATGTATTGGGAGTTCATCTTTATAAATGTACAATGTTGTCAAAATGATGTGCAAAAATTGCAAGATTGTAAAAAAGTTGACAAAGTGGAACATTTGGAAGGTGAAAGGTCTAAGGTCATGTTTTGGTGTGATTTGAGTCTAGATTCATACGACAAGATTATTTTGACATGTTTTTGTGATCCCTAAGTTTATATGGTCATATTTTGGCATTTTTGTAAAAGTTGTCATCTTGGGAAAAAGGTGAAAAAGTGTACAAGTGGAATGCCAACGGTTTGAGATTCAAAAAGGAAGTTTGTTTTGGTTGGTTCAATTGGTTCTTAGGTGGAAAAGGTTTAAATACCTTGGGGATCTCATTGTAAGGGACTTTTGGTGGCTTTTGAAGTGAATCAATTTGAATTTCTCATAATTTCTTTAAATTTCTGTGTAAAGACACTGTTCGCTAGCCTGGTATGGTACCGTACTATGGTATATTCTTCTTAAAACTTGTGAACATTTTGGAGGTGTGGATTTACTTCAATTTTATTTTTATTTGAAAGGTTAATATTGAATTTGAAGAGTTTTATACCTGTTTTCCTGAGACTGCCCGAGTATACCCTATTTTAAGGGTTTGAGGCTTTCCTAATGGAATAAAACCCATTCCACCTAATATTTTTCCTGTTACTAAGGAATGGGTTCATAATGATAGGGTTAGAAGGTAGGGTAGGAATTTTAGGAAAAAGGAGAGGTTTGATGGAGATTTTAGGGCTTCCCCTAAGGTAATTGGATGAATTTAGGCATGAAAATGATGGGTTTGAGTTAGAGTTTGAAGAAATATTGTTGGTAAAGGTTGTAAGATGGTATTTTGTGCATGAGCAAGCATATCTAAGTATGTTGGAGGTGGTGGCAGAGTTGTCAAAGGTTGGGAACACCAATTTTTAATAAACCCTACTCAAAATTAGTAAGAATGAGGGTTTTCAAATTCAGTGGCTAAATGAGGGTTTGACATCCTAAGAATTGTTGATTAGGGCATTTTTTCACTTGTCAAGAAGGACTGAGTAGTTATTTGGAATTGGGAAAAATAATTTGAGGCACTTGCTTGGAAAAACAAGCCTAATTGGCCTTGTAGGTCAGCGTATCAGTCATAAGTTGGAAGGGTTGGTACAAAGTGACCCATGGATATTTTTAGATATGTTTTAGTATGCTTTGAAGGGTATCTAAAAGTGTCAATATTTGATGGTTGTGAGGTTTTTTTTGTGTAATAATTTGAAAAATTTAGGTCTGCAGACCTACTAGAGAAAAAGAAGAGTTTGTGTGAAGAAGTGCTTTGTTAGGGTTTGAGAGTCAAGGAGTTGATTGAGAGTCAATGAGTTTTTTTGAAGAAGTGTTGTGTAAGTTTGGATCAAATCCATCTATCTCTACATCAATAACACTCCTACTTCAAAATGCAACGCTATCGTGTTCAACAACGCCCAGTCAGAGTAAGAAATATTATGTGTTTTTTTTACATGTGATTTAATTTCTTAGATTTATCTGACCAGTGATGCATGTCTGACTGTGTTCTGGTTGTTAGACTAATAGGGTTTTGTAAGTTTAAAGACATGGAGCGAAAGTGAAGAAAGTTTTTCTATCTTAAATTTTTTATAATTGTAACAAGCATTTTACACTTTGGGGCAATTATAACCCAATTTTATGCTTTCTACTTTCTACTTTAGGCAACACACTAAATTTCAATTGGGTTTAAAATGAAAGCTCAAAGCTGGATAAAATGAACCTTCTCGTCATTTTACTTTGGGCTTAAAATTGAACAAGAAAAACTCATATTTAAGCTTGGTGCTCTAAAAATAACTCATCATTGCTTTGAGGTTGAAAACAAACTTGTGCTTTCATTCTCTTGTAATTTTTTTTGCAATTTGTGTCATTCAAAGGTGTATGCACTTCTCTTGTGCTTCACGGCGATCTTGAAAATAAAAAGCATTCTAGTGACATTAGTTGTCTAAAAAATTACCCACACATTTCAAATTTGTGTTTAAAATTGAACAATCATGCTAGTGTGAGAAAGAGACATTGTGTGTGTTCCCTCCTTATGCTTTATGCGAATTGGGTGGTCAAACAACAAGTGTACTCCCTCACTTTTGTTACCTTTAGAGGGGCTTTCCTAAGAACAACTCAAAGGCAACTCCAATTGGTTTTTCACTCAGGCTAGTATATAAATGGATAAGACTAAACTGTCAAGTCCTCATGGTATGTAGGCCTTAGCCATACAATGTCTTTCGGAACGGGGTACTACTATTAAAAGTATAAGATCCCATAGTAGGATTTATTAAAGCCTTTAGTAGCTTGCTAGATGCTCACAAAGTGCCATGTCCCTAATTACCCGAACTAAGAACCAATTTGTTTAGAATCCTAAATCCTAAAATATTTGTTGGTGCAAGAACGGTCGTTCTGAAGTTGCCCCACATTTGTACTATTCAATTGTAGAAATAGAAAAATTGCTTTTAATCTCTAGATTTTAAGGATTTTGAGATTTGGTGGTCCTGAGAAGTGTGTGTCATGGAGGGGAGCCAGTGTCACCAAATCTCTAACTATTCGTATTGTCTAGTGTTTGGAGAAATCTGAGTGGGGACTTAACAAAAATGGCCATTTCTATCCTAGGATTGTAAATGATTGTGAGTTCGTTTAACACTTTACTTGGTTTCAAAATGATACAAAAACAAACATTCACTATCATCCTCAAAATTTCAAACACTTTGGTTCAAATATGGACTTCTTGAGTTATCCTTGATATTACTGCTTGTCCTAAGGATTTATCCTTAGCGATTTCTAAATATCTTGACATTAATCTCAATCCCATATTTTCCCAAAGACAACATAGGAAATTATGGCTTTAATCTCATAATTTTCATGAAATGGACATTGTGAAAGTTATGATGATTTTGACATAGACAACATAGGAAATTATGGCTTTAATCTCATAATTTTCATGAAATGGACATTGTGAAAGTTATGATGATTTTGACATAGACATCTGGTTTGGAAACATAATCAAGACAAGTGCTTGTAAAATCAATTTGCTTAAGCAAGATAAATTGAAAAATGAACCCCACATAACTATTTGGAGACCGATCACTCCCATTGAACAACCTAATCTTCCATGTGCTATAATTCAGTCAAACTTTGAACTCATTAACGGTGAACAAACCAATCAAATTAGTAGTTTGAGAAGTTTCACTTTTGAAACCAAGGAAACAAATACACAGTGGAGAAACACAACAACCATTTTAGATGAAGAAGAGGAACAAGCTAATATTGAGGTTGGAAGGCCCATATTACCACCACCTGCATGAAAATAAATATCTTCCTTTCTTCCATAAACTTAAACTGTTTTCACATGATCTCACGTAAAATCAGGATCCCTAAGGAAATGTCTATAGGTCATCATTTTAGACTTAGGTGTATCACTCCAAAAGCTCTCAAGAAACACCTTTTAGCGCTTCACATAAATAGAGATAGGTTGGTAGCAAAATTTTATATGCTTCAAGGTACAGTCCAAAATTATATGCATTATTTTGGAGTCAAAACCCTGATATTTTTACATGATACCAAACTCCTATAAATGATTCATCGAACAATTAAAATCCATAGGGGAAAATCTCCAGCCTGTCATTTCAAAAATAGGAATTGTAGAACAAGGTTTGGTCAAAAGTGGGCTTCAATATTTTACCACAATCATTACACCTTGATGAGAAACTTTTATGCTCAAGCTAGGAGAGCTCGAATAGGTTTGAACATTCCCATCTGTCCTCCCATTTAAATCAACACTGGTTCTTTAGGATTTGAACATTTTAGAGGTCTAGCATCATTCTCACTACCTTGATCTTGTCAAAACAAAGGTTCACTTCGAAGTCCACATTGGGTCAAACATTTCATCCACCCCTTCATCAAATTTTATCCTTCACTTCATCCAACTTTGCAAAATTTTGAGTACACCAACACTTTGTGACTTAAACATCAAATCAAATCAAAACAATTGCTAACTTAGCTACTTTGTATGTGAAATGTATCCTTTTCCATGCACTTAGCTAAGTTAGTTATTTTTTTGAACTAGCTCATATTGAAGGTCACAAGTCTACCCTAAAGATTTTTAAGTTCATTAGCATCCTTTATCCCAACATCAAAGCATCAAACTAAAGTCAAAAGTGTTATCCCTAAAAAAATTCTTAAAAGATCACTTCCCACATCACTCATATTTTCATCCCACATTATCATCATTGCTCCCAAAAGACTTAGAGCATCCCTTTTACCTATATTTGAGTCAACCAGAGAGTTCAAACATTACAAAACTCAACACAAATCTCCCATAGGTGACACAAAATTTATGGTAAAGACAAGATCACAACACAAGAGAATCATGGAGAAATCGAAAATTACATTTACCTCAAGTGATCCAAATCCTTAAGAATTTGATCCTAGAAGTTATGTTACACCATCACAACAACCATCATATCCTTTAGGACCATATGAGATTGAAGATGTCACAAACAACCCCTTTGAGATTACTAGGGAGGAACTTTTGGAACATTAAGCCTTTGCAAATGTAGCTCCTATCTCCCTGAAATTTGTAGCACAAAATTTAACACAAGGTTTCACAACTCCATCTCTAGGGCTAAATCAAACCTATATTCCTAGTCTTGCAACCAGCCTAGCTAAATATTTTGGTTACACTTCACCATTTTAAATTAGTACACTTGTGGGTACCCTTGACACTAATCCTCCACCTCCAACAACTGCTTGGACACCTACTTTTGGTGCTCCTCTTGTTCCCAAAGTTCCAAAATAGCTACACACACCACTTGAACTTCATTATTCCATAACCACTTTGATATTTCGGGGACACCCTTCTTCATCCACACCTATGAGTACCACAAGTTTTCCCACCATCATGCAAAGCAGTATATACCAAGTATCTCAAAACAACACACAAGGGCATGCCAATACTATATCACAGAACCAACCCTTAACACAAATAGGGACATCTTTATCCAACCCTCCAGTGGGTTCATCCATGCCATCTACAACATCCAAATCATCCACCATTAATCCACCTCAAAACAATCCATTGATTACAAGTTCTATCAACCTTGGAAGTACCTTGATCACAAATCCCTTGTTTACATCTTTAGCACAAAGTAATCCTCAAAAAATGGGACAAGGGAATCTCTTCAATCAATGGACTCAAGGTCCTAGTGTGTCATTTCCATTGAAAAATTTAATGACATCATCCTCATCTTTTCCCACAGTCCCTTTTACTATGCCAAATCAATTAGTACCTTAAACATACATTCCTCCACCTCATTCTACCATCTTACAAGGAATATTAAATCAAGGGAATCCTCCACCTTTCATTATCAATCAATTACCCACTCAAAACATCAGTATCCATAATCTTTCACAGATGTCTCAACAACCACCTGATCCCACATTGCAAGCACATGCCTTAGCCTTAAAGCAATG
Organism: Sequoia sempervirens; assembly: GCA_007258455.2. Taxonomy (NCBI): domain Eukaryota; kingdom Viridiplantae; phylum Streptophyta; class Pinopsida; order Cupressales; family Cupressaceae; genus Sequoia; species Sequoia sempervirens. Next base: position 1,081,913,526 of record VDFB02281492.1, read on the forward strand.
ACAACAAGCCTATCAACAGTCATCCAACAATAGCAACAACAACAAGCACAACAACAACATAAAACACAACAAGCAGCCTTATCACAACAACAACATCAAGCACAACAAGCATCTTTATCAGCACAACAAGTAGCACAACAACAACATCAAGCACAACAAGTAGCTTTATTAGCACACCAACAATATTCAGCAGGCCCAACAACAAGCCCTGGTGGCACAACAACAACAACAAGCCCTACTAGCTTAACAATATGCCCAACAACAGCAACAAGGTTCCTATTATCCTCATTTGAACATCATCTATCTAAATGCTTCAGGAAAATATCCATCACTTTCACAAAATATCACACCATCATACACGCCATATAACTCATACATCATCCCACCATATGTTCCTCCATCCAACCCATAAGATGATCTAGCATCACAATTGAAAATAATCTCACAAGAAATGCGGGACCTTCACATGGGCAAGGCAAAGAAACTTCATACACATAACTTGTGTCCTTACCCATTTGACTGAAACATAGCAATGATACCATTTCCTCCCCGTTTCAAAATTCCCAAATTTGACAAATATAAAGGGAGAGGAAGTCCTGTGGATCATATCAAATAATTTAACATCGTGTGCATGGAAGTGGCTTACAATGATTCATATTTAATGTGCCTCTTCCCTCAAAGTTTAACAGGTCATGCTATGGATTGGTTTTCTCATTTTCCTCCTAGTATCAAAACTTTTCAAGAAATCACAGATAAATTCATCGATCACTACTCCTTCAATATTGACATGGATGTAATTCTAAAAGAATTATACACTCTTAGACAAAATCAAGGGGAAACCTTCGCTAATTTCTTATAACGATGGAAACAAAGAGTTAGTAAAAGCAAGTGGCCTCTTCTTGACAAACAACAAGTAGGAATCATCATAGCCAATCTGGATCCAAATCTATCATTCCACTTGAAAATTCAATGCATCACATCATATGATGAACTTGTCCCTAGAACCCTTAACATTGAGAGAGCTCTAATCTCACAAGGAAATACTCAAGCTTACAAAGAAAACCATCCTTCAACTAGTTCGAATGAGAAACCTCATGTTTGGGCAAAGAACAAAAATGTAACAAATGACAGTGTGGTAGATTCTAAGGTAGTCCTAAGTGCTCCTAGACCTAATAACAATCAAGTTGCTAATATCCAACCAACTGTGCAACAAACAACACCTCCTTAAAACAATCAGATCAATAACACCAACATGCAACAAAGGCAAATTGCTAATAGGAATAACTATCCCAAATGCAAGTACACACAATTATTGGAACCCATTGAAACAATCATGAAGAAAATGGTAGAGTCAAATTTGATAGCACTTCCCAAATTTGAAAACTACCACAAACCACAAGAGAAGCCATCCTGGTACAATGAGTGTGATCTGTGTGACTTTCACAAAATCAAAGGACACAAAACAACAAATTGCATGAAACTGAAGAACATCATCCAAGATCTCATAGAACAATACAATATATGTTGAAGTACCAGCTGGGAATCAGGATCTTAAGATATACAAGAACCCTATGCTAGATCATAACAAACCAAATAACAAAAAATATAAGGATTACACCAATGTGCAACATATCTATTCCAATGTAGTTGCCTCCTATGATAGCGTTATCACCGTTGTTACCATCAAAGGAGCTAGTATGGAATGTGGAGTCACCACAAGACGTGGAAAAATAACTGTTCAAGGAATCCTATCTCAATCTAGGACATATCCTACTTTTCTCATATCTAATCCTAGCAAGTATAATCTTCTAGACCAGCTTAAGCAGACCCCCGCATAGATATCAATCTTAGAACTCTTAAGGCTATCTCCCACACAGGGAAATATTGGAAAAATCCTTGTCTGAGTCATTTGTTCCTAAGAACATTGATACCAATTAGTTTCAAGCTATGGTAGGGCATATCACAAACCATCTTCTCACCTTCTCCAAGCAAGACCTACCATCACAACCATCTCATAATTGTTCTTTACGCCTCAAGGTTGTCATTCATAAAAACAAGGTCAAAAGAGTGTTGGTAGATGGAGGTGTTGGTCTTAACATTTGAACCCTATAGTTGATAAAAAATCTAGGCTATTTAGAAGATACCATTGAGAAGACAAAGAGTACCACCATCAGAGCATATGACAACCAAGAACGGGTATCACAAGGAATCATTGCACTTCCAATCCAAGTGGGACCTCTTATTGCAAAAAATACATGCCAAGTGCTTGATCTTGATCTTCCCTATAACATACTGCTTGGTCAACCTTGGATCCATGCTTTAAAAGGTGTAGCCTCAACTTATCATCAATGTGTGAAGTTCCCTTTCGAAGGTAGAGAAATCACTATCCATGTAGATCTTGAACCTTTCTACTATTGTAAAAGTCTTGAAACCAAGTTCTATAAGATCCCCCAAATACCTAAAAATGATGAAGGGCCTACACCACCAAGCTCATTTGTTGACCCATCATCTCTAGCCTCTACCTCAACAAAAAAAATGGCCATTGTGCAGAGTATACCTGACATCAAAGCAATGATCTAGGATGATGGTTGTGGAAACTATAAACTATTGAAAGACACCTTTTCCTTAGTAGAGTTACCTATTTCTCCTCAATCTCATGGGAAACCCACATCTAGCACCAAAGAACCCGAAACAATCAAGATGGAACTACTACCTTCACCAAGTGAGGAGATTTGAACCAAGAAGATATCAATGAAGAAGACATCTCTAAACTCCTTTATCAAGATGAATGACTTGTTCCTATCCTTCCCATGGAATATGACAACAAAGGCCTACAACTAATGAAGAGCATGGGATATAACAAGAATGAGAATCTAGGACATAATGACAATGGTTTACTAGAACACATTGCTCTTCAGAAACGAATAAAGAATCTTGGCTTAGGTTGTACTACTAGCAAGGCCACAGTTATTGGCAAAGGTATTTCCACTAAACAAGTTGAGGCTTCCTCTTGGTCACCTACATCACGTGATACAACCATAGATGAATTTCCCCTTGATTTTTTTGATCTATTTGACAACAACACACTCTTTATGATATCCACAACATCCTTTGTCTCAAGCAACCAACCAACTGAAATACACTTAGTATACCCACAACTCATTGGCATGGACCAACAAGGACCACCGATTCTAGATTTATTTGAAAATAATGAAGCAATCTTAGAATTCATGGGACTCCATGACAACTTATCATGGGCAGATCACAAAGCAGGCTTTGACATAGAGCTCAATATAGGGGCATACTATGGGGAGATGATTGAATCCTTTAGTCACAAAATAAATGAAATGCAACTAACATGCAGATCCTTGAGTGAAAACCACCTAGTGGCACTCTCTAATCCTAAAATAATAAAAAAAAAGGATGCATCCGATGGTGAAAACCTTTTTTAGGCATTCAAGGATGAGGGATTCAATCTCCCCCTAAGTGCAATGCATCTAGAGAAGTCAACAATACTAGCAGAAAAAAGCCACTCCAGTCAATGTGTGAATAGAGGAAGCACCTAAGATTACTTTCTATGCTGAATCATTGATGGATGAAGAACAAAAGAGCCTAGCAATATTCCTCAAAGAGTGAACAACTAACTTTGTATGGTCATACACAAATATGCCAAGCCTTGATCCAGAAGTGGTTATGCATCACTTAGTAGTATATCCTGAAGCCAAACCAATTAGGAAAAAATTAAGGAAGATGCATCCCCAGATGGCACTTTTGGTTAAACTAGAACTACAAAAGCTTCTTGACGTTGGATTCATCTAACTGATAGATAATCCTGAGTGGATTTCAAACCTGGTACCAATCTCAAAACCCATTGGGGGAATCAAAATATGCACTGACTTCAAAGATCTGAACAAGGCATGTCTAAAGGATGATTTCCCTCTTCCCAACATCAATCTCATTGTGGAATTAATAGTTGGGCATGAAATTTTGTCACTCGTGGATGGTTTTTTAGGCTACAATCAAATCATAATCGCCAAGGAGGATCAACACAAAACTGTGCTCACTTGTCCATGGGGAACCTATTGCTGGAATGTGATGCCATTTGAGTTAAAGAATGCAGGAGCAACCTATCAAAGAGCAATGACCCTCATCTTTCATGACATGCTCCACAAAATAGTTGAAGACTATGTGGACAATATTTTGGAAAAATCAAAGAAGAGAAGTGAGCACATACAAGTCTTAGGACCTATCTTTGACAAGCTTGAAGAATACAAGGTAGAACTGAATCCAAAAAAGTGTGTGTTCGGGGTCACATCAGGGAAACTTCTTGGCTTCATTGTTTCACAAAGAGGGATAGAAATTGATCCAGCAAAGGTAAAAGCCATCCTAGACATGGAACCACTACAAACATTAAACCAGATGAGAGGATTACAAGGAAAATTGCAGTCCATTAGAAGGTTCATAGCCCAATTATCAGATAAAATTCACCCCCTTTCTCATCTTCTTCATAAAGGGATAACCTAAAAGTGGCATGACAAGTGCGATAAATCTTTCTAGTAGATCAAATATTATTTATTAACACCTCTAGTGCTCATGCCACCAATACCGAACAAGCCACTGATCCTGTACATCTCAGCAACACCAACAACACTAGGAGCTCTTTTAGCACAACATGATGAAAACAAAAAGGAAAGAGCCATCTACTATATTAGTAGAACCTTGGTGGGCTATGAGATGAACTATTAACCTATTGAGAAGGAATTCCTAGCAGTAGTTTTTGCTTCACAAAATTTCAAGCACTACATGTTGTCACATCAAATCAAGCTCATTGCAAAGATTGATCCATTAAAATATCTATTATTGAAAGAAACTCTCACAAGACGAATGGATAAATGGGTGATGATCTTAACATATTTTGACATAGATTATGTCGACTGCAAGGAAATCAAAAGACAAGTGATCATAGACCAACTAGCATAATCACCTATCTATGCTGAGAACCCTTTGATATCTAAGTTTCTTGATGAATCAGTGTTCCTTATCAATCTCATAGCTCAATGGAAGATATACTTTGATGGATCATTCACCCAACATGGATCAGGAGCAGACATTATTTTCATCACCCCTCAAGGTGATTGTATACCAAGGTCATACATGCTATCATTTCCCTTTACCAACAACATTTATATGTACATAGCCTTGATCATGGGACTAAGGATAGTAGTTCAATGGCAGATCCAAGAGATGAAAGTCTATGGAGACTCATAGCTTTTTATCAACCAAATCAATGACAACTATCAAACTAAAGATGGAAAGCTCACTCCTTACAAGAAGATGGTGAAGAATCTCAAGGATCTCTTCATAGACATAACTTTTTAGCAGATTCCTCGCATGAACAATAGAGAAGCAAACGCCATGGAAACAATCAAATCACTGCTAGACATGCCAAACAACATCCTTAAATGTGAGTTCTTGGTACAACAACTTCTCATACCAACTTTTGAAATCCCTGAATCTGAATTTTGTGTCATTGTTGGTCCTGGATCCCCATGGTACCATGACATCTTTACTTACCTTAACAGAGGAACTCTCCCATCTGATATCACCTCGAACCTTAAAAAGACCTTTGTTATAAAGGCATCCCAATTTGTGATCCTAGGTGATACCCTTTACTGACGAAGCATCAAAGGGACATTACTACGATGTCTTAATCAAGAGGAAGTCTTAACTACTTTAATAGAAGTACACAATGGCATATGTGGGTCTCATTCTAGTGGTATGACATTAGCTAGGAAACTATTGAGGATGGGGTACTATTGGCCAACTATGGAAAAAGAAGCTCATCAATATGTGCGAAAATGCATCTAGTATCAACAACATGGGGATTTGATTCATGCTCCAGCTTAAGAATGGTAGCCAATCATCACACCATGGCCTTTTTTGCAGTGGGGACTTGACCTCATAGGAAAAATCACTCCAACCTCATCCAACGGCCACAAGTTTATCATAATTTCCATTGAGTACTTTACTAAGTGGATTGAAGCCATTCCTATGACCTACATAACAAGGAAACAAATAGCCAAATTTATCCCAAAATTACCTAATTTGTCATTATGGTGTTCCACAAACCCTCATCTCAAACAATGGAACCCCTTTAAAAAAATAGGATGTGAAAGAGTTGTGCCAAAATTTCAATATCCAACACTGATTCTCTACCCTGTACTATCCCCAAGGCAATGGTCAAGCTGAGGTTACAAACAAAACTATCCTAAAAATCCTAAAGAAAACAATGAATGAATTTGGTCATGACTGGCATCTGCAGCTAAATCCTGCTCTCTGGGCTTATCGAACTAGTATCCACACACCTACAAGTGCAACCCCTTTTTCCCTAGTCTATGGATTAGAAGCCATCTTTCCTATTGAGGTTGAGCTCCCATCATTGCGAGTATCACTGCAGAACCTAATAACTGAGGAAGAATACAAAGTGTCTCGACTAAATGAGGTAGAATTTCTAGATGAACATCGTCTTGACACCCTCAATCACTTGCAAGTATATCAAAACTGACTGAAACAGAGCTATAACAAGAGAATCAAATATCATTCATTCCAGGTAGGAGATCTAGCCTTAAAGTAGAATCAGAAGAACCTTCCAGATCAAGACAACAAAGGAAATTTTGAGCCTAACTGGTTGGGTCCCTTTGTCATCACAACAAGCTACGGATTAGGAGCATACCAGCTGTCAACACCTAAAGGTGAACCCTTGTAGGAGCCAACTAACAAATTGCATCTCAAAAAATTTTATTCCTAGTCTTCAAGGGTATAAATATGAAAATACAAAAAAATTAGAAAAAAGATTGAAAAAAGTAAAGAAAAAAATTGTCCTCTAGTGAAAACCACTTCGGTGGTGCTTTGGGAAAGTACCTTGGTGAAAACCTGACAAACAAGCACCTTGCGTAAATAAAGCATCTCCATCTATACTTTGTCTCTTTCATCCTATCATTCTTTGCATCACCATTTATCCATCATCCATGCCCTTATCATAGCTTGACACTATAAGGTATCATGAACCCTTTAGCACTGCTTGGAAAATTCCAAAGGTCAGTCTGTCCTGCCTTTATCGAAGTAGGATAACATGTCACACTGGGGGCATTTTGTTATGGATCACAATCAGGTTCTTATATATCTTGAGGTCATATCTTATCATAAAACACCAAAAAAGTTCATAAAATCTTATCTAGAAAATCCAAAAACATTTGCAAAATTTTATACAACTAAAATCCAAAAACATTCAGAAAATTGTAAAGGAAAAATCCAAAACATCCAAAAAACATCAAAAACCCTAAAAAGGTCAAACATCAAAAATCCAAAAAATAGAGTCCTCTTGTCAAACTACGGGTCTCTGAGCTTGAACGTAGGCAAGGTCATCATTGATGTGCCCTCAAGACACCCTAGGTCAGTCTTTTAGGAGTCCATCATAATAAACTGTCATCTTTCATCTATTCAGGTCAAGTCAGTTGATCTACATGGTCTCTGCTTGTATAACATAGGCAAGGCTTATCTTTGATCAGCCCCCAAGGCCCCTAGGATAGGTCTCTTAGGTTAGGATCTTGGTCGAAACTCAAAAATTCTCATAAAACCCCTAAAAATTCAAATATTTGAAAACCCCTAAACATTTGTAAAACCCTTGAAAATCCCTAAAAACATCCAAATATCTCATAAAACACAAAAAAAATTGGAAAATTAAAAACCCAAAAACAATACAAAACATTCAAAAAACTTAAAAATCCTCGAATATCTCAGAAAACCCTAAACAACCTTAGAAAATCAAAAATCCTAAACATTCGTATAAACTTTCAAAAAGACCAAAAACAACATCAAAACATTTCAAAATACCAAAAACATTGAAATATTCTAGAAAATTCAAAATCCATCCATCCCATTTTGCTTACACCTACAATAGACTTTCACCCATAATAAATCGATCATCACCGTCAACCTTTAGCAAAGCAAGTAGAAAGAAATTGTAGTAAGTTGTAAAGTGTGAACCTAAAAGTCAAAATATAACGTTTAAATCATAGGTAAAATGCATCAGTGAAGTTTATAGCAATGATTCATCATAGCATCATCATCCTAACATCAAAAAACCATCTGATCAACATGTCCTAGGATGTATCCTTCCTGCGATGGAAATCAGTATCAGACATCACTTTAGCTAAACTTAAACTAGGCAAGAGCTATAAATAACACTGATTGTTTTTCTTTGATCTTTTCTTATGATTTATCTTAATGACCCATTCCGAGGACCTCTCGATGATGTCTAATAAAATGATTTAGAGAGAAAGGAATGGGGCATCAATCATTATCTTTCATTTGTTGTGCTTGTGGATACTCTTGTAAAATAATCTTGGTGCATACTTTCTTAGTTGTGTGTAAGAAGGTCGTTTAGGGTATGTTGTTGACTATTGCGTATGATTTGGTCCAATATATTCTAAGCTTCTAACTTACATTCCAACGAGGTTTCCATATGTCAAGGTGTGAAAAAGAACTATCCTATCTATTTGTCGATTCAAAGTCCATTACACTAGATACAATGTCATCCTGGTTATCAATACCTTGATGCATCATATCTATGTGTTATATCAAACAATAAGGAACAACAGAAAATCCCAATCCCAAAGTGTGAGCAACTCATCCTGCATTTCATCCTGTATTTTGCATTATCTTGTCACCATCTCTAATAAAGTCTCGATGAATCAAGGACTTATTGGATCTTTTGAAACAATCATCAAAATCAATGGTCATTCATTCTTTATTCTTCTATCTTCTCTCCATGCTAACCTGATATCATGAGAGTCAACAAAAACATCATCAATGCATCCAACCTGCATCCAAAAACCATCAACATACACGCATCTCATAATCATAGCATAATCATAGCATCCATCAACATCATCATTGCATATCACATCATACATTCTACATAATCATTTGAGTTGTGATTAATAATAGAGATTTTTTATTTTAAGCATCTTAAATTGTTGCATCTCATAAAAATTTGCATCCATACATCCATATGCATACATCGTCATCATAAAATGCATAGAAAATATACAAAAGGAAATGCATCCACATCATTTGCATCCATAACATCTGCATCCATATCATCCATCCATATCATATCACAAAAAGATAATGAAAAAGAACATAACATTGCATCCATCCATATCATGATCATCGCATATCACATAGGCATAAATAAAATGCATTCATACATGAAATAGAGTGAACACATCACATCACAAATCATTTGTATCTGTATCATATATATATCAAAATATGAGTGTCATGGTACAAAATCTGGATCAGTGTATGAACATGAATCAAAAGTACAATATCCACGAGGCCATCAAAAAGGAGCCCATGAATGTATATCTATGATAAAGAATGGGGCAACAAAATAAAAAAGTTTCTATACATCAAAAAGCTAGCCCTGATGGCTGCTACCCTCTCGAGCCTATCTCTCAGGCTGATCCTCTGCTCGCAACCGTGTGTCGCTCCATTGTGAAAAATTTGGCTATCTCAGTCCCACTAGTACATCATGATGATAATGTTTCCTATAATATGCAGCCTCTATAATAGCCTCTCTGTACAACCACACTGACACTGTCCGACCATGAGTGGCCACCATCATCACCTCAATCTGCTGATGCCTAGCAATCTCCTAGTCTCTCTATCCCATCACATCTTGTACATGCTATAATGCATGATCTCTCTTAGTTGTGACCACAACCACCTACTGTCGAGCTTGGTCTCGCTCAATAGTAATAACCAAAACCTTCTAGTAGGCCTAATCCCACTCACTAGTCAATGCCTTCACCTACTTTTGTAGCTGATGTATCTGCGCATCCTGAGAATCTGGTGTTGGTGGTGGTCCTGGCTGAGGCTGTACCTATGGCTGTTGAGGAGGTTGTTGTTGTATAATCGGTGGAGCCCTCAGAACCTAACCATCCTGGCCATCCTGGCCACCTTGTCCTATGCCTCTCCCTACTTCTCTACCTAGTTGTCCCTCTAGGAGGAACACTCACTAGATTTGTCAATCATCGGGGAGGGACAAACCAAGAATCATATGCAGATGTAGTCTTAGCTACCACTTGTCCCTAATCATATGCCCAAGGTTGAGCTGCCAATTGCCTAAATCTATTTAATTCCTTGGGAGTTGGGATAGTTGGTCCCCATGTGGGAACCTCTCGTGTCGATCTCACAAAAATTCCCTTGTATGCATCATCAATTCTATCCTAGACCTCTTTAAATTGTCAGGCTACCCTATCTGGTAGATATCTCCCAATAATGTGGTGCTCTCGACCCTGCATGTATCGGGTCTTCCTGACAAAGTATAACTATTGAATATCATCGAACCATGGTGCCATCTATAGCCATGGGCACTAGCAAAAAAATTTCATGTCATCAATCACTTGTCTCCAATACGGGAGCCCAATCTATCTAGTGTGCCTCAAGGTAATGGTGCCTCTGTATCTCAAAATGACAGGATCATCCGACTCCATGTCTGCCATCTAAATAATAGGACAAAGCATGGAAATGTGCTCCCATGCCCAAATATGTAGCAGAGTCACCCCCGCACAAATGGCTCTCCCATCACAATAGACAAAATCATGCAAATCATGATATAGGGAGGCCAACATCACAAGCCCCCACACAAAAAGTGTTCTCCTATACAACATCCAATGCCACGCCAAGCCCCATCCTGGGATGAATCCTCTATTGTGTCTATCTGGGGCAACCATAATTGAAATGATGGCTACAACGATCAATCTGGAGGTCGTCACATGACCTCTATATGACTCAAGGTCTATCTATGATGTAACCAAAGCAATCTGATCCATCTCCATAACCTCAAGGCAGACATCAAACCCAGAATCAGTGTCATAGATCACACAATCTCCATGTATGGGCAAACGAAGAATCCACCAAACATCCTCTAGAGTCACCATCGCCTCACCTATCATAAGGTGAAAATATGAGGTCTTACTATGCCATCATTGCTAGATGTGTCTGAATCATAGGCGCATATGCGACATTCTAGAGGCCAATCTCTCCTAGGTTCTCTTGGCGCAACTCTGATAAATCATCTAGTCTCTCCAAAACGGTGGTCCTGTGCTCCCACGACATCAGTGGTCGAAAGACCCCCTGCATCCATGAAGCACATGACATCATGAAATCATCAAAATTTGACTCAATTTGAAATTTGCAGCTCAAAAATCACAACAAAAGCGTTGCTATTTTCAATAGCATCACATATTCAAATTTCAAATTGTGACGCCCAAGGCATTTAAAATTACAAATCGAAGAATACATCACCAAGTAAGATGGTGTAATGATTTAACCTTTGGCATACCCTAACCCTAATTTCTAAATCGACAAGTGTGTCGCCATACAAGAATGCATCACCATTTAAAATTAGAAACCCTAATTTTAAATCATGAATAGTGTCACCATATAAATATATGTTGCTATAATCCATTTGGGCATCACTGATTTCAATTTGAACATCACTATATAGCGACACCTCCAAAGATTAAATTTCAAAGCATAATAAATGCATCAAAAATTCAAATTTCAAATCAAATTTGGAGTTACATACCAATGCTCCTGCGTCTGGAAGCTGCTGGAACTCTCAAACTCGATCGAAGATGTGCCTAGGAAGCTCTTGACGCACCATTTTAGTGGAGGGTCAGAGCTCAAAATAGCAAGAATCTCTTAAGTGTGAATGCAAAAATGAATTGAAAGTGACCCTTCTTGGCTTATTTAAGCAAAAAATTAGATTCTTAACGACTTAAGCAATAGTTTTGATTCGAAAAGCGTTAGTCTTTGAACCGAAGCAACATGTACCTCGCTTCAAAGGGGGGAAAAATGTAGACACTAAAAAATGTACTAATCGATATCATACAATCAAAATAGGTTTACTAACATCATTTCCTCTTTAACCCATCTTCTTTTCTCTTAATTAATTAAATTAACCTAGCTAATTTAATTAATTGCATCATTTTCATCTATTGACCTAATTAAATTAATTAGTTTAATTCATCCCTTTTCATGCTAACATTTCATCTCATTAAAATTAAATAAATCAAAATATTTAATTTAATTCCCTAAGTCATCTTATTTAATTAAATAACCCTAAGTTATGTAATTAAATATCATTTCATCTCTTCCCCATTCATTAAATCATTTAATTTAATGAATAAACACTTTAATTCTTCCAATCCCCTAATTGCATGATTAAATATTGTTTAATTAGAAATTAATCTTTCCTCTAAGCAAAGGGAATATTCCCATAGAATATTCCTTATCCCCTTTTTGCACAATTAAAACTTTGTTTTAATTTGCAAATTGTCTTTTTCCTCACCCATGAGAATATTCCAAAAGAATATTCTTATTCCTTCATTTGAAAAAGGGATATTTTCACTTGGCCTCTTAAGCAAGTTTTAACCTTCAACCTTTTGGGTAAGTCACCTTTGACCTATGCGAGTAGGTCAAAATTGTGTTTGTTTGAGGCAAGTGTGAACCCTTGATTAAAATCTCATCATGCATTTTCATCCATTGATGAGAATCTATGATCCATGCCTCTCATCTCCTTCATCTTGGACCGTCGATTAATCTTTTTGATCTCCAACCTTCATTCCTCATTTGCTTTCCTATAAATAGGTCAGTATTAGGAGACAAATGGATCCATTTTTTTCAGAGAAAACTTATGCTATTGAATCTCATCCATCTTTCAATTGCAAACTTATGTTGTTGAATCTCATATGCACTCACACTCATATTTACTCACTTTTTAGCTTATCTTAGTTAGCTTTTAATTGCATAATAGCTTAGAGCATCCATTAATGGATTCCATGCATCCATCTTAGTTTGTATATGAATTAGGGTTTTCATCTTTTAGCATATCTTTAGCTTAGATTAGCTTAGCAATAGCATAATCAGTGCATTTTTAGCATAAAATCATGGTAACTTAACTTTCATCATGTTCATTTTTAGTATAAACTAGGTTTTCATACATCAATCACAATGGTTTCATTGATTCTCTTCCATAGAATCGACTGAAATTGGCTCACTAATCACGAGATTGGGAAAGGGTCGTCGTTTCACATCAACACGACACCAATTTCAAAACACGATAAGTTTCAAATGTGTTAGATTAGGAATTTAACTGTTTTCTTAGTTTGTAGCTTTCAATTTCAATAAAATTCTTAGTTTATATTTCATTTTTGAATGATCTTGTTTGTAGATGTAGGTATGTTTGGAAAAATTATGCTTCGATTCATGATGAACCAAGCGTAATCGACCCTCACTAACATCTCCTCATCTCACAAGTATATATTTCAAACCTTGGTTCATGAGTCATGAAGAAGGAAACATGTGAATCTAGAGCTCTAGAGATTTGTCATGTCATAGCTATTGTGTTCATCAATGCTCTACATAAAAACATCATTTTGAGATATATTGAATGAAGAAAATTCCAAGGATCATTTAGAACATAAATAATTTGCAATTTTGGAGTGTTGAAGTAAGGAAACACTCACAATTGTTTTTGAAGCAATAGCCATGGACATAATGCATGTAGAGAAAATTATTAGCGTAGGATTACACAATGAAAATTAATAAATATAGAACACAAATATTTACATGGAAAACCTAGTAATATAGTAGGGAAAAAATATGGGAAAATATCTATCAATAATTTATTTCTAAAAAAATCAATGTTATAAATATCCAAAAATCATCACAAAATAACACGACTTTCAAAATTGTAAAACATCCAAGTTGTTGAATCCTCTTCAAAGAGGACTTTTTTGAGAATAGAAAGTGTGGCTCATGCAACTATATGTCAAAAAAATTTCCCCTATGACCCCCTTGCCTTTAGGCCTTCTACCTATACAATTAGGCCTTTGCTTGTGCCTGGCATAAACAAATCACTACCATAGTACTTGTTAATGTTGGATGAAAAGTTATTGACTTCACATACCAATAGTGTGGAGGTTAGGGTTCAATTACTACAACCATCACAATAAATTTCACGTACAACCAACTCTACAATTATGAATACAAATGTTGAGGTCAACAAACATGTGAACCACTATATGATCATCACCATAAAATATATCATTAACACACTTAACTAGTCATGTCTAAATCCACACACGACCTAACTAGAACATTTACAAGATCTGCTAAGAAACCATTTTCAATGGAATTAAAATCATCACTTTGATAAATATGAATCATTGTGATTAATTTAGCATGATCTCATGGCATCCATCTATAATAAATCTAGTCTTCTAAGTGAAAATAAACATTTTTGCTAAGCCCACAATCAAAATAGGCCAAAATGAAAACCCTGACCACTCTTTGGCTAACTATTGGTGAAAAACACTTGAATCACACACCAAAATCATTTTCAAAATATTCTTGATCTATGAAAATATGGTGTTGACCATTGTCAATACCCATTTTGTAACACCCAAAGTTTATCCTATTGATTTTACCTAAGTTTTAACTCAGAATGTGAAAATTTCAAGTTCTCAAATACACGAAAAATAAAATTTTCCTTTTCAATAACACATTTGTACATTTGGAATAAACCATTTCATATTACATTGCATAATTGAAGTAACATTACATAATCCCAAATAATAAACTCATCTTTCAAATAAAATTTACAAGTAGATTCAAGATCATATTTACAAATTCATAGCTTACAAGAGCTTAATGGTACAAGAGTATAGGGTCAGTGCAGGATCATGGGGGTCCAAACTAGGGCCTTAAGTGGCAATGAAAATTCAGAAAAACAGAGTAAGGAAACTTGACATAAAAATTTGAATAAGTTATTAACACAATTTAGGAAACATGCAAGAACATAATTTTTATAAAATTGAATGTAGTTTCTAAGATACTATTCAATTTTTGGAAAAAAAGTAAATCTTTTTTGTGAAAATTTGAAATTTCAATGTAGTAGTACTAATTTTTTAGGAAAAAAATATAAAGCAGGTTTATGTCCGACCAACCTAAGTACAAGCAAAAAATAATATATTTATTTGAAAATTTGAATATAATTAGAGGACACGTGCCCAAATTTACCACTTTTTTTTGTAAGTAAATAATTAGTTATGATTTTTTTACTAATTTTTTTTTAAATATTAAAACTTGTTTGTCTAACTGCCATAACTTGGTCAAAAAATTATGAAATTAGGTTTTTCTTTTTTTTATCCTATAGTATGGGAAGCATAGAATGTGTTGCATCTTTTAGATTCAAAAAATTGAAATCTTTTAAGAAATATAGATGTTTTTCAATCAGTCTATCAATTAGGACTTTAGTCAAAATGTATGTATAAAATTAATAATAATTATCTATCTAATTCTAAATAAGGCTTATATTTTTGGAAATATGGAAATTTTCTTAATAAACCCTTCGTGTTTCATCAAATTCAGATAAAAAAAAAGTTGTCAACCATTTTTTGTCATATCACCACTTTTTGGACCCCTGTGATCCTGCACTCACCCTATAATGTCCACAAATGGATCAAACATCTTCAAATTCTTCTGTTTCACAAGCCTCGACTACCATCTGCAAGAGGGAGAGCATCACCCAAGATCTTTTCCGCCAACCACGGACTTAAGCGGTCCCCCACACATCTCCTAACTAGTAGATGGACCTACCCTTCAATGAAGAGTTTGGTATGGAAACCTTCTAGAAATTTCTACCTAAGCATGGTGTTGTGTCCAACATAGCTAGTGTTATCATGCAACATATGGATGCTCGCCAACTATGCATGGCACTACTAACTAGCTATGCAATCCTAGCTCATAGTGAATTGACAAAGTGTATGTAGTGACTTCTTCACTTACTTTGGCCAATTTTTTTTAATTCCACTTTCTATGAAGCCATGTCATATGGTCACCCACCCCCTCGCTCGACTTGGAAACTCTATTGACGAGTGAAATCATAATACTGTGTCTCACTTTTTGGCCAAGATGGACATTTATATCTATATTTTTAACTAAATCTTCACCTTTTGAGACCTATAACAGCTAAACCATTAAGAACTTGAAGATGATGCAAACTAGTGATTTGTGGAAATTTGTCTATAGATTCTAAATATATTTTTAAAATATTTTTCTAAAATAAATCATGAATCTTTCAACATCTCCTTTAATAACCAATTTTAAATAGTAAGCAATATTTTCATAAAGTAACGTTTATGTCATCAAACATAAATTTTTTTCTAGAAAGGATAAAATTCTAATTTTTAAAATATAAATTCTTAATATCAATATCTAGGCAAAGCATATTTTTTCATAATTTTTTGTTATATGTAATTTTTTAATTAATTTTTGAAGTCACTATAATTATAATTTGGACATAGGTGTATGTCATCAAACATAGCTTGTTGTGTATATATCAAAATCTTTTTTTTGGTAAAACAAGGACATCAATACCTAGGGAAAAGGTATTTTTTGAATTTTTTTAACAATGGTTTACTATTTTTCCACCTCTTTAGAACAAAGGACTTGATGTTTGGTGAAAAACCTATGTTTAGTAAAAATTGAAAATTAAATACATGATAAAATGAAAACATATCAAAACTATACTTGTTAGAAACATCAATTCAAGGGCTAAAATCTTGCAAAATATAATTTCTATATGACTTATTTAATCCCTCAAAAGGTAAAGAAAAAGGTGTTTTTTGTCAGCATTTTGATAGGTGTGAAGGAGGCTCCATTATGGGTATGATTTTATACTAGAGGGGTTCTATCCAAGAAGGTTTGATCTAAGGGGGTCTTATCTAGCCCTTTTCAATTTAAACCCTTTAGATGGAACCTCTCAAGGCTTAAATCATCAGTTTTTTCTAAAAATATGTGATTTCAAGCAAAAATCAGGATGTCCCAAAAGTGACAAACTATTGTGACAACACCCTGACCTGAGAAACCTCTTATCTTGGTTTGACCTCAATAATTAAATAATATAAATAAGATTCCATACAAAAGTGGTCTAACACACTTATATTGATCTAACTGACCAATTAGGTTTAACCCAACCTCTTGAATACCCTATTACACATTTGTAACATTCCTGGAACTGGCAACTAACTCTTATTCAAGTTCTTTCTTTTAATCATGGGAGTAATGATTCTCCTAGTTCATGCATATCTATTTAATATTGATGACACCATGTCACCGACTGGACACATCTGGTCTCAATCTAAAGCATCATCATTATATTAATATGTATAATATTTCAAAATTAAACTTGATTTAAAGATTACTTCTTCGTATTGAGTTTTAGACTCTTTATTGTCATATCTAGTATGGCTCCATCCTTCTAGGATTCCATAACCAATCTGGTTATTTTGGATATTAAATAACATATAAATGTTGGATGTTGTGGTTGTCATTGATGTCAACACTATTATCATTGATGTATTGTAGGTTGTATATGTCGAGGATATTGATAAAATTGTTAAAGAAAGAGTTGTAGGTTGATAGTGGAATAGTGAAGGTCATGAAGATGTCTTCTTAGTACATTGATGATCAATCATTGTGGACTAAAGGGTTTATTTCTGAGTGTATCTAGTTTATCCACCGAAAGTTTCAGAGGTCCGCGTGAAGATTTAATCATGTTATGAACAGTTGTGTTCTGACAGTTTTTATGTGGCTTCAATTAGTGTTCTTGATTGAAGTTGATGTGATTCTAGTAATTTCAGTTGTTGTGGATGCCTCTCTGATGATTCTTGGTGCTTTTGGATGTTTCTAGATCATGCTCTATATTTTTTGCACGTCCGTGTTGATCGGTGTGCTCGTGTTCGGTGATTTTTCTCTTGTGTGTTCAGGTTTTTATGTTCTTCGCCGACATGGTAGTTGTAATGTGTTGTGGATCCTTGGAGATTAAAATTTGAATGTTTGGCACACTCGAGGATACTATTATAAGTCTTCATTATATTGTGGCCGATGGTGTTCGATTCACATTGAAAATTTACTTGTAAATTTGGGCTGACATTATGTATATGTTTTATATTTCATATTTTATTTTGGTCGACGAAGTTGTTGATGTAAATCCATGTTGTGGATATATAAGAATGTTTTTTTGTGTGAAGTTAAAAAGTGTGAGTGAGCAGAGGAAGAGAAAATGTGTGAATAGTGATCTAATCATTCGATTGCAGAGCAAAGTGTGAAGAAGTTTGAGCAAAGTGTGACAGAGTGTCTTTGTGCTTAACCGGAACTGTAATCAGGCTTTTGTAGAAGCTATTTACTCAATTCATACCCTA
Source organism: Sequoia sempervirens (assembly GCA_007258455.2). Lineage (NCBI taxonomy): Eukaryota > Viridiplantae > Streptophyta > Pinopsida > Cupressales > Cupressaceae > Sequoia > Sequoia sempervirens. Next base: position 1,081,931,867 of record VDFB02281492.1, read on the forward strand.
CAGATCTAATCTGAATTTCTATAAGACAGTGTGTCTTCTTTGGGCAGTGAGCTCTAGGCAGTGTACCTGAATGCATGTGCATTCCCATTATTCTCCATTATACTTTTAATAGGGTATAATATTGTGGACTGACATCCACCATGGTTTTTCCCCTAATAGGGTTTCCATGTAAAAAATCTTTGTGTTCTCTATGTTTCTGATGTGTTGATTATCTATGGTATATTGTTAATTCATCAGATCTGAGATTAAGTAAAGTTAAGTTTGAAAAGTTTAAATATTTTGTGACAACTGATTCACCCCCCCTCTCAATTGTATGTCCTTGTTTTTCCAACAATTGGTATCAGAGCAAGTTCCTCTAAAGAAGTTTAAAAGCTTGAGGTGATCTGAGATGGCATCATACAAGCAGGACAACCCTAGATTCAATGGAACAAACTACTCTGTGGAAAGCCAAAATAGAGTGTCATTTGAGGTGTATTGGTGAACCCTTCTGGAAGATTACAAAGAACATATATGTTATTCCTCAGAATGGTCCTTCCACTCCTGATGAGATTAAAGAGGTTGAGATTAACATCAGGGCTATTGAAGCTTTACTAAGTGCTCTGACAGATTCAAAAATGACAAATGTGTTGGATCTGAAGACAACTCATGAGATCTGGAAGAAGTTGGAGACTTTGTATGAAGGAGATGCACTTGTGAAGGTCGCTAAGCTACATAGTTTGAAAGGAAAGTATGAAACTTTGAAGATAGGTGAAGATGAAAATATTTCTTCTTTTATGCAAAGAGTAAATGAACTTGTGATGGGTATTAGATGTGACAGTGGTAGCTTGGATGAACAAGAAATTGTAGCTAAAATGCTGAGATCATTGCCTCCCTCTTAAAAATCAAAGGCTCATGCTATTGAAGAGCTCAGAACAATAACAAATGTGACATGAGATATGCTAATTAGTAAACTTGTTGCCTTTGAGTTGAGTGAATTTGGTGATTCTTCCCCCAAGATTGAATCTGCATTTAAGGCCTCTGTATCTGAAAGAAACAAGAAAAGATATTGTTCGAGAGAGAGTTCTAGAAAGACATTCAAGTATGAGGAAGAGATGAAACAACTTGAAGATGAAGAAAGAGAGGTAGAAGAGCTAGAAGCACTGATTGTAAAGAAAGAAGGCAGAGGACAAGGTAAGTATAAAGGAAAGTTTCCTATTAAATGTTTCTCTTATAGTAAAATAGGCCATTTTGCTTCAAGGTGTCTTGAAAGAGTTCCTATGTCTAAGCCTAAAAAACCTAGATTTCAAAAGAAATTCTATTATGCTGAAGAAGGTGTGACTAATGAATAATTTGATAAAGAAAACATAAATGAAGATGAATAGGTTTTCATTGCTATCAAGGAAAATGGTCCATTGGCTACTGAATCTGCTAAAGTTGAGAAAGCTCTTGCAGCCCGAATTGAAGAAAAGGACGAGTGGGCTATTGACAGTGGATGCTAACATCATATGACTGGTGACAAAAGAAAATTTGTAAGTCTAGAGAAATATGACGATGGGTTTATAAGATTTGGAGATAACAATGCTAGTGTGATTCGTGGTAGAGGATCTATTTGTCTTGGTGGTAAACATAACATTGATGATGTCCTTTATGTTGAAGGCTTGAAGCATAATCTATTGAGTTTTGGACAGATGGTGGACAAGGGTTATGATCTTTAGTTGAAAGATGGAAGATGCAGGATACTTGGAAGCTCTGGAAATATGATTGCTTCAAGTACAAAGAAAAAAAGTAATATTTTTCACTTGAGTGTTACTAATTTAAGTTGTTTAATTGCTCAAGTAGTTGAAAGCTGGTTATGGCATAGGAGGCTGTGTCGTGTGAATTTTGATAACATTGTCAAGGTAAGCTCCACTCAAGCAGTAAGAGATCTACCTAAGCTAGTGAAGCCTACTAACACAATATGCAAGGAATGTTAGATGGGAAAACAGACTAGAGTTTCTTTTTGGAGCAAACAACATCATTCTAATAGAGTACTGGAGTTGGTGCATACTTATCTGTGCGGTCCCTCTAGAATCAAAAGTCTACAAGGAGAAAGGTACTTTATCCTACTTATTGATGATTACTTTAGGATGATATGGGTTGCTTTCTTAAGAGAAAAATGTGAAGCATTAGAGAAGTTCAAAATTTTCAAAGCTATGGAAGAGAATGAGACAGGTCTAAAAATCAAATGCCTAAGGTCAGACAGAGGTGCTGAGTTCACTTCCCGGGAGTTCAAATCTTTCTGTGAAGAGCATGGAATCAGAAGATAGTTATCTGCTCTCCAAACCCCTCAATAGAATGGAGTTGTAGAGAGAAATAACAAAATAATTTTGGATGCTGCTAGAACAATGATGATAGAAGGAAATGTGCCTCACATCTATTGGAGAGAAGTTGTAAACTCTTCTGTGTACACTCTAAACCAGGTAAATGCCAATGGTATTTTCGGTAGGACTCCTTTTGAACTATGGTTTGGTTATAAGCCTCTTGTTAAATATTTCAAGATCTTTGGAAGCAAGTGTTATATTAAGAGAGATGAGGACATAGACAAGTTTTATGCAAGGAGCGATGAAGGAATCTTCCTAGGTTACTCTACTAAAATCAAGGCTTACCGGTGCTATAATAGAAGATTGAGAAAAATGGTTGAAAGTGTAAATGTCAGAGTTGATGAGGACTCTCCTAGGTCATCCAAATACTGTGGATATGATTCAGATGACCAGAAAGATAGTACAAAAAAAGGGAAAAATGCTTAGACACATAATCAAGTTCAAATTGTTCTGGTTAATCAAGAAAGTCGGGAAGGAGAGACAAGTGGAAGTGCGGAAGAAAGAACAAAAGAACCAGAAGTGAGAGAGAATCCTAAGATTCTGAGGTATGTAAAGTTGAATCATTCTGAAAATAAAATTATAGGAGATAAGAATAAAGGTGTGCAGGCTAGAAGAAGGATTGCAGAAGAATATTGTCTAATTTCCAAGACTGAGCCTAACAATGTCAATAAAGCTTGTAATGATGAACACTGGATGGAAGTTATGAAAGAAGAACTGATGCAGATTGAAAAGAATGATACATGGATTCTTGTTCCTAGACCTAACGATAAAAATGTGATTGGTACTAAATGGGTCTTTCGAAATAAGTTGAATGAACAAGGTGAAGCGGTTCGGAATAAAGCAAGACTGGTATGTAAAGGGTATTCACAAATGGAAGGTATTGATTTTGAAGAAACCTTTTCCCCTATTGCCAGAATTGAAGCTGTAAGATTATTTCTTGCTTATGTTGCATATAAGAACTACAAAGTTTATCAAATGGATATGAAGTCAGCCTTTTTGAATGGTGAGTTAGAAGAAGAGGCATATGTTGAACAGTCAGATGGATTTCAATTGACTGATAAGGAAGACATGGTTTGTCGATTGAAGAAATATATGTATGGACTCAAGCAAGCCCCCATATACTGGTATGCTAGACTAGATAAATACTTACTAAAGCTTGGATTCAATAAAGGTATTGTTGACAACAACTTATATTTTAAGTTGGATCATGATAAAGAATTGATTATTGAAGTCTTTGTTGATTACATTATTTTTAGAGGAGATAATGATCTATGTATGAAGTTTGCTGATGAAATGAAGAGTGAATTTGAAATGAGTATGATTGGATAGATGAAGTTATTTCTGGGATTGCAAGTCACTTAGTTAGACAATGGGATTTTCATATCTCAGTCCAAATATGTGAGAAAGTTGTTGAAGAAGTTTGGCATGGAAGACTCAAAGCCTGTTGGTACACCCATGCTAACTAGATGCAAGTTAACATAGAATGATGATTCTCCTAAGGAAAATAAAACAAGATACAGGTCAATGATTGGAAGATTACTCTACTTAACTCAGACCAGACCAGACATCATGAATGTTGTGTGTATGGTTGCTAGATATCAAGCTGATCCGAAAGAATCTCATGTGACTGTTGTAAAGAGAATTTTCAGATACCTGAAAGGAACAGTTGATTTTGGGGTTTGGTATCCTAAAGATGATGATCTTACCTTGAGTGCCTATACTAATGTGGATTGGCAGGAGATGTAGATGACAGGAAAAGCACAAGTGGTGGTTCCTTCTTCCTAGGGAAGAAGTTGGTGTCTTGGTTGAGTAAAAAGCATAATTCTATATCCCCATCTACTGTTGAGGCAGAGTATATTGCTGCTGCAAATAATTGTACTCAAGTGTTGTGGATGAAACATATGTTGAAAGATATCATAATAGCATATGATGAGCTTATTGCCATATACTGTGACAACTCAAGTGCAATAAACATATCGAAGAATCTGCAACTACAATCTAAGACCAATCATATATCAATCAAGTTTCACTTCCTGAGGGAGAAATTGAGTGAGAAAGAAGTCAGACTGGAGTATGTGCCTACCAAAGAACAGATTGCAGACATTTTCACCAAGCCGTTGCCAAAGGATACTTTTGCATATCTCAGAGGGATGCTAGGGGTGATTACCCCTCCTAATATGAACTAAAGATGCATTTACTTGCATGAATCCATGTGTTTCATAGCTATATTATGATCCGGATTAATGTTTTCATGGTTGCTACTCAGGGGGAGTAGTCAAATGTGCAGATATGTGGTTCAAAGCTTGTATGTAGAAAGATAATGCTTATCTTTTCCATTGATGTCAAAGGGGGAGAAGAGTCATGTGAAAAACTATGAATTATCTAGAGAGAAGAGCCTTGTGGGGAGAAGATCATGTAGAAGGAGTTGAGGAGAAGACTCAGAATCTAAGGGGGAGTAAGTGTTGATTGAGAGTTGTGTTGATGTTGTTTTTCACATCATCTGTTGCCATCAATGCCAAAGGGGGAGATTGTTGGATGTTGTGGTTGTGTTGTTGATATGTGGTTTTCATTGATGTCAACACTATTACCATTGATGTATTGTAGGCTGTATATGTCGAGGATATTGAGAAAATTGTTAAAGAGAGAGTTGTAGGTTGACAGTGGAACAGTGAAGGTCACGAAGGTGTCTTGCTTGGTAAATTGATGATCAATCATTGTGGACTAAAGGTTTTATTGCCGAGTGTATCTAGTTTATCCACTGAAAGTTTCAAAGGTCCACGTGAAGATTTAATCATGTTATGAACAATTTTGTTCTGACAATTTTTATGTGGCTTCAGTTAGTGTTCCTGATTGAAGTTGATGTGATTATAGTAATTTAAGTTGCTGCAGATGCCTCTCTGATGATTCTTGGTGCTTGTGGATGTTTCTAGATGATGCTATATCTTTGTTGCACGTCTGTGTTGATCGGTGTGCTCGTGGTCGGTGATTATTCTCTTGTGTGTTCGGGTTTTTATGTTCTTGGCCAACATGGTGGTTGTAACGTGTTGTGGATCCTTGGAGATTAAAATTTGAATGTTTTGCATGCTCGAGGTACTATTTTAATTCTTCATTATATTGTGGCCGACGGTGTTTGATTTGCATTGAAAATTTACTTGTAAATTTGGGCCGACATTGTGTATATGTTTTATATTTCATATTTTATTTTGGTCGACGAAGTTGTTGATGTAAATCCATGTTGCAGATATATAAGAATGGTTGTTTGTGCGAAGTTAAAAAGTGTGAGTGAGCAGAGGAAGAGAAAATGTGTGAATAGTGATCTAATCATTCGATTGCAGAGCAGAGTGTGAAGAAGTTTGAGCAAAGTGTGAAGGAGTGTTTTTGTGCTTAACCAGAACTGTAATCAGGCTTTTGTAGAAGCTATTTTCTCAGTTCATACCCTGTGGATCTAATCCAAATTTCTGTAAGACAGTGTGTCTTCTTTGGGCAGTGTGCCCTCTTGTATTTGAGCAGTGAGCTCTAGGCAGTGTGCCCGAATGCATGTGCATTCCCATTATTCTTTATTATACTTTTAACAGGGTATAATATTGTGGACTGACATCCACCGTGGTTTTCCCCTAACAGGGTTTCCACATACAAAAATCTTGGTGTTCTCTATGTTTTTGATGTGCTGATTGTTTGTGGTTTATTGTTAATTCATCAGAACTAAGATTAAGTAAAGTTAAGTTTGAAAAGTTTAAATATTATGTGACAAATGATTCACCCCCCCCCCTCTCAGTTGTTTGTCCTTGTTTTGCCAACAATAAAGTCTTATGTTTATAGTAGCATCCCATAATATGTTAGCATAATAAGCTATTAAATTTTAATAATTCAACTAAGGACATTTCGACTAATCACCAATTTCCTCATGGTTATTTCCAAGTTATTCTTTGCATCATTTATATAAGGTACCTACGTTTGTACATTCATAAACAATCATATATCCTTTCTCTCAATATGACACATATATTAACATGTTTAAAATGTATGATAAGTCGATATCCAATTTGGAGATCACTTCCTACTTGAGAGGAGTTTGTGCTTCTATACCTTAAAATCTCCTCGCATTACAACTTTGGTTTGTTGAGATGTAAAGTCCTATTCTTTAATATTAGAATACCATGAATATGTATTAATAGACGTTAGGTCAAAATATATAAGATAGTATCAATCAAAAGATAATGAGGACACATTTATGTATTCTAACTCTCTTGTTGAAAAATGATTTAAACTCAAGTATTCAAGTATATCCTAACCCTAGGGAATAAACTAATGTCCTACTTTCAAGGGTTATAAACAATTGAGAATGTAAGTTCTCCACCCATGGTTAAAATATCAACATAGGTATTCATAAATAACATCATTCCCTAGACGATAATGACATAATATTTCTAACATGATTTCAATCTTTTCCATTCCAAGGTAGCATAACTTGTCCAAGCAATATAAATACCATACTGTATTTTATATATTATCATAATACCTTATATTTTCTTTATGTCAATCAAGCATTATAATCAAGTTAACTACTTATCAAGCTATATAGATTCCCTAATCTAGTTATAGATAAACTAGCTAAATGCATAAGCACCTATGTTCCACCAAGTTTCCGGTATGGGGGGATGGTGGAACGATGGGACGAGTTTCGGGGATGACATTTTTTTGAGGGGATTTTTGGGGACGGGGGGACGACTATATAGTGTATATATATATATATATATATATATAGAGAGAGAGAGAGAGAGATTTTAAAAATATAGGGAAATTTTAGATATTCATACGAGTAATGATAATCAGAGAGAGAGATTTTAAAAATATAGGGAAATTTTAGATATTCATATGAGTAATGATAATCATAACAATGAACATTCATAAAGTTGGAAATGTAATCACCAATCATATTGACATATGCATCATAGAGTCGAACAAATTAATACTACAACTACCTAATTGCTTCCATGGACCATAATTCATGTCAAACAGTCAACGTGCATATGATATAAAATAATAAAATTCCCAAAGGCTACAAGTTTTCACTACAAATTTCAAAGTCACAAGTGTCCAAAACATAGTAATAGAAAGTATGATGGCTGCCTCTACTCGACATCTGCCAATAGTGCATCAAAATCAAACTCAGAGTATGAGTCACTATCATTGTGAGGGGAAGGCTCATCTAATGGAACTCCAACCAAGCCCTCATGTCTCTCTTCCTCCTCATCAATTTGTGTGATGTCCTCTGGATCAAAAGTCCACCATAATGATGGATTTTGACTATACTCAGGAGTTTGATGATCCTGGAGTCGCAAAGCACTATGCACAGTAACTAATTTCTCTACCCATCTAGAGGTCAACCTATTCCTCTTGATAGAGTGAATAAATCTGTATGTTGACCAATTCCTCTTTGTAGCAGAGGAACTAGCAACCTATGAGAGGAGAAAAAAACTAGATTAGTAATTTACTAATTAGGAAATTCAATTTAAATTATGATTATATAAATGTTCAACACAATCTAAATCAAATTATGTTAATCTAATGTATTACTTGTGAAAGGAGGCAAATAGCAAGTGTCCTCAATTGCGGTGCACCACTCCCATGCCATGACCACCATCCAATAGGATCCCTTTGAGCTATTTTAGTTCTATCTACCCTAGCCTCTAGTTTTCTGAATGTTGGACCACGAAGATTAACAAAGTCAGTGAATTATGTACGAACTAGACTGGCCTCCTCAACTGAATACATTTTTTGCAAGGGCCTTCATAAACCCTTCTTTCACCTCATCCTCATCACAAGGAGGCATCCTACCAGGTCTTGGTACATACCATTTGGGATTAAGAGCAAAGACTGACATATGAAGCTAGGTGTTCATAGTGTTCCACTGTTGTATCACAATGGGCCTAATTTTTTGCTCATATAATCCCAAATTAGGATCCCTATCAGAAATTGTTTTCTTAATTTTTCCAAGCATGGAGTCAAAAGTTTCATAAATCTCTCCAAGACTTGGAGAGTCTATATCAGCATATCTAATGACATCCACAGCTGGTGATATGATGGAACAAATATATCTGCAAACAAAAATTTGAAAAAAGACAAGTAAGAACTTAGAAAATCAAAAAATAATAAAATCATATATTTTTTTTATAAAATCAGCAATCAATAACATTTTTTTACCTCACATTGGACCACCAATTATCATCAAGAATTTTTTGTTTGAAGCTTCTCCCTTCTACAGTGCTTTCCATAGACCATCTATTCCACTCTGAATTAACCATCATCAGCTATAGTGCCTCCTGCACCTCAAGCATCCTCTCTAACAAAATAAAGTAGCTGTCATACCTTGTCGCTACAAGCTTGAGAAATTCCTTCCTCAAAAATGTCCTAAAGAGGGCAAGTTAGGTGTGATGGTTGCAAATAAACATCTGAATGTCTCTAGCCTCTACAACTACCTAGTGCACCCAATCTATCTTCCCTATGTCTTTCAATGCGTTGTTCAACGTATGAACACAACAAGGGGTCCAAAAGATGTGCTTGTAAGACTCTCAACCATCAAACCTGTTAATCTGCACACACATGTTGAATCAGTAACCACCTGTACAACATTGGCTGCCCCAACCTCCTCTATAGCCTCTTTCAAAATATTAAATTGGAATTTTGCATCCTTGCGCTTCCCAGAACAATCAATGGCTCTAAGGAAATATGAACTAGCTGAACATGTGACTATGATGTTTATAAGTGGTCATTCTCTAATATCCGTCCACCCATCCATGATAATAGAGCAACCTGTTCTAATCCAACATTGTCTCATGTCCTCCATCACCACACTCACCTTAGAATATTCTTTGTCAAGGAGTGTAGTGCGTAATTTATTTTCTCTAGGTGGAACGAATGAGGTACCAACAGCTGCCACATCTCTAAACATTTGTTTGAAGTAGGGGGAATGTGCTACATGGAATGGGATGGCATGGGCATTGAAAAATTTGGCAATGGAAGACTCTGCCACATCCCGTGCTTACACATTGAACATACTTGCAACTATATTTTGCTGCTCACTAGAAGTACTAGCCTTCCTCTTCCCTCTTGTGGAAATATGAACATCACCCGCATCACTACTACTACTACCAACACTAGGACTAAAAATCCTAGAGGGCATAGGTGAGGTTGAATGTGCGGATTGAGTTTGCATTGGCTGCTCCATAGGCTTTCCTTCGGCCTCCATGTGCAATCTATAACACTCTATCCTCTCAAAATCTTTTATTTTTGTACAAGCCTTGACCCCATGGCCTACAAAATCCAATAGATGATAATAGACTCTTGTATAGCTCCCATAATATTTATCTTTGCAAATGTGACATTGCCACAATCTACTACCCCCAGTGTTTTTCCCTTTGCCTTAGTCTATACGTGATGCTAGTTGAAGAAGAGGTTTTTTAGGATTAAAAGGGCCTTTTGCATATTTTTTCAAATCTTCAAAAGGGATATCAAATGGGTTTGTTTTAGTTTTCCCCCTTTCAACTGATTGGGTTTCTTCTCCCCTCTCAACATGCCCACTATCTTCACTACTACTGCTCATTTTGTTTTGTTTTGGTTTTTGCAAACTGAAAAAAATACAAAAAATCATACATTTCATCATTTTAACTTAGAAAAAAATGGAATAATAACTTACCCTTTCACTTCCCATGTTGGTTGTTGCCTTAATGCTCTCCTTTATGCCTTCTAAATGCCTAGATTTTCTTCTCCAACAGCTCCTTCAAACCCTCCTCTTTCTCTTCTCACTTTTCTCTTGGCTGCAATTTTTTTTTGGCAAGTTAAAATGAGGTCAAATGAAGGTAAAAAGAAGTTTTAAGTTGCCATATTAGGGTTGGGAGGGCGTGGGTTCCAAAAAAGGAAAGCATTAAGAAAAAAAATTTAAATTTTTCCTTTTTTGTGTTAAATTTGCTGCTGGGAAAAGAGGGATGGCCAGCCGTCCCCGGGACAGATGAGGGACGTCTAGGCGTCCCCTATCCGTCCCCTAGATGGTTGGTCGCCCCCCATCTACTTCCGGGATGTTTCCTCAATTCAGGGATGTCCCCAGAAAAAGGGGACTTTTCGGGGATGGATGACAGTCGTCCCCCAGGCATCCCCCGTCCCTGAGATGTCCCTGGTATGGGTACGGGGGGCAAAAGACCAAGGGACATGTCCCCATGTTTCCCTGATAAGCACTCATAAACTATCCACTAGCTATAAGATGGAAACAATGATTGTACAATCACTTTCAAACAATAATAATGCATAGTTTCATAATTAAAAGAGTAAAGAAGTAGATATATCAAGCATGCCTAGAAAATATAGCTCCCAACAAAATCTTGCAACTCTTGGCTCAATGCAAATGGCACTTTTTGTTACCTCTTATGTTCTCAACTCCCCAATCAGCTTCTCCTCACTCAAATAAAATACCCCAAGCTCTCAAAATCTCACTACAATGATTCTCTCAGTTCACAAAATAAACTACTCTCAAAACTCACAAAAAGAATGAACTATACGAATGCACTCAAATGAACACAATAAAATGAACCAAACACTAAACTACTGCCCTCTATTTATACAAAAATGGCAAGTTGTTTTTAGCTAAAAGAAAACTAAGTTTTATGCCACCTCTCTTCCCTCTGCTAGCAGTGGGTTTTGCTAGTCAAAACAGTTGAAATTTTATCTCTTAAAATCTCTCAAATGCCTCCTTCAAATTCCACAACCCAACTGACTATTTCTACCTGTGATTTGTTGTTTATTATCTCAGCAAAAATCTCATAAAACATAGCCCGTATGGAGTCCAAAACACAATCAGTTTATACTTCTTCCCAAGCCATGGCTTAGTCAAGCATATCAAATGTTATTTTACCAAGTCAAAGATATATTTTGGTTGTGTGTGGGCTTTTATAAACTCTTGTTTGCATTTCCCTTTTTATCGTGGCTTTATTCCTCCTTTAATCTAGCAAACTAGGCGCCAAAGTTTGCAACCTCACTGTTGTTTTATGATATCAACTTTTTAATGATTCAAACAACTATAAAATATCTATGCCTCTTTTCTTTTTGGCATGCCATTTTGACTCATTCAATATGTGGTTACTTCAACCAAAACGTGGTTTCCTTTGCATACTTTATAACAATAGTTACATGCTCATCACCCGACTAATATTCATAGTTTAAACTATTATTCATAGTTTAAACAACTATTATTAATAGTTGTCATTTATGCCTTAGTGTGGCATATATACCTTCTTCATGTGTGACTAATCTTTCCATGTAATATGGCTTCCTTCGCAGATTTGAAACAACAATAATCATGCTTATAATATGTTATATCATATCTACTTCCATCACATTATAATATATGTATACCATTTCATACTTATATATATAATAACTTCTTATTATATATATTAACATATATGGATTATATATATAACATATATATTAATATATATATATTATATATATCATCATTTTAATATCTTACTATATATATAGATATTGATATGTATATATAAAGTATATATATCAATGCAAATACACATATGTATGACATATCTATGTATGGGTATATGTATACATTTCTATCTACGCATGCTCATACACACATATATGTGTGTTACCATATATATATACACATTAATATATATGTATCCTTTTATATATATTTAAGTGCAAAAAATATATCTTATGCTCATCAAAAGGATTTTAACACTTACTCAAATTGACTAAACCATCAAAGAGAATCAAAGACAATCATCCAAACATTCCTATCAACCCAGAAAGCTACCAACATGGTTTAATGCATACCGACACATAGCTAAACTAACCTGGTAAGGATTATTTAGCCTAGGTGGTGAGTATGTGCATCTACTTAGATAGACACACCAGTGGTTTCCATACCAACTTCCTCTCCTGGGTAATACTCTCCCTCTCCTCACCAGAGGGTTCAAATTTTTCCTACATCCAACTTAGTGCAACAAGTACATAGTCGGTTGATACATATAAATCATATTCATCATATATTATAAACATCATTAAAACATTTAAAATTAATTCATCATAACACATATTCATATATCCATTCATCCATTGTCATTTCATCAAAATTTAATCATGCATTGAAAACATATTTACTCATAAAGGTAAAAGTAATCTGGTAAATTAGAAACAAGGTGTAACACATTCCTATCATGTCAGGTCATTTTCAACTACATTTTCAACTACTGCGTGATTTCTTGGGATTTTCTAGTAAGTTATGGGGAAAATTGATAAAAAAAATGTTGGGCTTGTCATACATCAAAGTTCAAGAAGAACTCGTGCCAAAAAAATGTAGATGGAAATGGAAAACTTCAAAGATTAGATACCATAGTTAAATTATACTATTATGGGATAGAAGGGAAGTGCAAACAAGGAAGTCTAAAGGTTTGAGCAATAGAGAATGTTGGGGATCAAGGCTAGGAAAGAAATCATACCACTAAGGCATGAGGGGAGGGAAAGTTTGAAGGCTTAACCTTGACAAAGGAAGAGAAAAATTAAATATCATGGCTTGGGGGGTTGCCTCATGATGGGTATCATGATATGGGAAAGCCAAAAATATTGTAACTAAAAGGACTTTGTGAAGGAATAGATGAATCAAAGGATTTTAGGGGTAAATGAAAATGGTACTAAGAACAAAGGAAACTTAAAAATCCACCCTAAAAGACCATGAATTTTGGGTTAACATGGGAGGTCAAAGTGGACATGAATGCATGTAAGTCCAAACTTTGAAACTGTTGGCAACACAAGGGCAAGCAACTGAGAGGGGGGGGGTGAATCAGTTGTCTCAAAAATTAAACTTTTTAACCTTATTCTCAAATCTAATAAATAAACATGAAAGCATAAATCATCACCACATCAGAAACACACATAACACCAAGATTTTTTACATGGAAACCCTATTAGGGGAAAAACCACGGTGGAGGTTAGTCCAAAAGAATATACCCTGTTAAAAGTATAAAGGAATAAATGGGGAATGTGCATGCATTCAGGCACACTTCCTAGAGCTCATTGCTCAATTACAACAAGGATTAATACCCAAAGGAAGACACACTATCTTACAAAAACATTTGGATTACATCTGCAAGATTTTGAACTGAGAAAATAGCATCTGCTAATGCCTGATTACAGTTTCGGTTAAGCACATGAACACTTCTTCACACTCTGCTCATTCTTCTTCACACTTTGCTTCTGCCTTCGAATGATTAGGATATTATTCGCATATCTCATACCTTCAAATGGAATAAGCAATCACTCATATATATCCACAACAAGAGATAACATCAATTGCATGTTGGCTTTAACAAAATAAAAAATGTATACAAACTGTCAGCCCAAAACATAAATAATTATTAATGTGAATCAATCAATGTCGGCCACAACATAGTGAAGACCCAAAACAACATCCTCGAACATGAAATACCTTGAACAATTATTCCTCGAAGATCCACAACACGCTACAATCACCCTGTCGGCCATGAACATGAAAAACATGAACACACAAAAGAAAATCATCAATCGCGAGCACAACAATCAATGCGGACGTGCAACATAGATAGAGAATGATCTAGAAACATCCATGAGCATCATGAATCACAATAGAAGCATATGCAACAAATCAAGTTACTAGAATCACATCATCTTCTTTCAGGAACACCAACTGAAGCAACAAAATAACTATCAAAACACAGATATTCATAACTCGATCAAATATTCATGTAGATCTTTGAAACTTAACATGGATAAACTAGATATACTAGACAACAAACCCTTTAATCGACAACCTCTAATCATCAACACACTGAGCTAGCCAACATACTGAACTTCACTGCATCATTAACAACCTGCAACTTATTTTATTACAATTTTCTCAATATCCTCGATATATACAACCTCTAATGTCCTTAAGGCCAATAGTGTTGACATCAATGACAACCACATATCAGCAACATCCAACAATCCCCCCCTTTGGAATTGATGGCAACACATGATGTGAAAATCACCATCAACGCAAATTGTTCTTAGCACTTTCTCCCCCTTAGGTTTTGACTCTTTTCTCCTCAACTCTTTCACATGACTCTTCTTCCCCTTTGACATCAATGACAAAGATACATTATCTTTCTCCACAAAAACTTTGAACCACATTTCTAAACATTTGACTACTCCCCCCGAGTAGCAACCACCACAACATCAATCCAAATCAAGATATGACTATGAAATGCACAGACTGATGCAAGTCAATGCATCTTAGTTCTTATTAGGAGGGGCAATCACCCCTAGCTTCCCTCTGAGATACTCAAAAGTATCCTTAGGAAGAAATTTGGTAAAGATATCTATAATTTGTTCCTTAGTGGGAACATACTCCAATCTGACTTCCTTTTCACTCACCTTCTCTCTCAAAAAGTGAAACTTGATAGATATATGCTTGGTTTTTTAATGCAACACTGGATTCTTAGAAATGTTAATTGCACTTGAATTATCACAGTATATAGCAATAGGTTCATCATACACAACTCTGATATCTTTCAACATCTGCTTCATCCACAATACTTGAGTACAATTGTTAGCAACAGTAATGTATTCTACCTCTGTAGTAGATAAATAAATGACATTCTACTTCTTACTTAACCATGAAATCAACTTCTTTCCCAAGAAAAATGCACCACCACTGGTACTCTTTCTGTCATTCAAATCTCCTGCCCAATCAGCATCAGTAAAAGCACTCAAAGTAAGGTCATCATCTTTAGGATACCATAGGCCAAAATCAACTGTTCCCTTCAACTATTTGAAAATCCTCTTCATAGCCGTCACATAAGATTCCTTAGGATCAGCTTGAAATATTGCAACAATGCATACAACATTCATGATATCAGGTCTAGTTTGAGTCAAATAGAGAAATCCACCAATCATCGATCTGTATCTAGTCTAATTTTCTTTAGGAGAATCATCATCTTGTGTCAACTTACATCTAGTCACCATAGGTGTACCAATTGGCTTTGAATCTTCCATACCAAACTTCTTTAGCAATTCTTTCACATACTTGGACTGAGATATAAAGATCCCTTTATCCAGCTGAGTAATTTGCAATCCCAGAAAGAATTTCATCTCTCCAATCATAGACATCTCAAACTCACTCTGCATCTCAGCAACAAACTATCATCTCCTCCAAAAATGATATCATCAAAAAAGACTTCAACAATCAAATCTTTATCATGATCAATATTGAAATACAAATTACTATCAACAATACCTTTATTAAATCCAAGCTTCAACCAATACTTATCCAATCTGGCATACCATGCTCTTGGGGTTTGCTTAAGTCCATACAATGATTTCTTCAACCAACAAACCATATCTCCCTGATCAGTCAATTGAAATCCATCAGGTTGCTCAACCTACACTTCTTCTTCTAGTTCACCATTCAGAAATGTTGACTTGACATCCATCTAATAAACCTTGAAGTTTTTGTAAGCAGCATAAGCAAGAAATAGGCTCACAACTTCTCTCTAGTAGATATGAGGAACATTTCCTTCCAACATCATAGTCCTAGCAGCTTCTTCAATTGTCTTGTTCTTCCTTTCCACAACTCCATTTTGTTGAGGGGTCCGCAGGGCAGATAATTGTCTCTTTATCCCATGCTCTTCACAAAAAGAATTAAACTCACCGGAAGTGAATTCACCACCTCTATCTGATCTAAGAAATTTAATCTTTAGACCTGTCTTTGTCTCAACCATAGCCTTAAAAATCTTGAATTTCTCCAGAGCTTCAGATTTTTCTCTTAAGAAATTAACCAACATCATTATAGAATAATCATCAATGAGTAACATGAAATACCTGTATCCTTGTAAACTTCTGACTCTAGAAGGACCACACAAGTCAGTATGCACAAGCTCCAACACTTCATTTGAACAATGTTATTTTCTCTGAAATGAAATTATAGTTTGCTTCCCTAACTGACATTCCTTGCATATGGCATTAGTAGGTTTTATCAACTTAGGAAGATATCTCACTACTTGAGTAGAACTTATCTTGATGATATTGTCAAAGTTTACATGACACATTCTCCTATGCCACATCCAACTTTCATCAACTTGAGCAATCAAAAAACTTTTACTAGCAGCATTCAGGTGAAAGATATTACCTTTTGTTTTTGTACTTGCAACAATCACATTTCTGGAACTCCCCAATATTCTACACTTTTTGTCCTTGAATTGAAGATTGTATCCTTTGTCAACCATCTATCCAACACCTAAGAGATTATGCTTCAAACCTTCCACATATAGGACATCATCAGTATTATGCTTACCATTAAGAGAAATTGATCTTTTGTCATAGATTACACTAGCTTTGTCATCACGAAATCTTACAACACCACCATCATACTTTTCCAAGCTCACAAATTTACTTTTATCACCTGTCATGTGATGAGAGCATCCACTATCAATCACCCATTCATCTTTCTCTTCAACTCTGGTAGCTAGTGCTTTCTCTACATTTGTGCAACTAGCAAATTCAGTAGGCACCAAATCACTTTCTTTGATAGCAATAAATACCCATTCATCCTCACTTACATTTCCTTTATTAGATTCATCATTTGTCACACCTTTATTAGTAGCATAATAACACTTTCTTTGGAATCGAGGCTTGTTAGGTCTTGGCTTAGGAACTCTTTTCGGACACCTTGAGGAAAAATGACCTATCTTATTGCAAGAAAAACATTTAATAGGCAATTTCCTTTGATACTTACCTTCTCCTTTAGCTTCCCTTTTGACAATAAGTGCTTCAAGCTCATCTAGTTTTCTTTCTTCTTCTCCAATCTCTCTCATTTCCTCCTCATACTTGAATATTTTTCTAGAAGAAATTTCTCCCGGATCATATCTCTGCTTATCTTTTCTAGGGATAGTAGCCTTGAATGCAAATTTTGTCTTAGGAAGAGCATCACCAAACTCACTCAACTCAAAAGCAGTAGTCTTATCAATCAACATATCTCTGGTTACATTTGTCATAGTTCAGATCTCCTCAATAGCAGTAGCTTTGGCTTTGTATGCAGCAAGCAAGGATCTGAGCACTTTAGCAACAATCTTTGATTCTTCCAATGTTCCACCAACACATCTGATACTACACACAAGTTCATTCACTCTTTGCATAAAAGAAGTAATGTTCTCATCATCACCCATTCTCAACATTTCATATTTCCCTTTCAGACTTTGCAAATTAGCAATCTTCACATGAGCATCACTTTCATACAAAGTTTCCAACTTTTTCCAGATCTCAGAATCAGTCAAAGCACTCAACAATGCTTCCTTAGCCCTGATATTGTACTCGACATCCTTAACTCAGCAGCAGTAGAATGACCATTATGTGGGATGATATATCTATTCTTTGTAATGTTCCAGTAGGGTTCACCAATGCATCTCAGATGACACTCCATTCGAGTCTTCCACAAAGAATAATTAGTTCCATCAAATCTCAGACTATCCTTCTTATATGTCACCATCCTGGATCACCTCAAGCTATTAAACTTCTTCCAAGGAACCTGCTATGATACCAATTGTTGGCAACACAAGGGCAGACAACTGAGAGGGGGGGTGAATCAATTGTCTCAGAAATTAAACTTATTAAACTTATTAACCTTATTCTCAGATCTGATAAATAAATATGAAAGCATAAATCATCACCACATCAGAAACACACATAACACCAATATTTTTTACATGGAAACCTTGTTAGGGGAAAAACCACGGTGGAGGTTAGTCCACAAGATTATACCCTGTTAAAAGTATAAAGGAATAAATGGGGAATGCACATGCATTCAGGCACACTGCCTAGATCTCACTGCTCAATTACAACAAGGCTTACTGCCCAAAGGAAGACACATTGTCTTATAGAAACATTCAGATTACATCCGCAAGATTTTGAAATGAGAAAATAGCATTTGCTAATGCTCGATTACAGTTCTGGTTAAGCACATGAACACTTCTTCACACTCTACTCACTCTTCTTCACACTTTTCTTCTGCCTTCAAATGATTAGGACATTATTCACACATCTCATACCTTGAAATGGAATAAACAATCGCTCATATATATCCGCAACAAGAGATAACATCAATTGCATGTTGGCTTTAACAAAATAAAAAATGTATACAAACTGTCGGCCCAAAACATAAATAATTATTAATGTGAATCAACCAATGTCGGCCACAACATAGTGAAGACCCAAAACAACATCCTTGAACATGAAACACCTCAAACAATTATTCCTAGAAGATCCACAACACGCTACAATCACCCTAGCGGCCATGAACATGAAAAACATGAACACGCAAAAGAAAATCATCAATCGTGAACACAACGATCAATGCGGACATGCAACACAGATAGAGCACAATCTAGAAACATCCACGAGCATCATGAATCACCACAAAAGCATCTGCAACAACTCAAGTTACTAGAATCACATCAACTTCTTTCAAGAACACCAACTAAAGCAACAAAATAACTGTCAGAACACAGATACTCATAACTCGATCAAATCTTCATGCGGATCTCTGAAACTTAACGTGGATAAACTAGATATACTCAACAACAAACCCTTTAATCCACAACCTATGATCATCAACACACTGAGCTAGCCAACATACTGAACTTCACTGCATCATTGACAAGCTGCAACTTATTTTATTACAATTTTCTCAATATCCTTGACATATACAACCTCTAATGTCCTTAAGGCCAATAGTGTTGACATCAATGACAACCACATATCAGCAACATCCAACAGAAACGTAGACAATTTTTAACATAAGTGCTCGAGTGGGGTTCAAAAGGAGATCTATTTTTTTGGGGATGGATGAAGGGGAAGTGGACTTAGGTAGGATGACATGATGGGGTAGGAAAGTTTGACATACTTGAGAAGAACAAAGGGAAGTGGGGGGATGCATTCCTAGTAGGGAAACTCTAACAAGTCTAACACTTGGCATAGACTTAAACATTTCAACCTGCAACCTAAACACTTACACATTCCTTGGAGATTTGACACCTGTAACACATTATTTAAGAAAATGGGGAAAAAGAGAACAACACAGATGCAATTTTGACCAAGGAAGATCCATGCAATACTTCTTAGATTGGTTATAATTTAGGGCCATGAATAGTAAAAATGCACAAAAGTGAAGGGGACTCGAGAAAAACATAGGAGGCTAAATTGAGTCCCAGTAAAATTAATTAGGGGGTCTAAATGCTAGAAATAAATTCAAACACTTTGAACCTTTGTTATAGTAGACCTAACAATGGTGCTTCTTAGTGATACACATTTTTTAACATAGATAAAATCAACATGTAGAATTCTTTAAATTCGACTAAATAATGAAATATCAACAAAGTTACAACATAAATTTATAGTCTTGAGTGTATGCAAATTGGTAAAAGATAATTAACAAATAATTTAGCAAAATAAATGAATGAATAATTTGTCATTTTGATTTTAAAGGTTGGATCAGCTACAATTAATAGAGACTAGTACCTAATCCATTAATAACAAAGTCAAAACACAACTTAACTATTGTAATAACAAGACAATTCATAGTTTTAGATAGATCTATTTTCTTTTCCTTTTTCTTGTAGAGTTTGGATCCTCAAATGCCCTTCTACATGAAACCACATCTCATATTCATTTATACATGCCTTATCAAGATGCACCACATTCTAATTTAAAATAATTATAAACATTCTTTAAATTTCTAGCTAACTATATTCTAGCACAAATATAGTAAATGCAAACTTAAGAATTTTTGAATTTTTTTCTAAATGTTCTTAATTACAAAATTAATTACATAAAATGACTCATTAACCAAGATGTTTAAATATTTACTTGAAAATCTAGAAAATAAAAAAGAAATATTAACAAATAAAGATTACCCATATTTCACACAATATTGACTCTTGGTTGAATATGAACTTCATATCTACTTTGTAAAGAGGGATAAAAGAAATAAGTGAAAGTATGTTTCTTCTCATTCTACTTACTTAACCTTGTTGAAGAGAAATATAATATTTTTTCCCAAATGATTTTTCTCCCCAATAAATAAATTGCACATTTCCTGCTCAATATTTTACTCTTTTGTAGGTAATAGGTTCTCCCTTTCTTGGTAATTATGTAACAATAAAGAATACCTAACACAGTTAATAAAATTTGGCTCTTAACATCCATACCTACATAAAATGGCTTCAAATACTTTGTGCAAATATTTCATTCTTCACTTTTAAAAACTTGGCCTTGAGAATGGGCGAAGGCATCTAAGGTGGCATCCAAAGTTGGAAAACTTTTCAAAGTATTTGTGAGTCTTTTTCAAAATATGAGTATTCATAATATTTACTCATGGGGGTAGATAGGGTGAGTTTTTAGTGAGTGACAACTATAAAAAGCTACAAGTAATCATCGGTTCTTGTTGAGTTTGATAGGGAGACTCATTAGACATGACATACAACCATAGCTTGGATGCATTTTTAATATTATTTTTTGTTATTTAATTTGATAGAACATATGTAATCCTCAAATAGCAAAATTGGATCCTTCAAAGTAAGATTTTTATTTTTGAATTTTAAAAATTATGAAAATAGTATATATCATGAAGGTCTATTATGTGGTTTCAAAGGTCTTTATTTATGCTTGGCGGAGAAGGTTCTGCCCTTCAACCCCTTATCTTGCAATGGGAAATGCACTAGGAGTGCTACCCCTAGACTCCATTGAGGGTGTTGCCCTTAGACCTCAACAAGAGGCACTACCCCTTGACTCCATTAAGAGTGTTTCCCATAAACCACTACCAAACTCATTTGATACACTTTTTAATTATATCTTTTATGAATTTATTTTTAAAAGTATTAAATATTTTTAAGTTGAATTTTTGCTGAATTGAAATTTTGAGTTGAATCCAATTTTACAAATTATAATTATAACCACAAAACTTCTATAATAATATTTTAAAAATCCTAAATTTAATTTTCTTGTTAACAAATGAACATTAATATTGAAAAAAAAACATAGAAATTTATAATTTGGTCACTTAGAATTAGTATTCATCTCATAAGCAGGCCCTACCACTCAAATAAAACCATTCCCTTTCCATTTAAATCAATAGACAACATTATAGGAGAGAATGAACTACAATAGATACACATTGGGCAATGGAATGTTACATGATGAAAAAATTAGCCATTGAAGAGAAGTTGACTGCTCTCCACTAAAATGCATCCACATGGGTGCAGTTTTTTTGGCTTTTCATTGCCTCTCTCCTAACCAAGATAACCATATGTACTGGCAAGTTTCCAATAGCTGAAACTCTCAAACTCTTTCAAGTTTTTATCTCAGTAAGATGTTGCAGCCATTCTTTGTTCTCATATGTTGAGCAGCAATGAATGAAGGATTAATAATACTTCTGGAAGAATTCTCTTCTACCAGTTAAAACATGAATATGAAAATAATTTGCAACAACTTCATTTTTCAACTTGGTCATGCAGAGAATGTGGGTACTTGTTCTCTTAGGGTCATAGCCCTAGGAAGGCAAACAATCTTTTGAAACTTTCATCATATAGAAATAAGGAGAGGGAATGAATATTGCTACACCAATTCCTTTTGTAATCATGACTGTCTTAAAGCTGGCAACTGAGGTATTTGCTATGCCCCATTCTTTGTACTGTACCTTGCTTAGTATTGGTTGCATTAGACCTTGATAGTATTATGCCATTCTGTGTATTTATGTACTAAAGCTTGTCCATTTTGAAAAAGATAACAGGAAGGACAAATTCACTTTGAAAGAGAACTTTTGTCAGGTTTTCCTTCCCATGCAAGCATAGAACGTGAATGCGGGAATCAAATTATTAAAGTTAACAACCGACCATGTTCTAAGTCAAAATTTTATTTTTAAATTATCCATGAGATATTTTTGTAGAGGTGGAAAATGTATCTTTTGTATTTTTTCTTTAGTTTTATATTACTTTATGTGGTTGTTTTATGTATGTTGTTCTAATAAATGATTTTAGTGGATTTGTACTTTTTATGTTGGAATCAACAATCGAAATATCATCTTATATTTTATATAGATAATTTCCACATTGTAAAGTATGAATTTTTCTCTCAAAATTAGTACTAGAGGCGTGGACTTGACCTAGTTTAGGTATGCATGTATAAGATTGAATTTCTCTTTTAAAGTTGAGATTAATCTTGAGCTCACTTGAAATTAATTTTCTAACTAGAAATTATTCACCAATTTCTACACTAAAACTTTCAAATTATGTAATTAGAACATTTATAAAGGACATTGCCCCTAAGTCATTTGAATTGTGCAATAATTCTTTAGTTGTGCACCACTAGCACAACCCTATCACATTTATTTGTCACAAGGATCACTCAACACTCCATAATCAATCTTTTGAATCAATAACATCTATCCCATTTTTCCTTGCATTGATCAACAAATGCCAAAACCCCTAGTTCTTGCATTGTCACTCTAGATTCTAATGCATCGCACTCCATTGCATTAAGTCTTAATCACTTAGGATAATCATAGTCACATCATTGTTAGTTGCATTTATTGTTTGTTGCCTTCCTTGATTTAATCAAAATTATTGAATTAATCAACGAGGCTTGATTGCAATCAAAAAACTCTTAAGGATTCACCATTGCCATAATAATTTTATTTTTTCTAATAGTAAATAAAGGAGGTATTCTTTTAAGTATTTTTAATGGTGTTGTTAGGTCATTAGTCATTATCATCTCTAAATATTTGTTTCAAGTTTGACATAGAAAATGAGGTAGGCTAATGAAGGATTATTGAATCAAAATGAACATGTACCTCCTTTTTCAAGCTTTTTCACCCTTGACTTGAGATAGATTTGTCAACAACATTATGTTTCCATAACTGCCCCTCATTTATAGGTCCGAAACATATCCTTGTTGAGTTCATTAACAGAGGGAGATCCATTAGGATAAGGAGTTATGTAGAAGAGGGGGAGGATGAGGGCAAGGTGTATGAGCCTCACCCCAAACTATGTTATAGCTTTTCTCTACCACACCCCTCAACCCCAATGGCCCCACCTACAACTAAGTTATACTGAAGGGTAGGGGAGGGGGAGGGTGAGGGTGAGAGTGAGGGGAAGGGGGATGAGGAGGGGTAGGGGTGATGGGAGGGGAAGGGACAATGAAGAGTCCCACCCCTAGCCCAAGGCTACCCTAAATCCTCCTCCTAGGTTGAGGGAGTGGCTACCAACACTTGAATGTGTCAAACCATCTACATTAGATAATTCAATAAAACGAGTATCCTTGGTCAAAATAAATGGGAGTTTATCACTAATGAAGTAAACTTTTCTATGGCATCCAATATATGAACTAGGACCTAATAAATTAGCTATGTTAACCTGCCTAGTTCAAATTTTAGTTTATTATACGTGTTGAGGGTTAACACAAATAATTTAGCAATCAGTTCAACACAAGACCACCTAGATCCCACTAATAAAAGAGCACATCAATTATTGAAACATTAATCAATATATGACACTCTTCTTTTCTCAATACCCATTTTTTCCAATCCCAACTAGCACCAACCATCCAATAATTCTTCAAGTCTATTATGCCTTAACCCCTCTATTTCACATAAAAGACTACTTAGATCCAAATTAATATAACAATTGTATTAGTATAACAAATGTGGCTAGTTCAAAGACTTAAAAGTTAGGAATATATGACCACAAAATACCTAGATCCATTACAATACCAAGAGTAACATCAATAAGTATATGGTATTGGATAACAAACCCAAAGATATGGAACTAAAATGCATGAGGAAATTGACCGCATGTTAGGTGCAAATATAATATTGAAATTGAAGATATCTACAATAAAAACATAAATATTCATTTCCAACTCCCTTCATGAACACAATTTTTGAAAAGGTAACAAAAAATAAGTCATACTGATGGATTTTGAGAGTGCAACCCAACAGATGTTGTAAAAGAAAACTAATTTAAAACTATTTTCTAAATAACTATCTTCTTTATATTCAGAAATGTGAACGAGACTTAAAAACTTTTCTAGATGATTGGTGCATGCATGATACAAATGATGAACACCAAGCTAAGAGCTTTGTCAGTAAATGTGATTGTGTTGGGAAGCAAGATAGTTCGTAAATGCAAATAAATCTCAAATTGTTAGTGTCTTATGGAAAACTGATGGTACATATTGTATGTAAAGTGGGTATATAAACAAATATAGATATAATCAAAGCAATTAACAATAGTGGAATAGCCCATATCCAATATATGAATGCTCGCAGCTCTTCATAGCTACTCAGATGCTGTTCACACATGGTTAAAAGAGGGTGGCCAGCTCTGGCTGGTGCTTTCTCAACATTTCACAGTGGACCTCCATGAATTGATCAAGCTCTGGATATGCTCCTATACTCATTGTGGGTGAATGTCTCTCATGTTGTCTCTCTCCCCACTAATCTCCTCCAGTGCTGATACAATGTCAATAGCAGCCCCAATCTTTTGGCAGTCCATGCAGGCTGCCACCAAGTGGGAATAATTAGGATGGCCAACTATTTTGGCTTTCATTATATTAGTAGAATCTTTGGGTTTGGTTCTTCGGTGCAAGAGGCACTTTACCACCAGTGTAGTTAACATGTCTTTTTCTTCCTGTTTTTCCTGTTGCTGACTGATATTGAAACTAAGACATAGCTGCCACCAAGTGGGAATAATTAGGAAGGCCTACCCTTTTCTTCCCAACTTCTCCTTTTATTTATAATTTGCCAGCAGCATTCCACCTCACTCCCTGCCCTTGCCTACCCCCACCAAACTTCTTTCACATCTCATAAATCTGTTTGATACCCTCTGACTTGTGGTTCCCACAGTACTCGTTTTCCCAAACATGTAAGGTATAGATTCATTTCAGTGAGTTGAATTGTGTATTATAGAGAGGTGGAAATGGGCTTTATAATGAATGGGTTGATAAGATACAATATTTGTTGGGAGTTTTGTTAGTATAGTAAATTAAGTGTTTTTTATTTGAAAATAAATTTTATGGTTGAATATGTTTGAAGGTGAGTAGTATTAGGATGGGTGATTTCTTGAGAAGTCTCATTATTTTATCTTTGTGAACATCAACTAGATATAATGAGTGTTACATGGACCATTGAAGCTCAAGAAAGATGGTTTCACATGAACACTGCTCATGAGATATAGAATATGGGTCAATTATTTTGATTCAAAAACAGCACAATTTATATACAATTAAATCATGTATACAACAAATCAAAATCAAATACCTTGAAAAAATGCAACACATTTTAATAAAATAAAATAATGTAAATTATTATTTTAATTTAAATTATTTTAAATTACTACACCTAATGTAGCTAGTTAATTAATATTAGTAAATGGATTTTCTCTATCAAGTCACAATAGTTATTAGGGTAGAAACCCCTCCATAAAATGGTGAAGCTACTTTTGAATGGTTAAGAAATTGTATATGACATAGAAAGTGTTGTATGTCTTTTAAAAAATTTAAAGATTTTTTAATAAAAATACAAAGAAAGGCACACATCAATTCCTTGAGTAGAAAGTAAGCTTTGAAGATGCATGCAAACAAGATTATAATAAATTCATAAAAACTTATTAAGTAGGAGAGCAAACTTTGATAAATTACACATATATGAAAATATCAAAACTTAAATGTATGAATCCACAAAATAATCTTAGAACTACAAAGAGAAAAGTTAGGAAATGTATTTCTATTCAGAATAAAAAATAATACATTCACAATCACATCTAATATAAGAATATAGGTAATAAAAACATTGCAAGAAAAATTTAGATATTGTATATTACTTCCTAAGAAAAATTAGAGATTCAAAGTTCAACTAAAAATACAATCTTATAAATTCATTATGAGTTATGAATCCCTAATTACTACAAAATTTGCATGTCTATAACCCTTGCTTCATAACTAATGGGTAGTCACAAGATATAATTTAAAAATACATGTAAAACTTAATTCTTTTGATATAACAAAGTCCAAACATTATAAATATAGAAATATTTGATGATTATGTCCAAGCTTAAATCTGATAGCTAAACAATAGTCATAGGTGTTCACATTGTTAAGACCTCACTAGTGCCCCATCAATATTGATTTCTTCAATAATAGCAGTGTCATGAATGGTTTTTTCCCTTTGTTGATAATCTTCAAAGGCTAGTAGTATTCCATTTATCACATCCATATTTGGATGGTCCTCAACATGTTTGAAATGAAAATAATAAAAAGATTGGAACTTGAATTTGATGAACTTTCACCATACCTTTGGCAAGCTTATTTCTCAAATTATCTCTTAAATTATCTAAATAGGAACTTCATTTCAACTAATTTTTCCAAGGAAGATAAATCTGAAATGTTGGCTAAACCTTTGATTAATCAATTTTTCTTAAATATCGGTTGAGAATATCAACATCGTTAATAGTGTGATCTTCATAATAATTTTTAAATGAAATCATGTGTATTGATTATTATATCAACAGTTTTTTCATAAAAAAATTCCATTTTGTTAATGCCCTCTTCCAATAAGTTAATTTAACTTTATGATTTCTACCCATTCTTTTAGTAAAAAAAAGTAATAGAGCTATCCAAAATGCCTTCATTGACTAATATGTCAAACTTGATTTTCATCATGAATTTGACTCATGGGAGACTGTTTGAATAAACTTATAATTCTTCTTTAAACTTGTTTAATAAATCTTTGATGAGGTCAAAATCTTCTTTAACTATGCTATGCAAATTCATTCCTTTGTCAATTATTTTTTATCCATATACACGTAGATTACTTATTATTTAGTAGCACATATAATATATCATTTCCTCTATTGCCAAAGGATCTTCCTTGTAAATTGTAACTAGAGTAACAAAGTGATCACTAAAAGATTATAGAGGCCCAAAGAAGTGTTTTATAAAGGAATTTATATTCCTTACCTATTGTTTCAACTCCAATTTAGTTTTTTGACCTTTATCTATTCTGGAAACTATAGTAGTGACAATTGTTTGCATTTCTCATATTTTTGCATCTCTAGCTTGTTTTCCTAGGTTGATTCTTGAAATTTGATATTCTAATGATGATATTTAATTTTCATATTTGTCAACCAAATGTGTGGCAAACCTAGCAATTCTTAAGCCTTGCATATCTACAAAAATAGAAGAAATAACCATAGCTTTCTTGCAAGGAGGAGGTTTATTAAACATAAAATAAATAAAAGAAAAATTATCCATCAACTGCTTCACAATATTTTTCCTCTTTTTTATTATAATATCTATCAAAAAGGGAATTTTGGCTAGTGTAGAATCATCCTACTTGAAAATTTCCCCTAGCTTAAATCTCTTTGAACGATTTGCTCAATGTTTTCCAAACTTTTCTTAGCATTTTTCACTTTCTTATCTTCTTTCCCCACATCGTCTTTTGTATTTTTTAATTCTGACTCATTATCCTAACTTATTCCTTCCTCACTATTAAACTTTATCATTTGCTTCTTTTACTTAAAATGTTCCTTATTTTGTATTATACGAGGAATGGGCATAGATTGACAAGGATTCCTCTCTAAGGATAGAGTATGTGATTATTCATTAGGAGAAAATTTTATAGAATTTTGATCTTTAATTGGTGCAATTGGTAAATCAAATATATTTTCTTCTAAAACTTCATGTGATTGAGAAAGGATAATTGGATCTTGTCATGGTAATCCATGAGGAGGTTGTACAAGGGAAGGGAGAGAACTTTGAATAGGATATTACAAAGGAGTTTAAGAAACTTGTGTAAAAATTTGTGAATGAGGTCGGACAAAATAGCGAGTTATAGTTTTCTCTTGTGAAGAAGTAAGGATTTTAGTGGTTGTTCCATTTTTTACTTCCTATTGTAGAGAAGTCTCCAATCTTGATCTTGTATCTTGTAGTTTTCTACCAGTAAAGTGTTCCTTCTTCATATCCATCCATAACACTCATATTTTGAAAGGGTGATTTTTTTCTTCCTTTCACGAACATGAATTTTCTCCTTAGGAATTTATTTTCTAGATTTATCAGCTCTTTTGACTCTCTTAGTAGAAATATTCAATTATTTCTTCTTTTTCTCTAACCATGAAAAAAAATCCTTTGGAAGTGTGACCAATGATATAGTATAGGTTAACTATACCTGATCCATATGGATTGGAGGCATATTTAATCCACTAAGCATCAATCCCAATAAGATATTCAATGTAAACAAAGCAAAGAAGCTATTAAAACTATCATGCTAAAAACACGAAATCTTGAAAAACATCTATTCTAGACATTGAAACTTATCCTATTGGGGGAGTGGTGTCCCATTGATGTGGAATGGTGACCCTTTCCCAATCCCTTGGATAATATGATCCTTTCCAATCGATTTTATTGATTAAAATCAATGGAAACTGATGAAAATTTGAATGAAAGCATGATAAAATCTAAATTAACATGATAAAAGCTAAGATGTTTGATGAAATTATATGCAATCCTATTCTAAATGTGTACAAGATTCAAAAATGCAATCCCTAGATTCCAAAATATACTAAATGAATGCAAACTAAGTTATCATGGAAGCCATTAATGGATGCTAAGTTAAGAATGCATGAAAAATAACCTAAAATGCTTTTAAACATAAAACATGGATGCAAATGAGTGTGATTTTCAACAACATAATTTTGCTTTGAAAAGGCGGATCCCAATTTAATGGATGCAAGGTCTATTTATAGAATAGGAAAAAAGAAACTAATGGTCAAGATTGAAAGAATCAATCAATGGTCAGGATGGAAAGAAGATGGAGGCATGGATCATGGATTCCCATCAAGGGTTGAGAATGCAAGTTGTTATTTAATCAAGGGATCACAATCATGCAAAGAAGCGCACTTTCAAAACTTGCTCAAAAAGATTGTTGAAAGTTTGTTATAGAGAATAATATTCCCTTTTTTGAATGAGTGAAAGGGGAGAATATTCTTGTGCAAGTGGATGAGGAAAATTAGCATTTAGTTAATTAAAACAAATTTTTAATGTGCAAAGGGGAGGGATATTCCATAAGAATATTCCCTTTTGGAGGAATTTAGGATTTAGCATTAAATAATTTATTTATTTAATGAAAGGGGGGATTGGGATATTTAATTAAATAACTAGGGTAACTAGGATTTATTTAATTAAATAAGAAGACATAAGAAGGCTAATTAAATAATTTGCATCATTCGATTAGATAGGATGAAAGGTGAATATGACAGAAAGTGAATTAACCTAATTAGATTAATTAGATTAATAGGTGAAAATGAATCCTTTGATTAATTAACTAGGTTAATTTAATCAAATAAGTGAAAAGATGATGGATTTAAGATGAAACAGTGTTAATATATCAGATTCGAGTGTGTAGTACCATTCAAGACATTTTTAAGTGTCTACATTTTGCCCCTCTTTCAAGCGAGGTACCTATTATGTTGGTTCAAAGACTGATGCATTTTGAATTAAAACTGCTGCTCAGACAAAAAAATAAAATAAAAAAAAATCTTTTTTTTATGCCACACTATTGCCCTAGTGGAAGGAATGAGTTGGTTCCCTACCCCCTCAAGAGATCGGGCGGAGATTTTGACTTTTGGGTTGATCTCTCAACAAAGGTAAAATATTAATTTAGGTGTCATTTAACATGCCCCAAGATGCAAAAAATAGCCTCAAAAACACAAAAAATGGCTCAAAATAGGATGCACAACATGGAAATAGGTAAAACAGGCCAAAACCCTAGCTTTTGGCTCAAATTAGGGAAAAAACCCTAAATTTTAGGCTTAAATAGGTGAAAAGGTTGCACTTCCAATTCATTTGTGCATTCACACTTTAGCAAACTTGTGCATTTTGAGCTCTAATACTCTGACGAGATGGCCCAATGTGCACTTCCAGTTCACCTTTCTGACCGAGATCAAGAGTACCAGCGCTGAGCAGACGTTGGACCTCAGGTATGTGACTCAAAACTTGTCTCAATTTTCACATTTTAGTGCATTTATTAGTGTGTCTAAATTAGGTTTTCTAGGGCATCATTGTATAGCGACATGCAAAAGCCATCAAAAGTGTTGCTATTGATTTTCTTAGTGATGCACTTTTTGTTTAGTGGCACACCAAAAAATTTTGTTCTGGCGATGCATTTGATTAGGGTGTCATGCAGTTAGAATAGCAATGCATAGGATTTTTTTTAGCGACACGCAAAAGTGGTGGGCGACGCACTTGTCAAATAGTGGCACGCCCTCATTTTTAGTTATAGTGGAGTGCCTCAATGTCGATGCACAATTGAGTATTGCAACGTGTGTCACCGAATTGGTGATGCACCCCCTAAAATGATATAGCAACGCATCCTCAAAATGGTGACGCTATTGATTTCAGTAATGCAATTGATGTTTTAGGATGCAAACCCTTTGATTTTGATCAATTTTCATATTTCTAGCCAATTTGACATTGTGTGTGTGATACGTGCAAGAGGATTTGTAGCCATTGATGTTGTGGGAGCATCATTCTGAGATTTTGGTAGCGGCACAAGACTTCGATGACCTAGAGGTGGAGTGACTAGGGATGCTCAGATTAGGGTTTATTGCTTTCATGCTAGAGGTACAAGATGTGCCTCTCGATGATTACACAGTTGTTTTTGCAAGATCCTAGAGTGAGGTTGAGTGGGTAGCTCAGATTGATTCTGTCATGGTGATCAATGAGTTTGGATAGCTGGTTGCGCACCCATGGGCTTACGATCAGGGTTTACCAAACGCAGGAACTACCCCTAGATATGATGCACGGTTCAGACCACCTGTTCACTTGACAGACCCAACAAGGGGATACCCTGGTGGGTGAGGTAGAGGTAGAGGCAAAGGTAGAGGCAAACATAAGGTAGAGGTAGAGGTAGGGATGGGGGCAGGCAGTAGCTCAATCAGCAGAGGGTTCATGTTTCGAGGGATGGAGAGTAGCCTCGATAGGATCAGGGTCATCAAGACCCACAGTATCAACCTGATCAGTAGGATGGATAGGTTCTAGGGGTACCACCGCCACCCCCACCACCTCTATAGCCAAATCCATGGGATGGGAAGATTGTTGCCCTCACAGCAAAGGGGGATTAGTTGTATCAGCAGCTTTAGGTGATGACCACTGAGAGAGATAGAGAGGTTCAGTTGCGACAACAACTAGACCTACAACTGGCCCAAGAGATTGGGCGCATATAGTAGCTTGAGGCTATGACAGTGGCCTTGCAGGGACAAGTGGTATCAACTAGATTATACAGAGAGGCAGTCACAAAGGCTACTTATTATTGGATGCACTACCATCGAGGCATCCCTTGGAAGATGAGACAACTTGACTACTCTCAGAGGAGTGGGGCAACACAGAGGGTAACTGAGGATCAGCCATCAATCAGACCTGGCGAGTCAAGCAGCCACCAGGGATAGACACTTTTTAGATTCTTTGCCTGATTATTTATATAGATACACATTCATAGGCTCATTTTTTATAGCCTCATGTATATTGTATTTTGGATGATATTTATACACATTTATTCAGATTTTGTACCATGACAGTCATTTTTTGATATATATCAAATGATTCGGATTTATGATGTGATGTGCCTTTATTTCATGCTTTATGGATGTATGGATGCATATGATATGATGTGATGTTACATTTATGTGTTATGATTATGTATGGATGCAATGTGATGGATGCACTTTTTTTATTTATGTTTATGCGATATGCGATGATGTAATGTTTATGATATGCGATGTTTATGAGATGGATGCAATGCAACATGGATATGTTATCTTCTTTTTCAGTATCTTTGTATGATATGTTATGACATGTTATAATATGCAAATGATATGATATGTAGGATGTATGGATGGATGCATTTCTTTTTGTGTACTTTTCCCATGCAATCTATGATATTATGATGTTTGTACTTATATGGATGATGCATATTTTTATGCGTATGATATGGATGTGATGAATGATAATGCAATGTATTAAGATGCTTAGAATAACAAATCTATATTATCTAAAACAACTTAAATGATAATGATGATGCACTGGATTATGTTTTCCATTATTATGATATGTTATGATGATGTGAGATGTATGCATGCTGACAATTTTGTGTATGGAGGATGGATGCATGATGATGTTTTTGTTGACTACCTTGATACTAGGTTAGTGTGGAAAGAAGATAGAAGAATAAAATTATTTGACCATTGATTTTGAGATTGATTCAAAAATTCCAACAAGTCCATGATCCATCGATACTTTATTAGAAATGGTGATGAGATGGATGATTCAAGCTCATATCTGGGATTGGGACTTTCCATCATTCCTTATGTTTGATATAACACATAGACATGATGCATCATGGTATTGATAACTAGGATGGTGTTGTATCCAATGACATGGACTTTGACTTTGCAAATAGATAGGATAGTTCTTGTTCACATTTTGATATATAGAAACCTCGTTGGAATGTAATTTAGAAGCTTAGAATATATCAGACCAAAGCATACACAATAGTCAACAATCTAATCCAAACAACCTCCCTACACACAACTAAGTAATTATGTGCCAAGATTATTTTACAAGAATACCCACAAGCACACCAAATGAAAGATAATGATTGATGCCCCATTCCTTTCTCTCTAAATCATTGAGACATCATTGAGAGGTCCTCGGAATGGGTCAATAAGATAAATCATAAGAAAAGGTCAAAGACAAAAAATCAGTGTTATCTATATCTCTTGCCAATTTAACATAGCTAAGGTGATTTCTGATGTCGATGTCCTTGTCAGAAGGATACATCCTAGGACAGTTTATCATATGTTTTGATTAGGACTAGGTGTGGGATAGGCCGTTGATACAAACTCTATTGACTCATTTACCTACGATCTAGACTTTAGATTTTGACACTTATGTTTTCAATTTAAAACTTGTGATACTTGTTTTCTATTTATTTTTTCCAAAGGTTGAAGATTACAATTGATTTATTATGGGTGAAAGTTTATTGCGGGTGAAAGTGAAATGAGATGGATGATTTTGGATTTTTTGCAATATTTCAATGTTTTAGGTATTTTGAAATTTTTTGAGGCTTTTTTTGGTCTTTTTGAAAGTTTATGTGAATGTTTTGGTTTTTTCAATTACTTGAGGCTATTTAGGGTTTTTCTAAGGTTTTCAAATGTTTTTGTGTTTTTCTAAGTTTTCTGAATGTTTTTGGGGTTTTTCTAAGTTTCCAAATGTTTTGGAATTTTTTTGAGTTTTCAAATGTTTAGGGGTTTTCAATTTT
Source organism: Sequoia sempervirens (assembly GCA_007258455.2). Lineage (NCBI taxonomy): Eukaryota > Viridiplantae > Streptophyta > Pinopsida > Cupressales > Cupressaceae > Sequoia > Sequoia sempervirens. The sequence continues at coordinate 1,081,965,650 of VDFB02281492.1, forward strand.
CAAATGTTTAGGGGTTTTTCTAAGTTTTTCGACGAAGAACTTAACCTAAAATACTATCCTAGGGGCCTCAAGGGCTTATCAAAGATGAGCCTTTCCTACATTATACACATTCAGACCACGTAGTTCGACAGACTTGACTTATTGTTGATGAGATATGAACACTTGATGGATTGTTAGTTTATTATGATGGAATCCTAAAGGACTGAACTAGGGTGTCTCGGAGGCACATAAATGATGGCCTTGCCTATGTTCAAGCTCAGAGACTCGTAGTTCAACAAGGTAACATTTTTGGATTTTTGATGTTTTGAGATGTTTAGGGATTTTCATGTGTTTTGGATTTTTTGGATTTTGACTTTACAACTTTTCAAATGTTTTTGGATTTTAGTTGTACAAGATTGTGATGACTTTGCAAGTGTTTTTGGATTTTGATGAAATTTTATGAATGTTTTTAGATTTTAGTTGTACAGGATTTTGATGATTTTGAACCCTTTTTGTGTCTCCATCCAATTTTTTAATTAATTTTTTTTTCTCTTATTGGTCTTAGATTTCCCATCCTTCATGATCCCTTACCCTCACCTAGGTCATTTTTAAAAATAATTTAATGAGAACCTATCTATTGAACCTAGAACCTAACCACCTCTAACCACCTAAAAAAAATTATTTATATCCATTTTCGCACATAGTTCCATTAAAAGGGGGGCGAAAAATATTATCATGAGTACATCTTAGGAAATTGGGATTTCTAAGGTCCTAATCAATGCTTACTACTTGAGCAAATGAGGCTGAAAATTCGAATTTCTCCAATCAAGATTAAAAATTCACAACTTCATTTTATAATTCCACACATCATTTAATATATTTTTAGCTCCAAATCCTTCAAAAAGTTGCTTTTATAAAGCACCCATAGTCTCATTTTTATGCTATTTTGACAAAAATTTAACTTGGAGTGATTATAAAAAAAATTATCCCATTGGATGGCCCTATTAAAAAGAGTTAGGAAAACATATAAAAGTAAAGTTGTTTTAGAAAATTAAAGTGGAAATATTTTTTAGTGTATTCTTCACTTTCTACAATTGAGACAATCAACCTAGGTAGATATGTTTAGCTTGTTTTCACTATAGATAGCTAGCCTAGGGTTTAAATCTAGTTTTTGCATTTTTGTTAAATATTTCATGATAACTTGTAATTTATGTGTGTAGCCATACCTTAATGATCAAATCTATCCTTACCCTTTTCCATACCCTATTGTTGTCATTTTTCATCCTTGCCTCCCCTAGCTATATTGAAAGCCATAATAACCCTAGGTTTTGTTATCCTTTCATTTTACCTCATATATCTAAAATCTTTTTTTTTTATCAATAAATGTAGTCATTTTATTAGTACCATATAATTATTGGCATGAACAAGGTATATTACCTAACTAGTTTACCTAGTAAGTCTTATTCACACATGTTCACATGTTAAGTTTACTTAGGGGTCTAGAAATATTTGTAAAAGCTTTTGGTAATCATGTGATCTTATCTTATCTTATCTTTAGTTGTCTCATAACATAGAATTAAGACACTTGTCACAATCTTGTCTTGTCATATCTCTCAACCTTGCCTATATAAGCAAGGCCTCATGTACATTATCAAATGTAGGGGTATGTACTATCATTGATCATTGTACATTATTGTGTATATATCAAACAATCTATCATCTTGCTCTACTCTCTTCTGGAAGACTATCTTCGATTTTGTAGGTGATCCTAGGGTATGTGAGCTCAATATTAGCTCTTACATGGTATCAAAGTGTCAGATCTATAAATTACTTCTTAGATAAGATGGTGATTTGGGCATGATCTTTTGTTAGACGTATTTTGGGGAAAATGAACCTCACCATTAAATCCAAAAGGTCCAAAACCCTTATTTTTATATAAAACACTCAATATTTGGGTTTTTTTTTTCCATAATTGCTAGGATTTGAAGGAATTTACAAAAAAATATGCACAATTTGTACAATTGTATAACTTTGTATGGTCCATATGGGTCAATGTCAAATCCACAAGCATTCATAGTGTAAATAGGGAAAAATTCAGATTTAAATGTATTGAAAACAACAAATTAACTAAACCCTATCAAGCACCATGAAGCACAAACTAGAATGAAAATGCAAATAAACAAAGGAAATGCAAACCAATTTTCAAACTAGACTTGATTGACCTCCATGGCTCTTCTCCACCTGCATGAGAATGCAAGATTTTGAAGGTTGATTGTTGGAGGAATGTTGGTTGCTCAATTCAATAGCATAACATTGACATGGGGATGATAGATGAATGACAATAGATAGAAATGGATGAAAGACTGAAGAATGATTTTGACAAAGATAAGGATACTTGAAGAATCAACCCCCAAATGGCTTATGAGAGAGTTTATTTATAGGAAATGTCTGATTTGGATTGACGGTTGAGATTGGATGCCAATAAGATGTCTAAAAAATGGCCAAAATTGAAAGTTGTAGTATGGGTCAAAATTAGGGCAATGACAAGAAATGAATGGTTGAGATTGAATTATGAGATAATTCAATCAAGGGATAAAATTGAATGAGATGTCAAGAGATAAGATTTGATGTGGAAGATAAGATTGGCACGGACAAAGAGGTGATAGGAGAAATTAAATAATAAAAATTATTTAATTTAGGTGACCAATGAATAAAAAATAATTATTTAATTATAGAAGAATATGACAAAGAATCATTTTGATTTAAATAATTATTTAATTCAAAATTCAAGAGAGTGGACCAAATTAAATAAATAAAATTTATTTAATTTATGAGAGAAGAGGCTAATGAATAATTAAATAATTAAAATAATTATTTAATTATAGTGGATAGTGGACAAAAATTAAATAAATAAGAATTTATTTAATTTTAGAAAGAAAAGGACTTAAGTAGTGACGTAATTAAATAAATAAAATTTATTTAATTAATCAGGGAGGAAATAAAGATAGAAAATGAATTAATTAAATAATTAAAATTATTTAATTAATAGAAGAATTATGACTTCAGAAAATAATTAAATAATTAAAAATTATTTAATTATGAAGAATGAAAGGGGCAATGTTGAATAATCTAAGAGTTGCAAGCCTAGGACAATTTTATGTGTCTACACATAGAATTCATAGAGAATATTCATAAAATATTCTATGTCGGTGTATGCAAGGTACTAGCTTAGCATCACAATCTATACAGAAGGTACAATTCAAATTTTCTTAATTAAAAATTATTTTACATTTACACTAATTTAGTTTGTGCTCTGTTGTATAGGGTGAAATCCCTCAGTCCTCACTAGCCAAAGGGGGCTTAACCCCTATCCACCACCACTAGCCACTGTCCTGCCACCTCTACCCAAGTCCTCCACTCTGCTCAACTCCCACTAGAGCCCTTTGTAGAGCCCTCAATCCTATGGGAAACTAGCACCAAGGCCAAAGGGCCTAATTTTTTTCCTTTTTTGGAAACTATACCAAATTTGGGGAAATCACAACTTCTCGCCTAAAATTCATATTTTCATAAATGAGATATTGTTGGAAAGCTAGTTCTGTGTACTTTTGAGTGGTGTAGGTCTCATTATCAAAAAAATTGTTGGTAAATTTATCTATTATTGAATCCAAATCTTTTGTTTTGATCTTCAATCTCATAAGTCTTTGCCTATTTACCCAATATTTGCAATTCTTGCAGCATTGAAAAGGTTTTGAGGGTCTTTTATATCTATGCATGCACTTTTTCTAGATTCAACCCCAAGTACTTTTTATTCAATTTTTTCCAATATTGCATCTTGATTTATTACTAGGACATCTTAACAGCTTGAGAAGTTATATCTTTTTGAGGGGGATTCATTTTCAGTATTCATCATATTTGAGAGTTTCTAATTGATGTTGAAGGTTGATGTCTTTGTTAATTTGGAAATCTATCTTAGTTTATTATGGGTTTTTTATTTGATCCTTCTCTATGGGAGCATCATATGTTGATTCTAATTTTGATGACTTTGTGAATCTCCTTTAATCCAAGAGGAAGTGAAGTTAATTCATATGGGTCTAATCAATTCTTCTAAGTCACAAGCATTGTTATCTAGTGAGCCTAAGGTACACAAAGAATCAAAGAATACTGAAAAAAAAGAAAAAGAACAAAAATAAAAAAACTACATAAATAATTTAAATCCTCTCCCTCTCAAATGGAATCGCCTAAGAAGGAGAGGCCTACATGTGCATATTACAAGAAAAAAAGGCATGATGAATATCAATGTTATTGAAAACAAATTGATGAGTTGAAGCATCTTCTTAAGAAGATTCAAATCAATTTTCTTCAAATAAAAGGGTTCAACTTATTATTCTTCATCAAAATTTGAGAGACATTAGGGGCAAGCACTTGTTGCAATTGCATATTCTACATCAAAGAGGTGGGTACTTGATTCGGGAGCCTCACATCATATGGCTTCGTCAGAGAGTAAGTTCTCTTTATTTGAGTCTTGTTCATCACCAAACGTCTTGATGGCTAACAACACATATATGTGTTTGTGGGAAGGGATCCATTGCCATGGATGACAAAGCATTTAATGATATTCTTTGTGTGCCTTCATTGTCAACCAATACCCTTTCTATCTATTAGACCACACATGGTGGAGCACGAAAGAATGTTGAGTTCACACCAAATGTTGCCATTATGCAAGATTTGCATTGTAGAGATATCGTTGTAGTTAGGAAGGTTGATCAACAATCTTGATTCCACCTTCTCACATTTTGATCCTATTGTTCCTTTGACTGATGTTCACACTTAGGCATATAGTGTGGACACTTTTGAGGATATTCAATATAGTCATTTGAATCTTGGTATTATTTAATCCGCTGAGGTTCTAGAGAAATGTGTTGATATTCCATCTCCTTCATCTACTATTGATTCTAATGATGCTTGTGTTGCCACAGTTTTGGCTTCTTGTGATTTAGTGCAATAGGAATTTCATTATCTTCTAGAGACATCAACTTGGGATGAGTACATGATAGATATTCCTAGTTTGTTTTTTGAGTCCTACATTTCAGATTTTGGAGACACTATTGATTGTATTCATCTTCTCTTTGATGGGTATGATCCTTATTCAATTTTTGTGAAGGAACACTTTGAACCTCTTGTTCATTATCTACATGATCATTCCTTTCCAATTGACATGAGTAAGGATTCTTTTGAAAATAATTTCGAGAAGGCTTATTTTTCTTCAAAGGAGGTATCTGTGTCTTTAGATTTTGTTCTACAATCATTTCTAGGATATTTTGGATTGTCATTTTCTGTAGTGTGGCCTAGAACACCTATTTGGAGTGTGAAAGCTTTCGCTATTGACATGGAGACACTTGAATATACTTCAAAGACATCACACATCATCTTTCTTCCCTCATCTTCATTTCAAGAATGGGAAGACATCTTGCATATCATCTTGGTTTTATTTCTTCCTAAGGGGAGGAATGGTTTTCTGTGGTATTAGATCATCTTCAACATTCATTGTCAGGAATATACCATCATTATAAGAGACACTACATTGAGGGGGGCTTGCATTGTCTTTCTTCTTCTCTCTTATGGGGGTCTTTTTCCTCACATGGGGTTGTATCCTTCTCATTCTTCATTGAGATCATTTTGCTTTCATTTCTCTTTTGGGGAGGATTTTTGTCCCACTTGATTTTCTCTTTTTCTATATTTGTAAGAGATTACATTTATACATCATTACCTAACATGGCCTCATAGTAGAGACCCATCTTTACATCATTTTCATAATAATCTACTAATCCCTAAGTTTCACTTAAGAGGGGTTTTGGGTGTGAATTAGGTTTTTTACCTAACTAGTTCATCTAGTAGGTCCTATTCACATGTCAAGTTTACTTAGGTCATAGGGAATATTTCTAGAAGGTTGTTAGTTGTAATAACATCTTATATTATCTTTTGACATTTAATGCTTGTTTCCTAGGGTCATTTAATATTTTTTGAGCTATTTGTCTAATTACTTAGGATTACGACACTCGTCGTGATCTTTTCTAATCCCATGTATCACCTTGGCTATATAACCAAGGGGCCTCATGTGTAAATAAAAAATAAAATCAATCATAATCTATCATTTACATCCTTTGGTAGAATAGCATTATTTTCTCCTAGTTCATCTCTCTTGTGCTTTCATTAAGTTCTTAGATCTTGTGAGGCTACAATCTTCATCCAAATCTTGCATGGTGTAGAGTATTCTATACCAAGTCTTATAGAAATGGGAAAGAGGTTGGAAAAAATTGAATGGTGAATTTTATCCATTTTGATCATTTATCAAAACCCAATGTTGCTACTTGACATTCTCAACACTATTTGTTCACAAATTGGGAGCTTTTTCCTAATACCCTAGGTGGTGTTGACTAACAAACTAGACATTGGTGACCTATTGGGTGATGGATTCTAGATACCTAGTACATTTAAAACTTTCAATGGTTGCTTGCCAAAATTGTTTGATTACTTACATGGTTTTGGATTCTTCACTATATTTTAGATCTAATATATTCTTATATATCTTTATAGGTTAAAGTAAAAGGGTGTCCTATTTTAGAGAAATCCTCAATCAATCCCCTAAGATGATATTTTTAGCCTCACTAGTAACACCATGGAAATATCTTAGTGTGTGTATAACCTAGTGAAAATTCCACAATAGTATGCTAGATGTCTTTGTCAACATTTTTCATATGTTATAGTTAAAATCGGGCAGATGTGACTACACTCATTTGCACTAATAATTGCCTATATGTTTTTCCCTGAAGTTCTCATTTGATTCCAATCAGAAGCCAAGAATAATGTTTAAGGATGATATTCTCTATCTAGTTTTGGTTACTCTCAATACATGCAATATTGCTATGTGAGGATACGTATGCCTAGCCAGATGATGGTCTTGCCACTACACCTCTTGACTATATGGTGTTGCATCTACTAGAATTAATAGTGGCCTAGGTTAATTATGAGATCCTTGATTACCTTCATAAATGAAGTCCTATTTAGTTGTCTTGGGTATGACACAAGTACTATTAATGGCTTAGTCCAAGATATACCTATGTTGTAAGACTTGCAAGGTCACATGTACTTCCTCTATGGTTCATTGGCATCTATGATGAAGCTATATGATAATGGTCAAAATGTCATTTCAAACAAAGAGAAGTTTGATTGATAGTAATCAATCCAACCTCTATGTCAATGAGATGAACCTATAAGAGATTTTGGGATGTTCATGTTAATTATGAATGATAAATGTGGTGAGGTCTAATTTAAGATAATATTGATGCTCTTAGATGAAAGTGTTATAGTTTAGACTTGCTAAATTGGGAACTAGGTTGGGTTTCCTTGCTTACTAGTAAGCATTAATAACTATTGGGAATCATCTAAAGGAAATTTTTGGGATATGCAATAGTATTTAATAAAAATCTAAAAGCTATTGCCTTTGAATGGGCATTGGTAAAAATGGTGGTTTGTTACATTATTTGGTCTTTAACTCTTATATGTTTTTCTTGTTATAGTTTCCATTAAGTTTCACTCCAATTAGTAATGGTACCTAAGTGGTTATGAGACCTTAGGTATGGGGACCAATGTGTATTTTCCTTGAGAGGTTATTGTGAAGAAAACTACATGGGATTTAGATCTCATTTGGAAGTAGGTATGTAGACAATCCTTAGGTGAAAGATGCCCCTCTAACCCCAATTCATAGGGGAGGGTTTAGAAGATAACTTTGGTGTTTGTGGTTTTTCCTGAACTTGATTATTTCTCGCATTTTAGTATGCTTTAGTTTGAGGCTTATTTTGTATTATATGATTGTGAGATCACCCTTTCAATAATATGTTTGTACTAAATAAGGCGAATCCAATGAAAGACAACGTGTCATTATCAAGCCTATATACTTTGAGGTTCGTGATATTCAACTTTCTAAAATCTACTCTAATTTGAAATGAACTTTTAGAGTTACTATCATCAAAATCAGTCCTAATGTGAATGTTTGAGGATGCCTTAATAAAATAATCAAAGTTATGTGTTGAACATCATAACCTTGTGTTTAGGATCATTGACAAGTGTAGCGGGATATAGATTATCTTCTAAGACCTAGTGAGGTCTATTCGTCCTAAAATAAAGTAATGATAAACTTTTCCCTAGCATGACTATGAACAAGTTAGGAAAACTTGGTAACGTTTATTTAATGGTGATGCTAAGACAAGCCACTAGGATATGATGGTGTGAAAAAATCTTATTATGTAAGGGTGGTATGGTTGTTATAGATATGTTCCTAATTTGGTGTCGGATTTAGGACAAAGCTCCTTATGCCTACCTATGTCATATGTAGGAAATCAAAATTAACTATTACCAAATATGATTGGGTATTCTCCCCTTGTATATGTCTAGTGGAGAAATATATGATATAATTTATGATTGGTACCATCAAATGCTATTTACTTAGAAGTAGGATACTATTTAATATTATTATTGTTTGTGCCCTAATATGCTAGTTTTTTGTGTAAATTATGGTTTGTGGATTGCAATCTGTGTATCCTTTGGTACCGTAAACCTTAAGCTTAAACTTAGGATCATCATGCTTAAACAGGTGTGTAAAACATGCTGATCAGCTGTCTAAAGGTGGGGATCCCACTTAGTAATGGATCCAAGCATTCCGTGCATTCAATGAGTTGTGCATAACTATGTACAAACTCTAGACAGGTATTTTAAAATGAGGACAGGAAGAGAACAGTTAGTTGACAAGAAAAATAACCTTTGATGACACCCTAAACGTGTAGGAGACCACCAATTTGGAAGAGAATTGTGTGTCAAAATAGGAAATCCTATGCATGTGGAGTAAGTATAGATTGTTTGTGTGCCATCATGGTGTTGGTGTGAGTTGTCCTATGCACTGGTGTTGTGCAACGATAACAAGACAATCGCTATCAAATGCTTAACTACTACGGCTTAGAAAACCATGTGAACTTGTGTTCTCGATATTGACTTCCCATTGGAACTCAATCCATTGGTAAATCAAATTACATAATTCCATTGGCCCCAAAAAATATTAGGGCCCAAGGATTCTTTTGTGCTCTGGACATAAGGGCCCAAAAAATGTTGTTTATTTTTGGAGGATAGTGTGGAAGAAGATGAAAATAAAATTGCAATTGTTTTCTACACATCACCCCATGATTCTATGGACAAACTAAATAGTAAATATAGGAGTATGAGAAATTTGTTGAGATGTCTAGTAGGAGAAAAAATAGAAATTTGGAGCATGGTTCTAGCACAAGAAAAGTTTGCATATAATAATTTAGTTAATAGGAGCATAGGGAAAACATCATTTGTGGTAGCATATGCTAGTAATAGTCAAGAAAAGAGGAGTGCAAAATTAAATGAGTTTGTAGAACACATGAAGAGGTACATGTAAGGAGATTAGACGTTAGTTGGAAAGAATGAATGGTAGATATAAGAATAAGGTTGATGAGTAGAGGAGACATAAGGAGTTTGAATTATGTAATGATGGTATATTTGAGGAATGAGAGATTTCTAATGAGAGATATAATAAGTTGAAAATGGAAAAGTATGGTCCTTATGGAATCATTAGAAATTTTTATTAAGGAAATACATATGAAGTGGAGTATAATAATATAATTTTCATACCCTTATTATAATTTTGTGTCTATTTTAGCCCATAGTCCATGTGTGTACTTTTTGTGTTGTTATGACACCTTTTGCCTAGTTTGTGTCACCCCTAGCCATGTGTCTTTTCAAACCCATTTTGTGTGTCCATCCAATTTTTTAATTAAATTTTGTATCTCTTATTGGTCTTAGATTTCTCATCCTTCATGATCCCTTACCCTCACCTTGATCATATTTTTAAATAATTTAGCGAGAACCTATCTATTGAACCTAGAACCTAACCACCTCTAGCCACCTTTAAAAAATTATTTAAATCCATTTTCAACATGGTTCCATTAAAAAAATGGGTGGAAAATATTATCATGAGCCCATGTTAGAATATTGAGATTTCTAAGGTCCTAATCAAAGCCTACTACTTGAGCAGATGAGGATGAAAATTCAAATTCCTCTAATCAAGATTAAAAATTCATAACTTCATTTTATAATGCCACACATCGCATAATATATTTTTAGCTCCAACTCCCTCCAAAAATTGCTTTTATAAAGCATCCACAGTCTAATCTTCATACTAGTTTGACAAAATTTTAACTTGATGTAATTAAGAAAAAAATATCCCTATTATCCCATTCATTTCACCACACGTTCTGATGGATAACAACACATATATGTGCGTTTTTGGGAAGGGATCTATTGCCATGGATGACAAAGCATTTAATGATGTTCTTTGTGTGCCTCCATTGTCAACCAATATCCTTTCTTTCTATCAAATAACACATGGTGGAGTAGGAAAGAGTGTTGAGTTCACACTAGATTCCGTCATTATCTGAGATTTGCATAGAAAAGATATCGTTATAGTTGGGGAGGTTGAACACCAATCTCAAGTCCACCTTCTCACATTTTACTCCTATTGTTCCTTCAGTGGATGTTCACACTTAGGCATCTAGTGTGAACAATTTTAAGGATGTTTATTATGGTCATTTGAATCTTGGTATTATTTCATCCACTAAGGTTCTAGAGGCATGTGTTGATATTCCATCTCCTTCATCTACAGTTGTTGCTTCTAATGATTCTTCTGTTTCCATTATTTTCTCTTCTTGTCATTTAATGCAGCAAGATTTTCATTGTCTTCCAAAGACATCTACTTGGGATGAGTACTTGATAGATATTGTTAGCTTTTTTTGTGAGTCTCACATTTCAAATTTGGGAGACACCATTGATTGCATTTATCTTCTCTTTGATGTAAATGATCCTTCTTCAGTTGTTGTGAAGGAACACTTTGACCCTCTTGTTCATTCTCTACATGATCATTCCTTACCATTTGACAAGAGTGTGGATTCTTTTGAGAAGCATTTGGAGGATACTTATTTGTCTTCAAATGAAGTATCCTTGTCTTTGGATTTTGTTCTATAATCATTTCTAGGATATTCTAGATTGTCATCTTCTGTAGTGTGGCCTAGAACACTTGTTTAGAGTGTGATAGCTTTCGACATCAACATGGAGACACTTGAGCATACTTCAAATACATCACACATCATCGTTCTTCCCTCATCTTCCTTTCAGGAATGAAAATGAATCCTACATACCATCTTGTTTTTGTTTCTTCCTAAGGAGAGGAATGGTATTTGATGGTATTCGATCATCTTCAACATTCATTGTCAGGAATATACCATCATTGTAGGAGACACTACATTGAGGGGGGGTTGCATGGTCTCTCTTATGGGGGTCTTTTTCCTCACATTTGGTTGCATGGTCATGATCTTGTATAATCTTATGTCTCACCTTGGTTATATAACCAAAGGGCCTCATGTCTAAGTAGACAATCAAATCAATCATAATCTATCATTTGCATCCTTTAATAGAATAGCATTATTCTCTCATATCTGATCTCTCTTGTGCTTTTGTGAAGTTACTAGATCTTAGGAGACTACAATCTTCAACCAAATCTTACATGGTGTAGAGTATTTTGTACCAACTCTTAGAAAAATGGGCAAGAGGTTGTAAAAATGTCAATAGTGAATTTTATCCATTTTGAAAATTCATCAAAACCCAATGTTGCTACTTGACATTCTCAACAGTATTGTTTATGTATACACCTAAAATCGGTCATCGCCTTTAATTAATTAAATACTAGCTATTTAATTAATATTTCGACTACGTATAAATAAATTCTCAATTTATTTATATTGTTCATTTTCTAAATTCCCCAAATCTAAATCATATTCTTCTAAATTAATTAAATAAACAAATTTCCATAAGCTTGTTTTATTTAATTAATCATCACTAATTTTGATTAGGAATTTGAGCACATGTCGACAATTTTTTGTGCCACCTCACCAAGGTCACATGAAATTAAATAACTCTAATTTTTAATTAGAATTATCTTCAACTCATTTTGGAGCACATGGTTCATTCCTCACACACTTCCACCAATTTTGGTGCACATGGTTCTCTTCCCACACTTGAATCTTCCATCCAAATGGAATGTTTCCCATTGGTCAAGAGATTCTACCATCCAAATGGCATGTTGTCTTTGGTCAAGGGGACAACATCTTGATTCTCTTCATCTTCACCATCCATTCTTCTTGTTCGAATCTAGACCGTTGATTATTGTCACCTCACTATATGCTTGGAAAAGGCTATAAATACAACCCTTGGGTATCGTATTTGGTATCCACATTTGAAGTAGAGTTATCATTCAGGTTTATCATTGGAGCTTGGGAGCATTTTGGAGTCTTATAATTGAATCTAGCTTCATGTTTTACTTTTCATTTACATCTTATCTTTAAGTCTTGCTTCATAGTTGCATTCTACATCCCATCTTGCATCATAGTTGCATTTTAGATTAGTTCATTTTTAGTTTGCATTCGAGCATATGGAATATCATCTTAGCCACTTTTAGTTTGCATTTGAGCATATGTAGAATCATATATAGATCATTCTAGTTCAATACCATAGCATCCACCTCCACTTGTTTATTTATCATAAACATCATCCTCCACTCTTCGTAGCATTCATCATCATTGTTTGCATATAGTTTCATGTAGGCATTAAATTGGCTTGCATGTTGAATACTAATCTCATTTTTTAAGTGTCATTCTAATAGCCTTTGTGCACATAGAAATTTGAGGGCCAAAAGGTTAAAAGAATCATTAAGAATAGAGGACAATGAGATGTTCTTGAAAGATTTAGTTTGTTGCAAATTAGAATAGCATCTTTGCTTTGAATCTTTAATATAAATCATTTCATTAAGTTTTGTGTTGATAGTAACTTTACACATCACACACACACAAAATGGTGCCCACCGTGGGGCCTTGCCCCATTTATTATTAACATGCTGGAAATTTTATGTTCACAGCTTCGGACGTGATACTTCTGGCGCTTCTCGCACCTATTTTGGCACCTCTTGCACTCGTTTTGGCGCCTTTTGCACCTATTTTGTTACCTTATGCACCTGTTTTGGCACCTTCTGCACCTATTTTGGCACCTTCTGCCCCTGTTTTGGCACCTTCTGCACCTGTTTTGGCACCTTCTGCACCTGTTTTGGCACCTTCTGCACCTGTTTTGGCGCATTTTGTCTCTGTTTTGGCACCTTTTGCACTTTATGTGGTGCTTTCTATCTCTATTCTAGTGCCTTTTGCAATTTCCCTATTTTTCACTAAATCTGAAGGCTAATACTTTGTGTTGTTGTTTTGTAGGTTTCCCAGATTCGTTGTCAAAGACATTCTTATCAAACTATTGACATATTGCAGGGGTTGGAAGTGATTTACTTGTTTCCTTTTGGTTAAGTTAGGAACATAGCTTAATTAAAAGGTTAATGAACACCATATCTTTTGTGCTTGATGGATGGTAGGCATATGCTCTCCCCTTAACTGGGTGACCAAAAAAATTGACCCATTCACTTTTTTCTGTGCGAGTGTGAGTTGAGTATATCGCATGTGTTGTCTCTTTATTCATGTGGAATAAAGATTCATCGAACTATGGGTATACTTGCTTGTTTTTGTTTATCTTAGAGGGTCTGCCTTGTGGGAAAAAGTAATCACCCAAGGGAACGACCCAACCAGTAACACGCTAAATCCAAGCGAATTCTAGTCGATATATAAGTGTGGATACTAGAACAAAGGCCAGTATCACGAGGATAGTTTCGACAAGAAGGGCATAAATGGTCTCTTTCCGTATGGATTATCCCCCACGAATGGAATTCCCACATTAAAACCCTTGTTAATGTTTGGCCAAAAACCTTTATCTATTCTTTGGTGCAACAACAGTTGTTGCGAAGGCATCCACATTCTCACAATTTTTAGTAAAGATGAGAAATATTCCATGGGAGATTCATGGGTATTGGTGCTTGGCTGCCCCAAGAAGTGAGTCTCGTGGAGGGGAGCCAGTGGGGTCAAGCATCTAGTCATCCGCTAAGAATAAGTGTGGTTGGGGTAAAACCCGCATGGAATCCAAAAGAATACAGTCTTTCACAACCTTAGGAGTGTACATTGCTTGATGTGTCTTTATCAAAGTGTTTTAAAATAAAAAATAAAACAAAACATCACATGTCGAAAGTGAAAACCCTATTCAAAATTGCATTTAGTGAAACAACCAAGTCTCCCATTGGAAAATTAGGAAGACCAAGCAAACTTTCAGGAAACATTAAAAAAAAAAAAAAACCAAGTCTACACCTGTTATGGCGCCTTCTGCACTTTCTGTGGTGCCTTTTATCTTTGTTTTGGCATCTTTTTCCCATTATGTGGCACCTTTTTCCCATTCTTTGGTGCCTCTTGTCTATGTTTTGGCACCTTTTGCAGAACACAAAACAGTGGCCTAGGTTCATCTCCTGCCTAACAATCAGTCTCATCTCAAGAATCCTCAGTAGTGTTCAACCAATCCTTGGGTAAAACAAAGTCTAAACATGTGTGTTACCAAATGATTTCACGAAAGATTAAAATTTGGAAACCAAAGTCCAAACCTCTTAGTCCAAAAGAACATCAAAAAAAAAATTATCAACACTTTACGACTTTAGAGAGAGGTTGACCTTGAATTTCTACAAAAGAGCTTGCAAGAACAATCCCGAATTATACATCTTTTAAAACTGTCAAAATCCAATACTTTTCCAAAGATTTGAGTATCTCGTTTCACATTTTGAACCAAAATTTCAGTCCAAAATCATTCCTTACGTACCTTAGAATCTAAACTTGTTAAAATTGACATCTACAAGTGGAATTTTCCAACCTAAACCAAGATCTAACATCTCAAAGTACCAAAATCATCAAATTTATCACACCTTTGATTATTAAGCCTAGTTTCATCATCAGGATTTATCATCCTCTCATCACGAAACGAAGCTATATAGTCAAATCAAACTTAGTCTCATTAGAATTTTTCATTCTATTTGACTTAGTTGTAATCCTTGGTACTTTTCCAAAACAAAGATCAAAAGTTTAGTGAAAACTATAACACTTGTATGCCCGTTCAAACAAGGTTACAAAAATGAAAACTCAAGGAAAAAGGACTTGAAAATCAAAACATTGAAGAGTCAAATCTTGGAACTCCAACCATCAAAACTCCAACCATTGAAGCTCCAATCATTGAGACACAAAAGCATAAACTCAAAGAATAGGAAATTGAAACTCAAACCACCATGGCTGAAATAGATGAGGATCAATTGAATGCTTTAGGTCATCAAATGAAAAACCTTCAATAACAAATTTGGGATATGCAAAGAGAAAAAACCACAGAAAGATATATGTTGTTAGACATCTATTCTTATCCATCTGACAGAAATATAGACATGACACCTTCTCCACCAACAACTACATCATCCAAGTTAAATATCTTTGAATTTTTGAAAAAATTAAATCAGAAGCCCAAATCTCAGTCCTCAAACACAAATGGCATTGAACAATATTACCATGTCATACATCTATCTTCATCTCCCATAAGCCAAAATATACCTCAAGATTCTTTCACTCAAGTCAATGATTCCATCCAACCATCTTCTTCTATCATATCTACTACATCCAATGATTCATGTCAATCTCTTAGTCCAAACCATGCTAGCACAAACTCCCTTACACATCAAGATCAAAATATTCTTCTCGCTTCATCCGATGATACCAAAATTCCACAAGTTCTTCCAATCTTTGACCAAGACCCCATCTCTCAAGAATTCTATGATGATCCCCTCCTTTCACTTTTCATCCACGATGATTCCTTTCCATCTCAAGAGAAAAGTATCCTTCTGAGTTCTTCTTCCACCCCATCTAATGAATTCATACCATCTCATGATTTCATTGCATCCCAAGAGCATGATAATTCTTCCATCCTATCTAATGATGTCCTATCACCCAAGGATCAAGTTATGCTTTCTACAAAATCTCATGATTCCCTTCCTCATCAAGATCAATATATGCTTCCACCCAAGGATATCCCTTCATTTCATGAGGATGTTCATCCTTCTCAAGATCAAGATATTCCTTTCACACCACTACATGATGATTCCACACCTAATAATTAGCAAGCTACTCCATCTTCTACACCTCGTGATACTCTTCCAAGTCAAGATCAATGTACCCCATCATCCCCATGTCAAGAGCCTATCACACCTATACCAGCCATCCATGAACCCGACACCTACAAATTGGGATCCTCCACCTTTATCTGATCTGGTTTACTTCCAACACCTATCCTTTCATCCATATCATATCCTACACAAAATGGACTTGCATCTTCTTTCACAAACAATACATATCCCATTGGTAAACGAATGTGTCAAAGTATGAACTACAAAGGAAAAGGATTAGGCCTTCATGAACAAGGTATCCTAGAACCCGTTTCTATCCAACAAAATCCATATTACCATGGCCTTGGTTATACACCTAATTGTCCTAGTCCATCAAACCTTCCATCTATCTTAGGTCCTCATCCTAATCCACCAAACCTTCCATCTATCCTAGGTCCTCATCCTAGTCCATCAAACCTTCCCTCTATCCTAGGTCCATATCTTATTCCACAAGAACAACAAAGGCACACATCCTTGATGCCCTTTCAAAATTCTACCTACACTCACTCATCCATAATACCTCCATACCATTCATCTCAATCTATCCCTCCCATTGCTCTTGGAAGCAATTTGGGTGCCAAATGTCAGAAGCTTCCATATCAAAATCCACATGTGTCAAAGGATCAACATGTCTCCTTGAAGAGGCATGCAAAAATAAAATAAAATTTGATCCAAAATCAAAGGAAAAATCAAAAAGGCCATGAAGGCCCATCAAAGCAAAAAGGAAATTTTCAAAGACCACAAAGGTCCATAAATCAAAAGAAAAATTCAAAAGGCCATAAAGGCCCATCAAAGCAAAAAGAAAAATTTCCAAGGCCACAAAGGCCCATAAATCAAAAAGAAAAATCTCAAAGGCCACCAAGGCCCACAAAGCAAAAATCAAAGTCAAAAGTCATGTGGATTCCAAAAAGTCTCATAGAAGCAATAAATCTAAATCGGCACCCAAATTTGTTGAACCAAAAGCTTCCTCCAATCCTCCATCTTAAAACCTCTCACCTTCCAAATCCATTTTTCCTCCATCACGCCACCATCCTTCAAGGTGTGTGCCAATGTTGACCTTGCAATCCTTTCCATCTATCCATCAACAAGCCTTTCCACCTCCTATCCATTATCCAACATTCATCCCCCATTTTTCTCCTTTAATCCAAACCTTTGGATAAGTCCTTAGTTCTTCCATCATACCCTAAATCTGTTAGCATTTAAAGGTCTAATTCCCATGGCCATGGTTTATTGAAGGGATATTTGGTCGTGAAACTTGATGCTTAAGTCCTTCCTCCATCTCCCTATGATCCATAGCCTATTTTCCATATTCCTCTTGCACTCTACACTTGGGGGGGAAAGTTTCATCCATCTTATCATTCCTTACATTTCCACCTTTCATCTTGACAAGGTTGAGGATCTCCTTGAACATCATATATCTTATCCTATATGCTCTATCCATATCTTCTGTACCATATCCTTCGCCTTATCCATATCCCATCATTATTTCTAGATACATCCTTTCTTCTCGTCCTTGGTATTGATGAGGAATAGGGGAAAAATACTTGGTCATTGTGTCTATATCTTATTTAGTTGATCTTGATCATCCCATTCATTATCATTATCCTCACTTTCTTCTATTCCATATCTCTTATCTTATCAAAATCCATGTCATCATGTCCCTTTGCAACCTTAAATCTTATCGTGCAAATCATATTTGAGCCTAGTTGTAAAACATTATCCAATCCTCATATCTTTTGTCAATCAATCATCAACAATCATCAATCTTATCATTCTTAGAGGAAATCAGTGATCCTAAGTACTTATCATCATCATGCCTTATGGAATCAATCATTCCTGGTATTTTACTCAATCAACCATTATCATCTTTTGACAAGAGATATGTTGCTTGTGTGATATGTTTTGCAGTGAATCTTTCATTTTGATCTAACATTTATCCATGGTTGCATTACCTCTTTTGTGGGGAATCTTGTTTCTTCAATCGGTCATATCATATCATATCATCCATCACACTTCCATATCTACATCTATCACGCATTCATGTCTGCATCATAGCTTGATCCAGTTTTTGTATCATGATCTCCCCTAGTACTACTCAGCCCATTTTAAAAATTAGTTTGTCCTATCACATTGCATTGGGGGAATGTCCTGCATTGGATTGGATTCATGTACATTCTTGAGGTCATAAAATCAAAAATCCAAAAACATTCATAAAATTGAAAATCCAAAAACATTCATAAAATCGAAAATCCAAAAACATTCATAAAATTGAAAATTCAAAAACATTCAAAAAATTGAAAATCCAAAAACATTCAAAACATATCAAAATCCAAAAAAACATTCAAAACATATAAAAAACCAAAAACAGGTCAAAAAGTCAAAAAGACAAAAACATAGTCATCTTGTCGAACTACGTCACCTCTAAGCTTTGAACGTAGGAAAGGTTGATCTTTGATCATCCCCCGAGAAAATTTAGGTCAGTCTTCTAGGATTCTGTCATAATAAACTAGCATTTTCACATTTGTGTCTTCATCTTGTAAAAATTGGTTGGGTCGTTAGTTGAACTACGTGGTCTCTGCGTGTACAACATAGGCAAGGCTAATCTATTGATCAACCCCCGAGGCCCCTAGGATATGTCTTTAGGTTAGGTTTTGGTCATCACGGTCATGTCTCACCCTGGATTGGGGAAAAAATATTGAACTCACTAGGGGCAAATAAATTTTGGGCTTAAACCAACAGACAAACAACAATAGTACAACACAACCCAAAACAAGGATCATAGTGCAACTCAACATTGAACATCAATCACACAAACAGAAACACATCGAACACCCAAATCAAAATAGCCAAATCAAATCAAAAGTGAACTTCAAGTGGATGATGTTCTTTCTGAATCATGGGTTTATCACGTTAAACACAAATGTTCAATTGGTGTACTTGATTTTTGTTATCATATATCTGGAGCCCCTCGATGATGTATCAAACTAGAGGATCCAGGAAGGAGTATGATTTTTCTTTGTCTGTTGTCTATGAGTTGATCATTATTACTGTGCAAATTGTCGTGAGACGTGCGTTATAAAGTATCACTGATGACATTTTTAATTTGCATAGGAAAATGGTTAACTCTTGTCTGTTTACGCAAGCAATACTCTGGTCATCTCAGTTTAATTATCCTTAGATGCTTTTGTTAACTTTCACTATCAAACATCATGGAAGTAGTACTTAGGTCATCATGGTCTAAATATACCATTGATGTTTGTATTCACTTTCAACATTTTAAATGCCCAATGATGATAAAAAGCATGACAAATTGGCTATTACGAATGACAACTTTTGCATATGAGATTTGCATGGTTAGAGTAGGTTGCATCCATATTAGCTTGCATCTGTATTTATGAGATTTCCAAAGCTGCAACAATGATTTTATCTCTTACATTAATGGAGTGAGTACACTTGACATTGCCAAAAACACATCATTTTCATATAGTTACACATCACTTGTGTTATCATCAATTAGAAAACATTCTCATCTAGTTGCATATTAGTTGCAACATCATTCGTATACATTAGAAAACATTATCACATCATTCATCCATCCATGCATCACATCATTATATATGCATTAGAAAACACAAAAATGAGTGCATTCCATCTCACTTGCATAAGCATAATCATCTCATTCATTATTAATGGACTGAGAAATTGGTCCATTAAGAAGATTGAAGGACATTCCAACAAAGTAAGATTTCTAAGAAGAAAAAGTTGTTGAAAAGCATGATTGATTAACAAGGATATAATGCCCTTGTTATGAACATCTAAAACTAGTAGTGAAGATGAATTTGTTATTACTCAAATCCAAGACTGATAAAGGAATAACAAGATATAAACATCACATGTCATTTGCATAATCACATCCATCTCACATAGAATAAAAAATCATCCATTAAGCATATAGAATCATCAATCATGCATTATCATAATATCATCACATAATCATCATTACATAATCATCATAATCATCGTGATCATCATCATATAAACATAAAACATCATCATTTCATCCATCATGCATACATTCATTGCATCATTTATTTGCATCAGAAAAGAACAAAAACATAAAATGTATCACATTTCATTGGCATAATAGGATCCATCACATGTATCATATGGACATCATTCATAAAGCATCATAGA
Source organism: Sequoia sempervirens (assembly GCA_007258455.2). Taxonomy (NCBI): domain Eukaryota; kingdom Viridiplantae; phylum Streptophyta; class Pinopsida; order Cupressales; family Cupressaceae; genus Sequoia; species Sequoia sempervirens. Next base: position 1,081,986,057 of record VDFB02281492.1, read on the forward strand.
ATCATAACACATCAGTTGCATCATCATTTACATCCATAAAATATCATATCATCATCATATAGAACATCACATAGCATCATAAAATAGAAATCAAATGCATCCATCATAATCATCATGTTCATCATCACATATAAACATCATATAGACACATAGATCAATCATCATCATCGTTGCATATCATATATATCTCAAAATAATGTCAAGTGTACAAGGATATCCAAATATCAAGAGGTACATCATCAATGTCTCAACTGAATCAGTACATCATCAAGTATTAGTACATCATCAAGTCTCAGTACATTAATCAATCCTATACTGGGGCATATCAATCAATTAGAGAAGTCAAACCACATCACCCAATCAAATCTGAATCCACCTGCACCAAATATGGAAATCCTCCTATGATCATAACATATCGCAAATCAACAATCTTATCAATCAGTCAAAATCAATCAGCCTATCAATCTAATCAACTCTGGTGAGACTTTGATCAAATCTCGTGAGCATCAATTTATCAATTCAACCTCGCCTATCATGAGGTCAATCATCAATCTATCATTGATCCTCACCTATCATGAGGTCAATCATCAATCTATCATTGATCCTCGCCTATCATGAGGTCAATAATCATCATCCTATCATTGATCCTCGCCTATCATGAGTTCAATCATCAATCTATCATTGATCCTTGCCTATCATGAGGTCAATCATCAATCTATCATTGATTCTCGCCTATCATGAGGTCAATTATCAATTTATCATTGATCCTCACCTATCATGAGGTCAATCATCATCATCCTATCATTGACCCTCACCTATCATGAGGTCAATCATCATCATCCTATCATTGATCCTCACCTATCATGAGTTCAATCATCAACTATCACATCAACATCATCGAATCAATTAGTTGAACGCAATCATCAAACATTGAACACAAGGAGGCAACATAAGGCATCAATTAATCAATCCGGCAGGCTCAATCTTCTTTATTGGGAGATAAATTATTTTTCGATCATAAAATCATAAAATCATCATCACATCATTGAAAAATCATCGAAACTCCACAATTCACCGATTTATCTCTCGAGGGGGCATATATTTGTTAGTACCTGAAAATTAACATCTGGGGCATCAAAAAAATTTCTTAGCATCAGTATCAAATTTTTCTTTGAAGCAATGTGTAAACACATTACTTCAAAGAGGGGCAAAATGTATACACCTAAAATTGGTCGTCACCTTTAATTAATTAAATACTAGCTATTTAATTAATATTTCAACCATGTATAAATAAATTCTCAATTTATTTATATTGTTCATTTTCTAAATTCTCCAAATCTAAATCATATTCTTCTAAATTAATTAAATAAACAAATTTCCATAAGCTTGTTTTATTTAATTAATCATCACTAATCTCGATTAGGAATTTGAGCACATGTCTACAATTTTTTGTGCCACCTCACCAAGGTCACATGAAATTAAATAACTCTAATTTTTAATTAGAATTATCTTCAACTCATTTTGGAGCACATGGCTCATTCCTCACACACTTCCACCAATTTTGGAGCACATGGTCTTCTCTTCCCACACTTGAATCTTCCATCCAAATGGCATGTTGCCCATTGGTCAAGAGATTCTTCCATCCAAATGGCATGTTTTCTTTGGTCAAGGGGACAAAATCTTGATTCTCTTCATCTTCACCATCCATTCTTCTTGTTTGAATCTAGATCGTTGATTATTGCCACCTCACTATATGCTTGGAAAAGGCTATAAATACAACCCTTGGGTATTGTATTTGGTATCCACATTTGAAGTAGAGTTATCATGCAGGTTTATCATTGGAGCTTGGGAGCATTTTGGAATCTTATAATTGCATCTAACTTCATATTTTTCTTTGCATTTACATCTTATCTTTAAATCTTGCTTCATAGTTGCATTCAACATCCCATCTTGCATCATAGTTTCATTTTAGATTAGTTCATTTTTAGTTTGCATTTGAGCATATGGAGTATCATCTTATTCACTTTTAGTTTGCATTTGAGCATATGTAGAATCATATATAGATCATTCTAGTTCAATACCATAGCATCCACCTCCACTTGTTTATTTATCATAAACATCATCCTCCACTCATCGTAGCATTCATCATCATTGTTTGCATATAGTTTCATGTAGGCATTAAATTGGCTTGCATGTTGAATACTAATCTCATTTCTTAAGTGTCATTCTAATAGCCTTTGTGCACATAGAAATCTGAGGGCCAAAAGGTTAAAAGAATCATTAAGAATAGAGGACAATGAGACGTTCTTGAAATATTTAGTTTGTTGCAAATTAGAATAGCTTCTTTGCTTTGAATCTTTAATATAAATCGTTTCATTAAGGTTTGTGTTGATACTAACTTTCCAAATTTCACACACACACAGTTTACACATTGGGAGCTATTGCCTAACACCCTAGGTGGTGTTGACTAACACACTAGACATTGGTGATTTATTCGGTGATGGCTTCTAAATACCTAGTAAATTTCAATCTTTCAATAGTTGCTTTCCAAAATTGTGTGCTTACTTGCATGGTTTTGGATTCTTCACATTATCTTTTAGATCTAAGATATTCTTATCTATATTTTAAGATGATATTTTTAGCCTCACTAGTAACACCATGGAGATATCTTAGTGTGTGGTTGTCAAAGGAGAAATGAGCTATAAGAATCACATAAAATAGAGAAAATAGAGAAAGCAAGGAAGGGAAAACTCTAATTTGCAACAAAATGGTTTCTAAAAATGGATATAGGGCATGGCTTCATAAAAGGATTGAAATGGGTAATTTATGGCTTCAAGGAGGAGGATGAGAGGATCAAAGAGCTGAGGAATATATAGGAGATGATATCACAAAAGGACTATGGAGTCGATGGTTCTAGAGGCTCCCAAATCTTTAGTCTTCAAAGTTGTTGCTTGTTTCTTTGCATAATAATCGAATCCTTTTGATAACATAAAAACTTATGGAGGATTAAATTATAGCAATTATTGTTGAAACCTTCTAAACTAGAAAAAGGATGGTAAGACTATTTTTATGGGTATATTAGACTAAGCAACCATTTAAAACTTAGAAATTATTAGGGTTAAAATGGGCACCAAAAAACAAAACTCAAAATTTGAACAAGAACATGAGTATTAGTTTATGCATATGTATAGAAATGACCACAATAAAATATTCATATCTTGAGTGAATTAGTTTCCCAAATTTTCAAGGATTACTTAGGAATGCTCCTAAGGTTGGTTCTCCTATTCTTATATTTATATGATCAAGGAAAATACTAAACCATACGTTAAATGATATTAAAACATGACTTAGAAAATGGGCACTAAAGTGAATGCAAAAATATAATGTGTGTTGCAAAGTAGACATTCTTTTACTTTATATTTTTCCTCCACTTTAGTGGGTTGATGACACTATCTAAATAATTACACTAAAATAAGTTACATTCATAGATAGCTTGAAGATCCATGGAGGATTAGATATGTGAAAATCAAGGGCTTTCTATAAATCAAAAAGTAGAATATCGCCTTAGAAAATGTTTGGTTAAATCATAACCAATGAAACATAGAAGATAGTGATATATTAGTGATAATATTGCCACCAAATGACTGACGCAATCTAGGCCAAAAAGGTAAAGTGGTAAAAATGGTGATGATTGTGTGGTCACCACCTAGATGAATGTCGTTTCCAACCAAATAATTAGGCTACATCCAAAACATGGTAAAATAATCAAAATAATAGATATATGGTTTTCACCTAGCTATATGTGGCTTCCAATCAAATTTAAACAATTTTAGGCCTAGATGAATGATAAGATTAGAACAATCATCACATAAATGGTGTATGAATTATACGTCTCCCTTATATTATTGGAGAAAGGAGAAGAGCCAATCAATTTAAGGTAAATATGATAGGGAAGAAAGTAAAATATTCCCAAGGTATTGTAGGAAAGTTAATAGAATAGGGGGATGTTTAAGGAGATGCCCCTAAGAATTGTGAATGTTGTGCCCAAGTGATGGTCAAGTGTACACTGCATAAGATAAGAGCTGACAAATATATACAAGATATATTGTAGGAACATGAAGAATAGATAAGAGGGAGAAGATATGCTAAGGTGGTGTCCCCTATCATATGTATGAAGATAAATTCCCCCAAGGAAAGGGTGAATATGACACAATATGAGGAAATTTTTATAAACAATGTATGAATAGTGTGTGTGTGTGTGTGTGTGAATGTTGTATCATGTAAGATCAAAAAGTAGAAGTCGATGAAAGAAGAATGAAAAGGGTATAGGAGTTTAAATATTTTAAGATAAGCACTACTTAATTAAAGTAAATTAGAAAAAGGAATGTCCATCTATTCAAGGTTATAAAAGATAAATTATAAGTGGAAAAAAAATTATCTAGTAGGAGAGATATAGACACACATCAACTACTAAGAAATATCTAAAAATTAGTAGATTAATAAATTATAAAAATGAGAGAAAAATAAAATGTGAAGAGTAATATTAGTAGGTAAGAGGGATTATAAGCATAGGAAACCCATTCACATAAGAGAGCATAAATGGTTCCATGATATTAAATTTAGTCCTAAATAAGATATTAATAGTATGATTTGACATTAGGATCATTGTCATCCTTCTTGATAAAATGTCGCATACACATAGGAAGGAATAACAAGGAAGGGATGGGAAACAACAATTGTCGAGAATAAAAAGTATCAAAATGAGCACAACATGGGTTCTATGCATGCTCAATCAAGAAGATTTGATGGGTGGTAAGGACCATGATTAGGAGTAATATATATGTCATCATCCCCAATAGGTATAAAAAAACAACATGGGAGAAGATATAGGTGAAAATAGGTGGGATACAATAAATAAAGTGGAAATAGGAAATGGGATATATGGGTCAACATAAAATAGAAATGTTTTTCCTAGTACTTTGTATGATCATTAAAATATCATGAAGAGAAAGATACAAACAAGGATGGAAAGAAGAATTGATCGCATGTAAGAGGATGAGTAAATAGAAGAATACAAATATATAGAGTTATAATGATGTAGGAAATACATAGAGTGTAATTTGTGATGCATATAGATTAAGGATCAACATATAGAATGCCACATATTATGGCAAGGAAAAAAGATACCAAAGGTAAACTATGATCAACTAATAATAAAAGTGTAATAGTTATCAACTAGAGGTTCAATGATCACACTACCTTGTGATGAGAATTTTTTATGTAAGGAGAATCATTTGAAGGAGACTTAAAATATCTAAGCAATCCTTTTATGAAAGAAGAGGATAGAGAGACATATAGAATAGACCTTAAATGGAGAATTGCCAAAGAATGAGATAAGCTCCACAACCATAATACATGTAGAAGTAGGAATATAAGTGAATGAGCATTAGAAGAAGGACTATATGTGTAAACATATCAATAGGACCATAGTTATCAACATGTGTATCATATGTGAGATATATATGATGTGTTATTTTAGGTTCATCTATGAAATCAATATTGATATCATGAGAAGTGGGAGACCCATCCTATAGAGAGAAAATGATGGAACCCTCATCAATAAGATCTTGTATTTTTTTTCTAAAATCCTCTTATATGATTAATAAAGAAGTGAACGATCATACTTAAAATATTTCTTGATTGCAAGAGGAGGAAGAGTGATTAAGTTAGCCTCTAATGGAAGTGGAAGTAAATGCTTAGGTGGCTCAACAATATGTGTAAAAATTATTTCTTCTTGTTTGTCTTGTCAAATGGGAGGAGAAATGGTTTGAGAATATTCACATGGAAAATCTATAGGAGGAATAGATGGAGAAGTGATACCAAATCATGCAATCAAATTTAGTTCAACCTTGATGGACGTAAATATAAATCAAAAAGAGAAGATTAGAGGCCAATAGGAATTTTCTCTTGAATACAAAGTAAGGGGTTGTCTAGAATGATTGGTTGGAGTATAAAATTGAGAGGATGGAATCCCATGTAAACAATCAAAGAGAAGAAACAAGAAGTATACTCTATATCACTTTTTTTAGAGCATAATATTTATGAAGAATCATATCGTTTTGAATAAATAACTCAAAAGACTAATATAAGATATCAACCTTGTATTATAAATATGTTTTAAACTTATTTTTTATATAAAATATTATTTATTAATTAATAAATCAATTCATAATTACTAAAGAATTATCTTATAAATATTAATTTATTTATTAAATAGCATTAATCTTTTTAATGAAAAGATGTAACTTCCCAAATGAAAATTTCCTACCTTTCCTTATATTTTAGAGATTCTCATTTTTGCAATATGAAATTGAAAAATTGAAAAATTGTGATTTTTTTAAAGATAAATGTGGCCCATGGAAGACCACTAATTTTATATGTATGAAAAAATATATATAATGAATAAAGATTATCCAAAACATGAATTTCTAATCAACAGATTATAAACATTAAATAACAAAATAATATTATGAAAGACTATCAGAATTACAAAATAGAATTCAAAAACAAAACCCCCAAAAATTAGATATAGTAGATGTATCAAAATCCCCTAAGTACTAAAGAACAAAGGAAATATAACAAACCAAAACAAAGATACAACATAAAATGTCAAAAATTGATTACTAAACCAAAGGGCCGGCCATTTCCATTACAATTTAGTTGCTATCACTCAACTTACAAATTCAATGTTCACATTGCACCACTTGAACTATCCTTACTCTCTTTTGAATAGTAGCATTCCTGAGGAGAAAACCCATAGCCCCTTTCACATTCCTAATTTTGGTAATCAGGAACCCACCTATATCTTTCTTATGTTTCACAAGGGAATTAGAAACCATTCTTGACTTGGATGTGGACAAAATACAATTAGCCACCTTTGAATTTCAAGATAGATTTAGCGAAAAGTCCACACATATCCCATGGTCCAATATCCCAATCATAATCAATAATGACATCATTAAAATATTTTTTTAGAGAGCATGAATACTCTATACCAGTTCCTCCACCATGATCTTGTCCCTAAGCAAATACATTACATTTGAAAGGAAGGATGCCACATAAATAGGAAGATTTCATTGAGGAAACTCAGAGAACCTATTCACCTATCTCAACCTATTGAGAACCATCTTAGTTTTTCCATATAATTAAATACCAATGTGTTGAGTTTCCCATTTAAACATGGGCAACAAACTCCTGCAATTTTGAGTTTTTTGCCAACCAATGTTCCAAACCCAACTAAGAAAATATTATGAGAACTCAAAGATTGAATTTAAAACCACCATATACATGTATCATGTTCTAATTGTTATGATTCAGACAGAGGAAACAAACAAGCAGAATGAACAAAGCATATCATAAACAAAGTATAGACCAAATCACAAAAGATATGTATTTTTCACAGGAGTAATATAAATATGTAACAAAAGGAATTTTAGAGCACACACACAGAGGATAAAAAGAAAAATAAAGTATACAGAACCAATAAAAGTATACAAGAGCCCCAAAAACCTCAATCATAATATTTCATTTTTTAGAGATATATACATATTTTATGCTTCTACATTTGCACAAGCTTCTACACACTTCTAACACAATGAATGGTCGTAGAAGAAGTTGAAAAAAACCCAATTGTTTCGATTCATACATCCATACTTATAGAAATTGCTAGAAGACTCTAGTTTGTAGGTAGCTAAGGGAGTAAATGTTGTGTTTATAGAAGAAGATAATAGTCAAATCAAAGTGACTATTTGGGTTGAGTTGGAAGCCACTTCATTGGCTTCACACATCATAACATTCTCCCACTTGAAAACAATGGAAGGGGGTTTGATTGTTCAAAATAGGATGCCATTTAGTTGCAATCCTAAACATTATTTATTTCATGTATCTCCTAAGTCCTTGGAATGTGTCCATCAACACTAGGATTAGGAAGAGATTAATATTTGATGAAATAATCATGTTAATTGACATTTGTAATTAATTCTAAATGTTAGGAGCATGTGAGGGTGTCCATTATGAGTTCCTAAATAATAGGGGCACATGGGGAGCCCACATGGTAGGTCACACTCACCTTGAGTTCAATTAACTATTCAGAGTGAGAGATAACACTTTTGAATGCATGTAAAGATCCTAGGAGTTAGGGTTTGATATTTGCATGCATGAAGTTTAGTTCAGTTCAGTTCATATCAGTTTAGTTTAGTTCAGTTCAATTCAGAATTGGTTTAGTTCAGTTTAGTTTAGTTTAGTTTAGTTTAGTTTAGTTCAATTCAGTTCAATTCAGTTATGGTTCAGTTATCTTCAGTTAGTTTTAGTTGAATGCTAGTTATTTTCAGTTAACTTGGAATGCATGGCTAATGACTTGAGTTACATGATAGATAACAGGGACTACCTTCAATTAACAGGGGATGACCATTTTTGCATGAATGGTGTTGAGAAATGTTTCAATTAACAAGAAATGACTTGGACTCAACTTGGGCGCCCAAGTTGGCTTCTTGGTATTAACTCCTTTGCATATTGAGATATTTCAGAAGGCTCAGTTAAGTGGGACCTCTTTTGGGTGCCTACTTTGAGGATGAAGCCTTGAAGATATTAATAGAACAGAGGTTGAGTTGCTACTTCAGTTTGGGACACCCAAATGCATGAAGATGAGAATTTGACATTGTTCTTCATGACATAACTCTATTTGCATGAGATAGGCATACCTTTTAGGGATAGGGCTTGAGCATTGTAATTGTAACTCAGTTGGAGTTTACAAAGTTAATCAAAGCCTATTTATCTCAAGCAAGTTGAAGAGAGTTGGTATCAGTTTTTATTGTAGGTGTGAAGAAGTTTTGGTGAAGGCAAAAGAGGCATTCTCAAGCAAGAATTGGAGCTATTGTAATCTACTTCAGAGATTGCATAATAGATTAATTCTTGGTGGATTTTTTTCCCGAAATGGTTTCTCCACGGTACATGCTTGTGTAATCTTTATAATATCATGTCTACTTTTTCTATCAACTTATGTCTACATTCTACAAACAGTAAAATGGATTGATCAAGATAATCACCCATAAAGAATTTGTAACAAAGGAAAAGCATATTTAGATCAACAATCTTAAAGTTTTACAAAGTATTAAGCTAAGAAAACACCTCAATTTTCAACATTGATAAACTGTATTCATTAGATCACCCTTGACCTACCAGGTTCCTACATAGATTTGTTGAATACCCAAGATACTGAGAGGGGGGGTGAATCAATATCTTCTTAAACTTATTGAAAAAATACCAACCAATTACTCCAATGCATATAATAGTAAGAATGAGCAAGAGCATTAACAGAACATAAAAGCACACAACACATGGACACCAAGATTTTTTCGTGGAAAACCCAAAATGGGAAAAATCATGGTGAGGATTAGCTCACAATATATTATAATCGGTTATAAGGTATTACAAAGGGTGGCTCACTGGCTATAGAAGATATAATAACAAAATGGCTTACAGCCAAAGAATGAACTAATAAAGTTACACCTAACTAGTGTTGATTAAGTTCCTTTGATGCTCAATAAACTAACTTAACACACTTCATCATCTTTGCATACTTTTCTTCTTCTTTTCCGCACTTCGCCACTTCAAAAATCACCAACAATCTCAAAACTGTCCAATATATATATCTAACATATCCGCAAGCATCAATTAGGTCAGCCTAATTAGATGCAACCCTTATTCACCAAAAGATTGACTGTCGACTTCAAGCTTGTACAAAACTTTTCCAAAATCAATTCAAACATGTAGCATGCTACAACATGTCAGCATGGACCTAAGATAGGTCACACATACATCCGCAACTCAAAATTAATTCATCATAACATCAACTATTCATTAGGTCAGCTAGGGATAGACCTAATAACAAAATACAACAACAAAGTAATGCCAACTCACCATACAAGTACTTGAGCACATGAGATTCTTAACATACAAGCTTCTCTCATCCAAAAACCACTTCCCAAAACCACAAGTTGTGATATTCATCAGCAGAGGATTGTGGACCAAAATACCAGAGGATAATGACTGCATACCGATTCAAAATACTAGATCAAGTTTGAATTTAAACTTGTAGTTGCAACTCATATAACATGGTGGCATCAATGACAACACAAAGTTGAAAATGAGGTGTTCTTCTTCATTCTTCCAACAAGATCATGCTTTTCTCTTGGTAGAATTTTAGTAAGCATATCAGCATGATTTTCATTTGTATGGATTTTTTCCAAATTGAAATGCCCTTCCTTTAATACATGTCGAATCCAATGGTACCTTAGATCAATGTGCTTGGTCTTTGAATGATATGTTGGGTTTTTTGCTAAATGGATGGCGCTCTAACTATCACAATACAGTGTATATCTATCTTGTTTTATTCCCATCTCTCCTAGGAATCGTTGTATCCACAACATCTCTTTGCAAGCCTCTGTTGCAGCAATATATTATGCCTCTGTTGTTGAAAGGGCTACTACTTTTTGTAGTCTAGACACCCAAGATACTGAAGCACCTGCAAAAGTATATAGATAACCAGTGGTGGAATTTCTAGTGTCCACATCTCCAGCCATATCTACATTTGTGTAACCTTTAAGCACCACATCATTATTACCAAAACATAGAAAATGATGACTAGTACCCTTAAGATACCTCAAAATCCACTTTACTGCTTCCCAATGTTGTTTGCCTGGATTTGCAAGAAAATTTCTTACTACTCCCACTGAATATGCAATATCTGGTCAAGAACATACCATGGCATACATTAGGCTGCCAACTGCTAAAGCATAAGGAATATTTTTCATTTCCTCCTTATCCTTGTCATCACAAGGGCATAAATTAGCACTCAATTTGAAATGAAAAACAAGAGGTGTACTAATTGGCTTGTCATCCTTCATATTAAATATGTCTAGCACATTCTCAATATATTTTTCTTGTGACAGCCACAATTTCTTCTTCTTCCTGTCACGTATGATCTTCATGCCTAGTATTTGTTGTGTTGGACCCAAATCTTTCATTGCAAACTGGTGACCCAAATCCTTCTTCAACTGATTAATCATATCTTTATCACATCCAACAACTAGCATATCATCCACATATAAAGATAATATAATGAAATTTCCTTGATCATATCTCTTGATGTTTACACAATAATCAACTTCTAGCCTTTTAAAACCATGCGCTAACATAAATGAATTAAATTTCTTATACCACTGGCAAGGTTCCTGTTTCAACCCATAAAGACTCTTTTTCAACCTGCAAACCAAGTTCTCTTTACCTTTTACTTTGAAACCTTCTGGCTGCTCCATATAAATCTCCTCTTCCAATTCTCCATGAAGAAAGGTTGTTTTCACATCTAATTGTTCACACTCCAACTCTAAAGCAGCAGCAAGACCAAGAATGATTCTAATGGATGACATTTTAACAACAGGTGAAAAAATTTCAGTGAAGTCAATACCTTCCTTTTGAGCAAAACCCCTCACCACCAGCCTTGCTTTGTATCTTTTCTTTTTCTCACCACCCTCATGCTTGATCTTGTAGACCCATTTGTTTTGTAGAGCTTTTCTTCCTTTTGGGAGCTTTACCAACTCCCAAGTTCTATTTTCCAGCAAGGAGTCCATTTCTTCCTCCATTGCTTTCTTCCATTCTTTACTATGCTCACCTTTACAAGCTTCTTGAAAACCATCAGGTTCATCTTCATCAGTTAACAAAATATAGTCTGAAAGCTTATACCTTTGTGAAAGCTTATGAGGCCTAGTAGATTTGCGAACCAATTGTGGTGTTGTGTTTTCAGGTTGAATCTCTTGTAAAGGCTCCTGCAATATTTCTTCTTCTTGTTGTTCCTCATTCTCCTCTTGTTGTCCATCATACTCTTGATCTTGCTACCCATTTTCTTGCAATTGTGGAATATTTTCTTGTTGTTCTTCAAACTTTTCAACAACATTCTTTACCTCCAAATTACTTGCAGTCCTCTTAAACATCTCTAACTCATTAAATATGACATCCCTGCTTCTAATGATCTTATGTTTGACTGGATCCCATAAATGATAACCAAATTCACCATCTGAATATCCCAAGAAAATACATTTCATGGATTTATCATCTAACTTAGTTCTATTTTCTTTGGGAATATGTACAAATGCTTGAAATCCAAAGATTTTTAGGTGTGAGTAATCTACCTATTTACCAGTCCAAACTTCTTCGAGAATGCCACCATCCAAAGTTGTAGTAGGAGATCGATTTATGAGGTAGCGCGCTATCCTTAATGCTTCTACCCAAAAATGTTTTTCCAATCCAAAATTTGACAACATACTCTTCACCTTCTCCATGATGGTGTGATTCATTCTCTCTGTTGTCCCGTTTTGTTGAGGAGTACGAGGTACAGTTTTCTCATGCTTTATGCTTAACCTGTCACAATACTCCTTGAATGCATTGAAACAATATTCTCCACCATTGTCTATTCTCAAACACTTAATCAATTTATTAGTCTCTCTTTCAACAACAACATGAAACTTCTGAAATATCTTGAATACCTCATCTTTGCTTTTCATAGGGTAGGCCCAAACCTTCCTAGATACATCATCTATAAATGTGACAAAGTATGAGGCTTCTCCTAATGACCTAATGTTCACTGGCCCAAATACATCAGAATGTATCAATTCTAAAAAAAATGTTTTTCGTTCATGACCACCTCTAAGGAATGAAACCCTTTGTTGCCTACCATGAATACAATGCTCACAAAGATCAAGATTATAAGATTTCAAACTTGGTAGCAATTTTTTGCTCATGAGAATTTTGAGGCCCTTCTCACTCATATGACCCAAACGCTTATGCCACAAATCTATTGAGATTTTGTCTTTTGCAACAGCAACAACATTTGATTTCCTTGCTATTGCTCTTAATGTATACAATGTTCCTACCTTGGATCCTTTAGCCATGAGCAGTGCCCCTTTACAAATTTTCTAGCCACTTTTTCCAAAACTTGTGGAGCAGCCTTCATCATCCAAACGTCCTATAGAAATTAGACTCATGCGCATCTCAGGAACGTGCCTAACCTATTTCAGCAAAATATCTTGTCCATCCATTGTCTTGATCTGGACATCTCCCACTCCAACAATGTTACAAAAATGATTGTTTCCCAAGTGCACTCTACCATAATTACCAGGATTATACACAATAAAATTATCTTTGTTTCGGGTTACATGGTGAGATGCCCCAAAGTCAAGAATCCAATCAATGTTATAGCTATATGTATATAAACATGCATCTTTCATTGAAACAGTAAATAAAACCTCATTATTTGAAACTACAACAATGGTCTCACCTTCATTTGTGCTAGCTAATTTCTTATTTGTATTGGCCAATTTTTTATCCTTTTGTTCTCGCTTTAAAATTCAACATTCCTTTTTCATGTGTCCTAGCTTTCCACAATGATAACAAATCAGCCTACCTCTTTTTTATTTTGATCTACCTCTTGACCTTGAGCGCCCTTGATGGTTTCGATCAATTTTCCTACCACGATCAACTATAGTTAAGGCTTCCCCTCCTTGGTTTTCCATAATTTATTTTCATCGCAACTCCTCATTCATCAAGCTGCTGCTAACATCATCAAACTTCAGGGTTCCTAAAGGTGCAGAAGTGCTTATGGCTACAATCAGGTTCTCCCAGCTATCTAGCATGGAGCACATTAGTGGGATGGCTCTAATCTCATCTTCCAAAAAAATTTTAACAAAGGCAAGTTGGTTGGTGATTATATTGAACTCATTTAAGTTCTCTACTACTGAAGCACCTTCCTTCATCTTGAGGTTGTATAATCTCTTCATTCAGAGAATCTTATTTGAAGTTGTATTTTTCTCATATAAATCATGTAACTTTTTCCATAGGTCTTATGTTGTCTTCTCTCTGGCCACATTAAACTAAACATTTTTAGCCAGATATTGATGGATGGTTGTAATGGCCTTTTTATCCAACTTTTTCCAATCTTCATCTGCCATGTGGGTTTCTTTGATATTCCCTCAATTGAAAAATATTGATCCTTCGGAATCAATATATCCTCCATTTGGGATTTCCATAGGGAAAAATTAGCCCTGTCTAACTTCTCCATATCACTTATTACTGCTTTCTCCATGCCACTCAACAAAACCCTTCAGTGGACTCTACAACTCTAAAATCCTCCTTCAACACTGCTAATTCTAGTAAATCTTTCTCTTTTTATTTGGTGGCTTTAGTCAACTTTTATGAAAACACCAACTCCTCTTTCCTTTCTTTTAGACTGGCATTCTCTCCCTAAATCGTTGTGCTCTAATACCAGTTGTTATGATTCAGATAGAGGATACAAACAAGCAGAATGAACAAAGCATATCATAAACAAAGTATATTCTACCCAGACCAAATCACAAAAGATATGTATTTTTCACAACAGCAATATAAATATGTAACAGAAGGAATTTCAAAGCACACACATAGAGGATACAGAGAAAAATAGAGTATACAAAACCAATCAAAGTATACAAGAGCCCCAAAAACCTCAATCATAATATTTCATTTTTTTAGAGACATATACATATTTTATGCTTCTACATTTCCACAAGCTTCTACACACTTCTAACATAATGAAGGGTCGTAGAAGTAGTTGAAAAACCCAATTGTTTCAATTCATACATCCATACATATAGAAATTGTTGGAAGACTCTAGTCTGCGGGCAGCTAAGGGAGTAAATGTTGTGTTTACGGTAGTAGATAACAGTCAAATCAAAGTGACTGTTTGGGCTGAGTTGGAAGCCACTTCATTGGCTTCACACATCATAACACTAATGGATGAGAACAGAGTTTGAACCGATGACGAAACCTCATACACTCTTGGGATTAATGGGTTAATCTGAACAAATCATACTTATCAATCTATTTACTTAATACTATTGGTCCTTCTATGTGTGCCAAGTCTAGAAAACACATGCCAAAACCCTCCAGTATCCTTCCTGTGTGACTTAAAATCAAATCCTTTGCATCAAATTCCCAAATTTATTGATCATAATTGCCAATTGTGAGATAAATTAAATCACCCAATTAGACTGATAATAATTAGTTCTAGATTCTTTTTGAAAAATATTTTTGAAATAGGATCATTTAATGCTTGTAACCCTGGAAACCCCTAACTCTTTATATGATCAATATAAAGATCAATGGCTAATTTTACTAGAACTTTTGGAATTCATCTAATAGTTCCAAGCTGAAATTTAGATATTGTTTAATGTTTAATTATCATTTTTTCTTGAGTGATAATCATTGAATCTTCTTCGATACAAATATTTGAAATTATAATATTTTTAACTAATTGTATGTCCACCACCAAAGCTTGAACTTCACCTTCATTATTTAGTCCATTTTGAAATTTGAAAGATCCAAACAAAACTATTTTCCTCTCCCAATCTATCGAAACACAACCTACCCCAATAATCTTGGATTTCACACTTGAAGAACCATAAAAATTCAACTTTAAAAGTTCTTATCTAAAGAATTTCATTTGACTCCCAGCTGATTAATCTTAAAATCCTTACCCTTTCAACCTGTTGTGGCATCCACAATGTACCGATAAAAATGCTTTCTCCTTCCTATGGATGTTTCCTTTATTATGGGAAATGGCAATTAGGTTATGGGTGCAAGAGACTTATGAAGGAAAAAGTAAGAACAAAATTTGAGGATGTCATTGTTCTGAAGATATGTAGCTATGTGTAGATGAAGAGCCTGGAGATTATAAATAGTGTATTTGATTGTTTTGAAGCAATATCCTTATGTAGTATGATCCTTTCCTTTTTTTAACCTTGAATGTGTATTGAGACGACCTTTAGAACAATGAGACCTTGGCTCTAGAATCCACCCAAAACCTTGTTGTGTATTGCTTACAAAAACAAAACTAAAGTGTTTCAAAATGAAGGATTCCCCCCTAGAAAAGCTAAAGCCTTCATAACTATAGACTCATATGCAAGAAGAATGAAAAATACCAGCTTAGGGTTGTTGGACACATTCATCTACCAAAGAAAAAAGTAAAAAAAATCTCAATGAAGGGTGTCATGAATGAGATGGTAAAGAAATGTAAAAATAATGTGTTTAGTCCTTTTGTTAGTAATTTATTCGCTTGTGTGAATGTCATTTTCCCTAGGAAAACCAATAAAAAAGAGGGTCAAATGCACCATTTTGAGGCAAAATAAAAGCTAAGACAATGTGATAACAAGATAATTCTTGGAAAATGGTCAAATCAATATGAAACAATAATGAGAGGACTCTAGGGGCTAAGCACTTCCATAACTTTGGAATTAGTTAGGATTCTAGGAAAAAGTAGGTTTCATTATTTCATGCCATGTAGGGTCATGTGTTGGACTACTAATCGTCATTGGATGCTAAAATGTTTTCCATCCAAATTTTGGCACTTAATAACCCAAAATTATAGTTCTTTTTATTTTGTGCCTAGGCTCCATCTATCATTTATTATTTTCCCACCCAATCACATGCCTTTTCACAAACCCTGAGTCCAATGATCAAATTGGGCCTAAGAATGCTTATTTAATTAATTCTTTCTTACAATGGAAAGGAGCTAGCACCTCTAATGCACACTTATCATTTTCAACTACCTTTAACTCATATATTATTTCACACACCACATACCTCCATAGCCATAGATCCCTACACCTACACCTAGGGTTACACACTCTAAAAAAAAATTAATTACTTTCATTGGATCAAGACTACGAGTCTAACTAAGGTAAACCCCTAAATATGCTATAGGCACTATTTTTTCCCCTTTCAACACTGATAGGTAGATTGTAGGCATAGAGGACATTGAAAGGTGTAGGGGATTTTATCAAGATGCAAAGGATGTGATCGCACTAGTATAAGATATAGACATGTTGTATAGGACACCAACACATAGAATGAGCCACTAGTAGGCTAAAAGGACACAACCATACATGACTCAACCTCTAATAAAACTTTGACAAAAAAGTAAAATTTTAAATTCAATCTAGCAAAGCATTGTTATACCACTTTCCTCTTGAAAAAAGAGGAATGTATATGATTATAGAAGTTACAGGAGAACCATACCAAATTTACAAGTGAAATGGAAACTCATGGTTTAATCAAAATCTTCTTTAATTTTGTTATGAAATTCATTGTTTAATCAATTATATTTTGATCCATATGTAAACCAATTATTTAACAATTTTTACTAGCACATGTAAAACATTTCATTTCCTCTATTACTAAAGCATCTTCATAGTAAACTATATCTAGAGTAACAAAATTATCAATGAAAGATTGTAGAGGTCCAACTAGGTGTTTGATGTAGGCAATTAAATGCCTTGCCTAGTCTTTCAACTCATATATTTTCATTATCTTTATCCATTTTAGAAACCATAATAGTAATAATTATTTACATTTCTCGGACTTTAACATCTCTAGCTTGTTTTCCCAAGTTGATTTTTGAAAGTTTATATTTTGGTGGTGATAGTTCCCTTTCATTCTTATCAACCATAGGTGTGGAAATTGTAGCAAATTTTTAGCCTAATAATATATAAAATAGAAGAAACAAGCCTAACTTTCTTGCTAGGAGAAGTTTTGTCAATCATAGAATAAATAGAAGAAAAATCATTCATCAATCACTTCACAACCTTTTTCCTCTTTTTGATTGTAATATCTTGCCAAGTGTGGATTGCGACTAGTGTAGAATCATCCTAGTAGGAATTTTACCCTTGACCTAATATTTTTTAGTAATGATCTCCATGGTATAAAATGTTAATGCTCATGTAAGTGGTTTAAAAATAACGCTCAAATCATAACATATTTTTTTTAAGTCCTAAATCCTATCATTAACATCTCTTAATGTCCAACAAGAGTTAATTCCATATAATATGTAATCAAAGTCACCCTACCAAGTTAAAGACCCTCATATATCATTCAATCTTAAAAAGAATCTAATGAGAATCCTCTTTTGTCCTCGGTGGCAAATAGAGAAATCACTCTCTCCATTATTAAATCCAAAATAAATCTCATTTAAATGTGCATGTTAAGACAAGAGTTTTTCCAAGCAAGGAGAAGCCTTCATAATAGAAAGAAATTATCTATAATAAGTCAAAACTTTATATCAACTTGGATAGCAACAAGTTCAATTTTAAATTCTCATAAACCCATAAACTATTTCTCATAATATTTTCCATAAAAAAAAAAACCATATTCCCTCTTTTTTATATAATCCTACAATTACCAAACAAGATAATTAGACTTTAATAAATGAAAAAATAGTCATAATCCTAAATATTTATTTATAATATTATTCTTAACATCCTAATCCCTAGATTTACCAACACCCTAATGTCTTGACTGTTGTAAAATAGTCATAAGCCTAAATACTTATTTATGACATTATCCTTACCATCCTAGCCTCTAGATCTACCAACACTATAATGTCTTTTTCTTTTACTCAATTATGCTAACAACATTCATGATCCTATATATCTCTGAATTGAACATCCATGGGGTAGGAAAATTAAACAAACATGCTTATGAATATGTATGTAAATTCATGTCTCTAAGATGAAATTAAACTCCAAATCCTCTCTCTTACCATGATCATAAAATTTGACTTCATCAAATTTTGTAAACCCTGTCACATGAATATTCTCAAACTCTTTTTAAGTAGATGATAATCTTATTCTTAGATATCTTGAGTTCATTAAGAGGTCTCTAATCTTCAAGAAAACCTTATTCTCTATGATAGCCACGCCTACAAATTTAAGATATACTTAGGATAACATTTTGGTGGTTTACTTCCAGATAATTCTTTGGCCTGGAGCCATTCATATGGAATCAAAGTCATCCTACCAAGGTAAAGACCCTCATGTAACATTCAATCTGTATACCCTGATATTATGCTATTCTCTAAATGAGCAAAACAACTAAGAAATATGAAAAACAAAATATCAAGGACACCTCAAGATTAGCCAAAAGAGAGTGATAAAACAATGAGAAAAGTAGATAATGTAAGACAAACAGTTTTACCTTCCTTTGTGGTTGATACTCCTTTGATTGGCCCTTGATTAAAATGGATTGTGTGCTCCTTAGATGGTGGATTGAAGATCACTACTATATGCTTGAATGTAAAATGCAAGTGGATGTGATTGAAAATTGGATGAGTGCATAAAATGGCAGCATGTAGTTGCAAATTGATTAAGTGTTTGAGAAGGAAAATTGGCAGCATAAGGTTGCTCCAAATGAAAGTGTTCTCGTAAATGCCCTTGAGGAGGGGGTATTTATAGAGGATCTTGAATTCTCTAGAGAATTCAACGGTCAAGATTGATCCAACAAGGTCAAGATGAAGGGCTATGGTGGGTTGAGAACCCACAAGCCCTCACATCTTGACATGTGGAGGGTGAAGTGGACAAGGGATATGAGATGTAAATGAGGTGTCAAGAAGGTATATGAGGTGGAAAAAGGACATGCACCTTGGGGAGTGAGGAGATTTCCTTAAAAATGGATTCCTTGTCCCCAAGTGGGAGTGAAAGGGACATTTGAGGAATTTTGGAATTCCTCAAAAATCTACATGGGAAAAGGAAAGGTGGTTGGGGATATAAATGTGAATTAAAAATTCACATTCCTAGGATGATCTAGAGGATAAAAGGTGGGTTCCAAAAAGGTGGGACTTGGTCACATGTGGAGATTGTGACAAGTCCAAGGTTGGTCACATGTGGAGATTGTGACAAGTCCAAGGTTCTAGAAGCCTTGGAAGGATGGAATGTGAATTAAAAATTCACATATAAAAGAAGGGAATCTAGGAAGAATAAAAAGAATTAAAAATTCCTTGGAGAATGATTAGGCTTAATTAATTAGTAATTAGAGGATAATTAGGGGCTAATTAGGATTAAAAGCCAACTTGCAAAAGTTGGAGGATGTGACACATCCTAATCAAGGATTAGGCATGTGCACATCCCTAATGAAAAGATTAGAAAATGGATTAGGATTAGATGAAAATGACATGTGAGGAATTAAATAAATGTAATATTTATTTAATTTATTTGATGAAAAGAGGATTAAGGAGGGTAAGGTATTTAATTATTACTTAAATACCTTAGGGATTTAGCAGAATTAAAGATATTAATTAAATAATAGTAATATTACTTAATTAACTCGGATAAGAGGGTGTTTTAGACAAAAAGTGATAAATTTGGATAAATTAAGTGTCCAAATTTGGATGTCTACACAATCTTAAAAAAATATAATGAGAATCCTCTTTTGTCCTAGGTGGAAAATAGAGAAATCACTCTCTTCATTATTAAACCCAAAATAACTATGATTTAAATATGCATGTTAGGAAAAGAGTTTTTCCAAAGCAAGGAGAAGCCTTCATAATAGAAATAAATTATCTATAATAAGTCAAAACTTTATATCAACTTGGGTAGCAACAATTTCATTTTTGGATTCTCATAAACCCATAAACTATTTCTTCTTGTATCTTCCATGAAAAAACAATCATGTTCCCTCCTTGTTATGTAATCCTACAATTACCAAACAAGATAATTAGACTTTAATAAATGAAAGAATATTCATAAGCCTAAATATTTATAAATAACTTATCCTTAGCATCCTAGTCCCTAGATCTACCTACACTACAATGTCTTGAATGTTGTAGAATATTCGTAAGCTTAAATATTGATTTATGAGAGTATCCTTACCCTCCTAGTCTTTAGATCTACCAACACTATAATATCTTGAACTCAATTATACTAAAAACATTCATGATCCTCATATATCTCAATAAGACCTACATCATGGATGTAGGAAAACTAAACAAATATATTTATGAATATATATGCAAATTCATGTCTCTAGGATGAAATTAAACTCTAAATCATCTCTCTTACCATTATGATAAGATTTGATGTTGCTATAAACGACTTCATCAAATTTTGTAAACCCTGTCACATGAATATTCTCAAACGCTTTTGAAGTAGATGATAATCTTATTCTTAGATCTCTCAAGTTCATTGGGAGGTCTCTAATCTTCAAGAAAACCTTACTCTAATCTTCAAGAAAACCTTATTCTCTATGATAGCCACACCTACAGATTTAAGATATAGGATAACATTTTGGTGGTTTACTTCCAGATAATTCTTTGGCCTCGAGTCATTCATGCCACATCCCCATGAAAGGAGGGGCCTACATTCAAAAAAAAAACCGACATGGTAGAAAAAGATAAACTTAAAAAACCTACATTGAAAAGAAAGAGGAGACCACGCATTAATTAGAGGAATGGTGTCCCCCTAGGGGAGAAGACCCAATATCCGCAAGGGCTAACTTCGTGCAACCGTAGAATTCAAACTATACATCGAATCGAAAAAAAAATTATGCATTTTTTTGCTCACAAGTTAAGTGCTTATAACTAAGGTTTTGGCTTGTGGGCAATTCGGTCAAGTGCAGGAGCGTTGGATATGCGCGCGGGGGTCAAAAAGTCACCTTTTAGAGGTGTCATTTGCTCATGCCACCTAACGTCCCAATATCCGCCCGCTATAACCACCAATTTTTTTTTTTTTAAATACCTAAATGTGTCACTATTAACATTTAATTAAAACTATTTTATCATTCAAATCCGCTCAAAATTCAATTGTAGTTGCAGTGAGAAAACCTCAAACTCACTTTCTTGTCAAGATCATCTAGTGCCACCAAAAGTTGTTGTTGACAAACCTTCAATGTGTCACTATTAACATTTAATTAAAACTATTTTATCATTCAAATCCACTCAAAAGGAATCACCATCAAACCCAAACTCCACCTCAAAAGGAGTGGCCTCCACCTCAATAGGAGTTGCAATGGAGAAAACCTGCTGAGAAAGTATGAGCCACTACCTGCACCCGCAAAGCCCCTCTCCACCTCCATAGAAGAGGTCTCCACCTCAAAAGGAGTGGCCTCTACCTCAATAGGAAGCCTGAACTGCAGAGACAAGAAGAAAGCAAATACTCCAACGGAAAGAGTAAACTTAGCAAGCATGGCCAAGAGAACAAGCAACAAAATTAGCTTATCCTTAAGAGCAACAAACACAGCCCCAACAAAAGCCAATAATGCGACTACCCTAGACAAAGCAGCCCATAGAAACCTTGAACCCCAAACCACAAGGGTCGGAGAAGAAAAACTAATAAAGGGAAAGGGAAAAGGAAAACTCAAAACTTGAGAGTCCTCATCACCTTTGAAAACCATCAACAAACAAGTCACTGAGTAATCGGTCCAACCATAAGAACAATGAAGTCTTCCTTATAAAGCATATCTAGCTTTCCAAAAAAAACATCAAGAACAGCTCCACGGAGAGCCAAAACAACCATTTTCTCAGGAAACATAGTCCATAAATTCACCAAGCTCCAACCCTCCAAGGTCAAAAGAGAAAAAAACCAACAAGACCACAACAAAACGAAAAAACTATCAAGCACACCATGCTTGATGGCCTCAAAGAAAGAAGTACTAATTTTTGAAATAGGGCAGAGACCCCTCCACCCCCAAAAGATCTTGCAAAGAGGACCCTCTAACTTCACACAAATAGAGACAAAAAATAGTCCCAAACCTTCAGCCATCGCCAAGCACTTCCAACAGTGCCCACACTCCAAAGGGAAAAAGGCAAAGGGCATGAAGGATAAAACACAACCTACCAAGAAGAGCATCAGGTTGGTAACCAAATCCAAGACACCCACAAAAGGCAGGAAGAAAGGCATGAAGCCACTTGAGGCAAGGAACAAGGAACCCCTCACACCGTGAGAGGAGCTGAACTCCGAAAACCCAAAAGCCACAACACTTCCAACGACCAAAGAAAGACACAAGCATTGGCCAAAACAGGGGAGTTGCAGAGTAATAATGCCAGTGGGGGGCATGACAGTTACTAAGCGACAACAGATGCTTTTGAAAAGGCCAAACAGACCAAGGGCCAGAGAAGACTCGTGAAGAGACACCCTGATCACAATACCTCTCAAACGGTGAAACAACAGAGGTCCCACAACCGCCACAAAACCAACAGACAAAACAACATTAGAGTAGGCCAGCACCGAAACCACAACAAAGACTCCCTCAACACCCACAAGATTTCGGGGATCAGGGCCACGCCAGGGACCGGCAAGAAGACCAAACCTGAAGGTGAAACGTGCAAGAAAAGAGGTCTGCAGCAACACGGACACTCCATCCAGAAGAACAAGAAACTCCCCTATGAGGGACAAGCAACAAACGCCGACAGGGCCAAGAAGGACTAGCTTAGACAAACACGACAGAGCTTCAATAGAAACAACACTAGGAAAGCTGAGGACAGGAAAAGAGAGCCTCCCCCAAACACCCAGCCTAAAGAGACCCAGACGAAGGCCTCCAAAAAACCAGAAGGAATTGTCATCCTTATCGGAATCTACATCGTCGTCACCCTTCTCCTCACAGGAATTGTAAAAACTCGACCCGCTCCCTTTCCCGCCCATGTTGCTCTATACACAAGCATTTAAATATATATTTTAAATATTTAATCAGTTACCCTCTCATAATTCCTTAATTAAATCATTGTCAAAAGAAATCAACCTCTTCCACTCATCAAGTCATTCAAATTGTCAATTCCTTGATTTATGGTTGCACATTCCCAAATCAAATAAAGAAAAATCCATGCAATAAATTTTAAGATGAAGTCAAATTAACCGTGTGCTTTGTATTTAATTCTCAGTATAGAATCAATTGCAAACAACTTGGGTGGGATGGAGCTCAAACTATTATATAGATAAGACTTGTCTTGATAGAGATTCCTTATCAAATTCCCATCATAAATGGGGTGGAGATAGAGGTAGGGAGACCCCTAAATAAAATAAAGGTAGGTTTAAAAAAAATAAAAGAAAACTCAAGTTTCTAAATCAAGTGAATTACAATAATTCTATTCTTCCTCCAAAAACCTATAAATATACCGAGCTCCTCAATCACAAATTTAATCATATTTAAAAATATTGATCATCTTATTTTTTCATATTAATCATCTAATATTCATCATATTGGAGGTATGTGTTGTGAAGATCTTGCATGATCATTTGAGCAACCACAAGATCATAAGAACAAATGAATCATCTTTATAAAAGAGAACACACTCAATAAGAGGTTTGTATTATTTTCAGAATATTTTTTGATAATTGTGTATTTCCTTTATTATTTTGATTTCTCATAAATATAACTACCACTAATAAATTCTTTGAGATCTCATTGAGTTTGATGTTATTAAAATCCTTCATTTTATTATTATTATAAATGTTTCACATGTATGAGACATTAGGATTTCCTTGGGGAATAGATTAATAATTTATAAGGAAAAGACATTAGTATATTATCTCTAAATATTATTTAGAGATAAAAATATATTGATTTATGAAAGCACATGACAAGGAACATAATGATGTATTAGGGTGAAAGATGAGAAACATGGAATGAATTATTCTTGGGGACAATGATTAGGATTTATGGTTTATGGATTAGGGTTTGGGGTTTGGGTTTGAGAGATCATGGTGAAGGATGAGAAGTTCTATGTGATTCAACACATGGTCTAGATATAGATTAGGTGTTTAGAAATTAGAGATTTAGGTTTAGAGTTCAAGGTAGCTATGAAAGATAAAAATCAATAGAAATGCATTTTCTAGAGCCAAAAATAAAGTAATTAATCAAAGTACGTGACAAGGCATGGAATGATGTATTGAGGTGAAGAATGAGAAGCATTGAATGATTCATTAGGGTGAAGGATGAGAAGCATGGAATGGTTTATCATGGTATAGATCACAAGGTTTTAGGTTGCATCATTCTTGAGGCTATTAACTAGAGTTTAGGGTTTGGATTTGAGGGATTAAGTTTTTGTGTTTCATGATAAGAGATCAAGTTTGAGGGTTTAGGGATGCCGTGAATGATAAAAACCGTGAGAAATATATTCTTTATAGACTAAAATATAATAATCTATGAAAGCATGTGACAAGGAATGATATTTTAAGGTGAAGGATGAGAACCATGGAAGGATGTATCAAGGTATTGATTATAACGATTGGGCTTTAGGGTTGAATCATTCTTGGGATAATGATTGGTTTATAGGGTTTCAGGTTTGGATTTGAAGAATTAAGGTGAAGGATGAGAACTTAGATTAGGGTTTAGATTATAAAAATAGGAATACAAATGAGTTGAATATATTAAATTACTTGCCCATTTTCCGAATCTACTGCACATGCAACAGTTTAGTATTGTAACATTAATTCTTCAGAGTTTCAGATGGTGTTGAATAAAAATAAATTGCACATAAACTTGGATCAAAAGTATACATTCATAGAAATCCGCATCAATTACATATATAATACTACCACAAATAGTTAAGAAGCTTCATTTCGTCTCCGATTGAATGCAATTACGGTGGGCAAAATGGGTTAAAAGTTCTTAAAATGTGTTTTGTAGAGTTAAACCATCAACACTGCTTAAGTTGGGTAACTGTATATTGAGCCTAATCTTCTTCCCGTACATCTTGTATTCTCCAATCCTTCCTTTAGACTATGGAATACTCTGAGCAGTCGAAACTGATAACTCTGAACTCATTGCCAAACCCATGGCCTTTTTACTCATCATCGATTTAGAAGCCTTCTGAGGTCTCTTGGAAATCATTGAAGCTGATGGTATTCTGGGTTCATATGACTTACTATGTCTCATTCCACATGTATGACACCCCTTAAGTTTTTTCCTACTGTAATAGGAATCCTCTGGCTTGGCCAGATGTTCCACACATTTCACATCTTCCAGACTGGAGAAGGACTGCGATTTGCCACCATAGAATCTCGACAACCCTCTCCTGAAAATCCCACAAATTCAATCCAAAAAACAATAATTTTAGAAACAAGAAACCTAAAACCCAAGAACAATCTATTTAACTGCTTACAAGATTGATCATAATGAATGATGATAAGATAAAACGATTAGAAAAACAGTTACTTGCAAGGAAGGGCTGCTGTGAGAGAGCTCATGTGATAGAGAGGTCCACCATGAGCTTCTGAAAGATTATTGCTTGAACAAAAATTGGTGTTTCTGCTCTCCATTCTATCGTTGTCATCCAAAGCATTTGCAGGCACAAAACAATCTTCAAAACTCCCCATCTTCAAAAATATTGGCTCTCATATAAGTATTCTCTCAGTCCCAGTCCTCTTCCTTAGGTGGGTTTTTCGTAGGAAGACCCAAAAGTTAGAAACAAGGTGTAGGCCACTCCTTTTGAGCGGATTCAACAACAACTTGTGGTGGCAGTTTTAATTCTTATCAATCATAAGTGTGGCAATTGTAGCAAATTTTTAGCCTAATAATATATAAAATAGAATAAACAAGCCTAACTTTCTTGCTAAAACCCAAGAACAATCTATTTAATTTTAGAAACAAGGTGGAGGCCACTCCTTTTGAGCGGATTCAACAACTTTTGGTGGCAGTTTTAATTCTTATCAACCATAAGTGTGGCAATTGTAGCAAATTTTTAGCCTAATAATATATAAAATAGAATAAACAAGCCTAACTTTCTTGCTAGGAGAAGGTTTGTCAATCATAGAATAAATAGAAGAAAAATCATCCATCAATCACTTCACAACCTTTTTCCTCTTTTTGATTGTAATATCTTGCTAAGTGGGGATTGAGGCTAGTGTAGAATCATCCTACTAGGAATTTTACCCTTGGCCTGATCTTTTCTAGTAATGATCTCCATATAAAATGTTATTGCTCATGTAAGTGGTTTAAAAATAACTCCCAAATCATAACATATTTTTTGCAAGGTCTAAATCCTCTCATTAACATCTCTTAAGGTCCAACAAGAGTTAATTCCATGTAATATGTAATCAAAGTCATCCTACCAAGGTAAAGACCCTCATGTAACATTCATTCTTAAGAAAATCTAATGAGAATCCTCTTTTGTCCTAGGTGGCAAATAGAGAAATTACTTTCTCCATTATTAAACCCAAAATAAATATGACTTAAACATGCATGTTAGGAAAAGAGTTTTTCCAAAGCAAGGAGAAGCCTTCATAATAGAAATAAATTATCTATAATAAGTCAAAACTTTATATCAACTTGGGTAGCAACAATTTCATTTTTGGATTCTCATAAACCCATAAACTATTTCTTCTTGTATCTTCCATGAAAAAACAATCATGTTCCCTCCTTGTTATATAATCCTACAATTACCAAACAATATAATTAGACTTTAATAAATGAAAGAATATTCATAAGCCTAAATATTTATAAATAACTTATCCTTAGCATCCTAGTCCCTAGATCTACCTACACTACAATGTCTTGAATGTTGTAGAATATTCGTAAGCTTAAATATTGATTTATGAGAGTATCCTTAGCCTCCTAGTCTTTAGATCTACCAACACTATAATATCTTGAACTCAATTATACTAAAAATATTCATGATCCTCATATATCTCAATCAGACCTACATCATGGATGTAGGAAAATTAAACAAATATACTTATGAATATATATACAAATTCATGTCTCTAGGATGAAATTAAACTCCAAAACATCTCTCCTACCATTATTCTTAGATATCTCGAGTTCATTGGGAGGTCTCTAGTCTTCAAGAAAACCTTATTCTCGCCACACCTACAGATTTAAGATTTAGGGATAACGTTTTGGTGGTTTACTTCAGATACTTCATGGCTTGGAACCATTCATGCAACGTCCCCATGAAAGAAATAAATTAAAAAAAAACTACAGTGAAAAGAAAGAGGAGACTAGGCATTAATTGGAGGAATGGCGTCCCCCTTGCACGCAAAGAGATGTGTTCCCTTGGAATACTAGAATTGCAAGATATGCACAAAACAAATATGTTGGAAAGGCTTTAGAAACTTTAAAGCAAATGCAATTGGCAGGTGCAAATGCAAACTCCACAACCCTTTGTCGATATATCTCTGCCTACATTGAAATGAGAGCTTTTGAACAGGCTATGGACTTCACAATTTTTTTCTATGAAAATTTTATTGATTGCTATTTGTCCGTTTTTAGTATTTTACCTTTTAATGAAAGGTCTGTATAGAATATTGAGTTTGATGGTGAATAAGTTTGAAAATGTTATTTTGATAATTACATAGAGCATTCAATTAGTTTAATTGGGGTTTTTCATTCATCTCAATTTAATATAGGTGTTTGATACATCATCTAAAATAGAAATCATGATAAGTTTCAATAAATTTACTTAAAAAAAATAGCAAGACTTATAATCATATAAGACAGATGCAGATTAAATTAAATTTTAAAAAAATAGCAAGATTTATAATCATATAAGACGGATGTAGATTAAATTAAATTAGTGAATTTGAAAATCAACATAGCTTTAATTTGAGTCTCATATAACAATATTTATATTTTAGTACATGTAAATTAATCAATTTGATGTAGTGAATAAGTTGAAGTGTCTTTAAATCATGTGGTTATGATAAAAACTCTATAGAAGAAAAGAGGCTTCATATCCGCATTTGTCTAAACTAGACTTGAATGCCTTGTATTTATCCCAACGCAACTAATTATCATATTTGTCAATTTAATTCTAGTTAAATTGGGCAGATGTGACTACACTCAATTGCACTAATAATTGCCTATATGTTTTCCCCTAAAGTTCTCATTTGATGTCGAAAGCCAAGAATAATGTTTAAGGATGATATTCTCTAAGTGGTTTTGGTTACTCTCAATACATGTAATATTACTATGTGAGGATACTTATGCCTAGCTAGGTGATGGTCTTTCCACTACAACTATTGAGTATATGGTGTTGCATCTACTAGAATTATTAGTGGCCTAGGTTAAATGAAGTCTTATTTAGTTATCTTAGGTATGACCTGAGTACTATTCATGGCTAAGTCCAAGATATACCTATGTTGTAAGCTCTACAAGGTCACATGTGTACTTCCTCTATGTTTTGTTGGTGTCTATGATAAAGTTATATAATAATGGTCAAAATATGTCTTTCAAATAAAGAGAATTTTGGTTGATAGTAATCAATCTAGCCTTTGTATCAATGAGATGAACCTATAAGATATTTTTGGATGCTTATGTTAATTATGAATAATAAATGTGGTGAGCTCTAAGTTGAGATAATCTTGATGCCCTTGGATGAAAGTGTTATAGTTCAAACTTGCTAAATTGGGAACTAGGTTGGGTTTCCTTAATTACTAGTAAGCACTATTAACTATTGAGAATCATCTAAAGGAACTTTGTTGGGATATGTAGTAGTACTCAATAAAACTCTATAAGTTATGGCCTTAGAATGGGTATTGTTAAATGGTGGTTTGTTACATTATTTTGTCTTAAACTCTTCTATGGTTTTCTTGCTATAGTGTTCATTATGTTTCACTTCAATTATAATGGTACTTGAGTGGTTATGAGACCTTAGGTATGGGTACCAATGTGTATTTTCATTGAGAGATTGTAGTGAAGATAACTAAATGAGATTTAGATCCCATTTGGAAGTAGGTATGTAGACAATCCTTGGGTGAAAGATGCCCCTCTGACCCCAATTCATAGGGGAGGGCTTGGAAGATAACTTTGGGGTTTGTGGTTTTTCCTAGATTATTTCTCGTGTTTTAGTATGCTTTAGTTTGAGGCTTATTTTGAATTATATGGTTGTGAGATCACCTTTCCATAATATATTTGCACAAAATAAGTGTAAGCCAATGAAAGATGACATGCCCTTATCAAGCCTATCTACTCTAAGGTTTGTGATATTCAACTTTCTAAAATCTACTCTAACATTGGATGAACTTTTAGAGTTACTATTATCAAATTTAGTCCTAATGTGAATGTTTGAGGATGCCTTTAATTTTATTTAAACTAAAATAATTGGAGTTATGTGTTGAACACCACAACCTTGTGTTTAGGATCATTGACAAGTGTAGGGGGATATAGATTGTCTTCAAGACCTTGTGAGGTCTATTCTTCCTAAAATAAAGTAATGATAAACTTTTCCTTAGCATGACTATGAAAAAGTTAGGAAAACTTGTTAACATTTATTTAATGATGATGTTGAGACAAGCCAGTAGGATATGAATGTGTGAAAAAATATTATTATGCAAGGATGGTATGGTTGTTATAAAAATGTGTCTAATTTGGTTTCGAGTTTATGATAGAGTTCCTTATGCCTACCTATGTCATATGTAGGCAATTAGCAGTAACTATTACCAAATATGGTTGGATATTTTCCCTTTTATATGTCTAGTGGAGAAATATATGATATGATTTATGATCGGTACCATATAAAATGTTATGTACCTAGAAGTAGGATATTATTTAATATTATTATTGTGGGTTTAATTTCTATATAATATATAATGTGTTCTCAAATAACAATTTGAATGAAGTGAGTAGACTTGATTATTTTACAAGTTGGTATTTGTTTATGTATACATGTTGAGTAGAGGCCAACTCATGTGGGTTCAATGTGTTAATTGTGAGTTGGTAATTTAACCTTAAGACCTACGAGACCCAAAGTATAGGTCTGTGAATCACTTTATGTGGCATATAGCTAGGCTCACTTGACTAGTATTTGTGAGCCTTTGTGATGTGTGAGTTGTGTGTACTTGTCTATAAGATAACCCTATATGTCAAAACTAAATATGATATAGGTGTAGATAGCCAACTATTGAACCAATACCATGTAGGTGACAGATGTTAGGTGATATCCATTATATTTTATAGATTAGTTAACTTTCACCAATAGCATAGAGGTGAAGAATGTTAGGAGCTATCTATGATATGATGTAGACATAATCTAGCGAGTTGTCACCAGTATCACATAGGGGATTGATACTAGAGGTTAACCATCATATCTTAGGTTCTAGTTGACTATTTATAGTAGCATAAAGATGATAGATGCCAAAATGTACCTATGGTACATGATAGTGCTTAGCCAACTTTCACCATTACCATGCAAGTGACAGCTACTAGGAGCTACCCCATACTGGGTTGGATCAACTTTCACTAGTGAAATGGAGATGATAGATGTTAGGATCTTTTGACTTGAAAGGTTAAGAATGCTATGCAAATCTTATTAATGGCATTATGTGGTGTGCTTTGTTACACTTACACCTTATTTAGTGATGATCGCAAGTAGTCTGGTACACTTTCCCATCACCATAATTAGTGCAAAGGACTAGGAAAAAGAATGAGACCCATGTTGAAGTATAGAATGCATTGAAATTCATGTTTATGACTAGGATGCACTTATAGAGTAAGTGTTAGTGAACCAAATAATGGAAAGATACTTACATAGTAGTGACATATCCACTTCCAACACTATGTATGTTGATCAATCACAATGTACTTGTGTAAAAATGGCCTTTAGATGTCTATATTATTATACTTATATTGTTGTCAGAGATGACAAGTAGTATGAGATGCTTTATTACCATCATAGGTGACAATAGATTAAAAACAGGATGGAACCCATGGTTTAGTAAGGGATGCACCAACATTCTTTGTTTGAATGGAATGTACTTATGAGCTTGTGTTAGTGAACTATGAGAAAGGGAAGATACTTGCAATAAGGTTACAACCGCTTCCCTTTGCTAGCTCACCTTTATGTGTATTTCTGAGATTGTTAAGTTATCCATATTATGTATGTGCATTAGTTGCTTAAGCAAGACACACTATGTATATGTGATGCACACACTAGTTATCACACTCTGTACATATGTTGTAAGTGAATTACACATTAATATGTGACATATGCTTAAGCTAATCATCATGTGAATCTATGATATGGGTATGAGCTAATCACCTTGTGTATATGTGTGACACATGCTTGTACTAACCCCCATGTATACCTATGAGGCATCATTAAGAGCTAATCACATATGTGTGTGCAACACAAGTGGAAGTTAGCCATGTTGTGTATAATTATGTATACTTGAGCCAATCACTATGTGAACTTGGTGTTGGATTGATATGGTCCCTATATGGTTTTATGTGTATTCATACACTAATGTTGGCATAGAACTAACACTCGTTTGGAATGTGTTTGATCTCATTATGTTGCAATTGGATTAAATTGAAAGAAAAAGTTTAATGAATAGTTGTGTTTTAAAAGTGAGATCAAAGATCTCATACAAGATAGAGAGGATGAGTTCTCTCTATTTTTGTTGTATGAACTACGGAGCCTTTGATTCCCAAAACATATATGTAGGCTAGGTCATCACAAATAAATCCTCAAAGTTTAGGTCCTAGTCTAAGGATAAGCCTGACATTGGAAGCTTACCACATTCTATTGTGAGTATATGAATGGTGTCATAGAATCACCACCATGATTGTAATTTTAAAAAAATTATGAAATTGACATTTTTAAATTAAACAAAAGATACTTGACCAATTTAATTAATTCTGAATGTTTAATAAGAAGAAAAAATTAATAGTAACCAAGGAATAGTTAATTATAATTTCCCCCCTCTCCTAGGGATATATATCATATAAAAAGAATATTAATAACAATAAATAGACCATTCCTTTATCCATGCATGTCTCTATAAAATTTGTTCTCACAAACCTATTTAGGTGCTTTGCATAGAAAATTACATGTAATATTTATGGAACCCAAATAGACCCTGTGGCCTAATAAACACATGGAATCCGTAGTTTGACATTATGATTTAACAATAGTTTGTGCCTTAATATGCTAGTTTTTGTGCAAATAATGGTTTCTGGATTGCAATCTGTGTATCCTTTGGTACCGTAAACCTTAAGCTTAAACTTAGGATCATCATGCTTAAACAGGTGTGTAAAACATGTTGACCAGGTCTCTAAAGGTAGGGAGCCCACCTGGTAATGAATACAATCATTCTTTGCATTCATTGAGTAGTGCATAACAGTCTAAAAACTCTAGACAGGTATTTTCAAGTCAGGATAGGAAGAGAACAAACAGGTAGTTGACAAGCAAAATCACTGTCAATCTTTCAGAGAATTGTGTGTCAAAATTTTATCCTGTCTGTGTCAGGTAAGTATAGATTGTTTGTGTGTCATCGTGTCATTGGTGTGAGCTGTCTTATGCACAGGTGCCGTGTATCAGTAGCAAGACAATCACTGTCAACTACCTTAACTACTACGGTTTAGAAAACCATGTGAACTTGTGCTCTCGATATTGACTTCTGTTTGGAACTCAATCCATTGGTAAATCAAATAACATAATTCCATTGGCCCCAAAAAAAAAGCTCAGGGCCCGAGGATTCTTATGTGCTCTGGAAAGGGGCCCAAAAAAATGTTGGTTATTTTTGGAGCATAGTGTGGAAGAAGACGAATCTATGGACAAACTAACTAGTAAATATAGGAGTATGGGAAATTTGTTCAGATGTCTAGTAGGAGGAAAAATAGAAATTTGGGCTATGGTTCTAGCACAATAGAAGTTTGCATATAATAATTTAGTTAATATGAGTATAGGGAAAACATCATTTGTGGTAGCATATGCTAGTAATAGCAAAGAAAAGAGGACTGTAAAATTAAATGAGTTTGTAGAACACATGAGGAGGTACATGTAAGGAGATTAGAAGTTAGTTGGAAAGAATGAATGGTAGATATAAGAATAAGGTTGACGAGTAGAGGAGACATGAGGAGTTTGAATTATGTAATGATGGTATATTTGAGGAACGAGAGATTTCTATTGGGAGATATAATAAGTTGAAAATGGAAAAGTATGGTCCTTGTGGAATCATTAGAAACTTTTATTAAGGAAATGCATATGAAGTGGAGCATAATAATATAATTTTCATACCCTTATTATAATTTTGTGTCCATTTTAGCCATTAGTCCATGTGTGTACTTTTTGTGTTGTTTTGACACCTTTTTCCTAGTCTGTATCACCCCTAGCCATGTGTATTTTCGAACCCATTTTGTGTGTCCATTCAATTTTTTGTTTAAATTTTGTCTCTTATTGGTCTTAGATTTCCCATCTTTCATGATCCCTTACCCTCACCTTGGTCATCTTTTTAAATAATTTAATAAGAACCTATCTATTGAACCTAGAACCCTAACCACCTCTAAACACCTTAAAAAAAATATTTAAATCCATTTTCACACATGGTTCCATTAAAAAAATGGCTGGAAAATATTATCATGAGCCCATCTTAGGAAATTGGGTTTTCTAAGGTCCTAACCAATGCCTACTACTTCAGAAAATGAGGATGAAAATTCAAATTCCTCCAATCAAGATTAAAAAATTAGTTCATTTTATAATGCCACATATCACATAATATATTTTTAGCTCCAACTCCCTCCAAAAATTTCTTTTATAAAGCACCCATAGTCTCATTTTCACACTAGTTTGACAAAATTTTAACTTGATGTGATTATAGAAAAAAATATCCCTATTATCCCTTCATTTGAGTCTTGTTCATCACCACATGTCTTGATGGCTAACAACACATATATGTGTGTGTTTGTGGGAAGGGATCTATTCATGCCATGGATGATGGAGCATTTAATGATGTTCTTTGTGGGCCTTCATAGATATTGCCAGTTTATTTTGTCTTCTTGTGATTCGGTACAATAGGAATTTCATTGTCTTCCAAAGATATCTACTTGGGATGAGTACTTGATAGATATTGCCAATTTATTTTGTGAGTCCCACATTTCAAATTTGGGAGACATCATTGATTGCATTCATCTTCTCTTTGATGTAAATGATCCTTCTCCAGTTGTTGTGAAGGAACACTTTGACCCTCTTGTTCATTCTCTACATGATCATTCCTTATCATTTGACACATGAGTGTGGATTCTTTTGAAAATCATTTGGAGGAGACTTATTTTTCTTCAAATGAGGTATCCTTGTTTTTTGCTTTTGTTCTATAATCATTTCTAGGATATTCTAGATTGTTATATTTTTTAGTGTTTCCTAGAATGCTTGTTTAGAGTGTGATAGATTTCAACATCAACATGGAGACACTTGAGCATACTTCAAATACATCACACATCATTTTTCTTCCCTTGTCTTCCTTTTAGGAATGGAAAGACATCCTACATACCATCTTGGTTTTGTTTCTTCCTAACGTGAGGAATGGTGTTCGATGGTATTGCATCATCTTCAACATTCATTGTCAAGAATATATCATCATTGTAGGAGACACTACATTGAGGAAGGGGGTTCCATGGTCTTTCTTCTTCTCTCTTATGGGGGTATTTTTCCTTGCATTGGGTTTTGTCCTTCTCATTCTTCATTAAGAGTATTTTTTTATCTCTCTTTTGGGGAGGATTTTGTCCCACTTAGTTTTCTCCTTTTCTCCAGTTTTGAGAGATTGCATTTGTACATGGGTAACTAAAATGGCCTTGTAGTTGAGATCCATATTTGCATCATTTGCATAATAATCTACTACTCCCTAAGTTGCACTTAAGGTAGGGGGGGCGGGGGGTGGGAGGGGGGTTTGGTGTGAATTAAGTGTTTTACCTAACTAGTTCACCTAGTAGGTTTTATTCACATGTTAATTTTACTTAGGTCCTAGATAATCTTTCTAGAAGGTTGTTAGTTGTCATAATATCTTATCTTATCTTTTGACATTTAATTCTAGTGTCCTAGGTCATTTAATATTTGTTGAGTTAGTTGTCTCGTGACATAGAATTAAGACACTTGTCATGATCTTGTCTATTCCTATGTCTCACCTTGGTCATATAACCAAGGGGCCTCATGTGTAAGTAAACAATCAAATAAATCATAATCTATCATTTGCATCCTTTGATAGAGCAACATTATTCTCTCATATTTAATCTCTCTTGTGCTTTTGTGAAGTTCTTGGATCTTAGGAGACTACAATATTCAACCAAATCTTGCATGGTGTATAGTATTTTGTACCATCTCTTACAGAAATGGGCAATAGGTTGGGAAAATGTTGATAGTGAATTTTATCCATTTTGAGAATTTATCAAAACCCAATGTTACTACTTGATGTTCTCAACACTATTTGTTCACACATTGGGAGTTATTGCCTAACACCCTAGGTGGTGTTGACTAACACCCTAGGTGGTGTTGACTAACACACTAGACATTGATGACTTATTGGGTGATGGCTTCTAGATACCTAGTACATTTCAAACTTTCAATAGTTGCTTGCCAAAATTATGTGATTACTTTCATGGTTTTGGATTCTTCGCTATCTTTTAGATCTAAGATATTCTTATCTATATTTATAGGTCATAGTAAAATGGTGTCCTATTTGGGAGACATCCTCAATCAATCCCCTAAGATGATATTTTTAGCCTCACTAGTAACACCATGGAAAGATCTTAGTGTGTGTCTAACCTAGTGAATATGTTTTGATTAGAGGTAAAAGACAGGTTTTGAAGGGGCTCGAAACCCTTTACAAAAAGGAACAACTGAAACAAAAAGGGAACAACATTAAACAACCATCAGCCCAAAGTCAGCAAACCACCAGCCAAAAAATAGCCAGAAACTGGAAAACACCTTTACATATTGTTCAGAATTTCAACAACTTCCATCTCACTAGCAGCAAGCTTCTATCCCTTAACCCTAGTATTAGAAACCTCAATACCTGACGCCCCAGCCTAATTTTTCAATCTATTTCTATTCCTAACCCCAGGCCCACCATTTTTTACCTCACAGCTCAAAACAGAACCTTTAGCAGCATCCTCCACCATCAGCTTACCCTCAGCAGCCATAACATTAGTAGAAAAAATTTCCTTTCTCTTGTTAGGGGAGAAAGTCTTCCCAGAGTCTGACATAGTCAAGACTTCAGGGGCTTCTCCACTCTTCATAACCACATTCCAAATTTTATCAATTTTCTCCTCAAGGGATAACATTCTTCCCTCCATACTTTGTTTCAGATTGACAGTTTCCTCCGCCACAGTTTTAGCAACAGTATTGAGACTAGCTATTAAATTATCAATTTGGCTTTGGATCGAAGGGTCCTCAGCCTTGCAAGCAATACTTCTAATATGAACATTGGTCCTATCGATCTCATGAAAGAACCATTTAAATAGTTTAAAAAGCACATTGACACTGTCACGGGCCGATCCCAACACATCAAAAAGAACCTCCCTATCAAAATTTCCAACTTGACTTCCCACAGCAATGTCCTCTTCAAAAGAACTCTCATGAACCTTATCAACAAAATCATCCTTACCTTTACCAGCAGGGACAAGATACTTCATCCTGCGAATGGAATTGGCAATTTGCTCCACAGCAACCTTCCTCCTTTGAATCCTATCTGCATCCTCTTTATTAGTTCCTGCAGCCTATTCGCCACCCACAGCTCTAACCTTCTCCTGCTTCAGCAACCCTATGATAGCGCTCGGAACATCCTCACCATGGAAGCCACCAGCCAGAGAGAGAGGGACATCCTTCTCCATGTGTTGACCAAGTTTCAAAACCCTTCTCTTTCGGCTTCCAACCTCAGGTTCCTGCACATGTCGAGGCGCAGGGGGAGGAGAAGAAGCTTCCCCATAAAGAACATTTTTATCTTTTCCACCCTTAGAAGGAACAATCACGTCCACATCATCACTGCTAGTCATATAACCTGCTTCCTCATCCATTTTCCTTTTCCCAGATTTACCTTGAACAGAGGACATGGGGCCCTCCTCCAAAGAGGCATACGAATCTGGGACATAGTCAACATCAACATCACTATCCAACTCAAATTCTTTATTTAAAATAAGCCTTCTCTTCCTCGGTTTCTTAGAAGCCCTTTCCTCACCCAACTAAATTTCATAACCCTCCCTAGCTTTAGCAGAAATATCCTTTGGAGAAACAAGAGTTTTATGGACATCATGAGCTTTTAATGTTCATAAATCAAAAGAATCAACCTTGAATGCAAGACAGGGTTTTTGGGATTCTTCCTATGCTCTTTAATCCCACAGTCCATCAACACCAGCAAATAATAGGGAAATGACACCCATTTCTTGTGCCTAAAATGGTTAAGCAACAAAAAATGGTAATTGTTAATGGCCATGTATCTTCCTTACAGGGTTATATACCTCATGATTTCTTCGACAACATCCTGGTAGAGAGCTTTTAGGGAACTCCTCAGATACCCACCACTCTTTGCGGGCTTCAAGTCATCAATCTCATTCTTCTTAAAGAAAAGGGACATCAAGGCCTGTGATTCTTTCTTATCTCTGTACACTTTCATACCCTTAATTGAAAGGCCAGTAATCTGGGCTATGAATTCCTCATCCACCGCAATTTCCCTACAACCCAAGTCCAGGGTTCTCCCTTTCCACCCTTTCTCAACCAATTCAGTAACCTGAGGATTATTTCCATGTAGTTTCTCCATGAAGGGAGTTAGACCACCCTTTTCTAAAATCCCCCATACCTTCTTTCTCAACTTAGCAGTATCATAGGATTTGGGCTCGACACAATTTTTGTCCCCACCCATGATGATAGAAAACAAAGACCAAGCACTCAACAAGAAACTCAGAAGGAAGAATCAGACACCACCCAGAACCAAATTATCCAATAGAAGACTTTCGAAGCATATGAGACTAACACCCACAATTTGTGCGAAGGCAGCCACAGGACATACATACCATAATGAATTTGAACTTTGCGCCATATGATAGCCTTTCCTCAAAATTATAACCATAACATCCTTACTAATGACATTCAACCACGTGAGCAAGGACGTGCACACCTTAAAGAATAAATTAACTTTCATTTATAACAATAGTCGTGGCCTCATAAAGGATGGGGTCATTTAAATCCCAGACCTTACTATCTCTAACACCAAAGTTAGCGAAAAAATCAGCTAACTTATTTCCCTCTCTCAAAATATGGGAAATATAAACATTATCAAAGGATTTAATAATATCAATGGAATCCTTGATCAAGGCCGCAATAATCCAAGATGGGGGAGATATATTCTTCAAATTATTAATAATTTTCAGAGAATTGCCCTCCAACCAAATCTTCATGTACCCTCTTCTTTGAGGACTATGATAGGCAGTTGCCGCCTCCGCAAAGTGGTTTGTCTGGGTTCCCAAAGGGAGCGCCACAGCAGAGATGAGCCTATCATTAGAATTTCTAATCACTCCCCCACATCCAGCAGGTCCTGGATTACCTTTAGCAACACCATCAAAGTTGATCTTAACCCAACCATCTAGTGGCACCTTCCAAGCAACAAGATCTCTTGAAGATTTCCCTTTAGAGACTGGGAGAGATATATCACAAGGCAACTTCCACTTTTGAGCAATTGAAATATCATATGAGTAGAGATTAATCCTTTGGCCATCATGGAAGGAGATCCTAGAAAGAAAATTTTCCTTTAAACCAGTACAAATCTTATGGGCTATAGATAAAGCAGGAAGAGCAGAGTTCCTAAAAATTTTATTGTTACGCTCCAACGACACCCCCGAAATCAAATGAGGCAGAGAGAGAGAGACCACAAAATCTGCAAGGTCCGATTGGATGAAGGGAACACCCATTGGAACCATAAGTCTTTAACAGAGCCAGGGAACACCCAAATAAGATTCCAAAGTGAGAGCACATGATTCCAGATCACACCAACATATCTGCATGCAAGCAACAAATGACAAGTATTTTACGCTTCCTCTTCACAAAGAAAGCATCTATTGGGCATAACAAAACCTCTTTTTATCAGATTATCAGTAGTAAGAATTTTATTCTGACAGAAAAGCTAGAAGAAAATATTGATCTTAGGAATCAGTCTAGATGACCAAACAGAAGCCCAAAAAGGAGGCGGACCCGTAAAGGAATCATTAAGAGAAAAAGTCAAAGCAACAGAAAAGTTACCCTCAGAAGACAGCTTCCAAACAAACCTATCAAGAGAAGGAATAATTGGAATGTGAACACTCAAAATAGCCTTATAAATAATTTCAAGACCAAGGTCCAACTCATACAATTTCCTCCAACAACCTCCATTAATGTAATCAGCGACAAATTTGCCAACCAAACACAAACCAAGGTCCATAAAGGGATGAGCCCAAGGCTGATCCTTTAGAGGTCTATTACAAATCCAATTATCATCCTAGAATAAAATACTCCTCCCATTCCCCAACTACCAGGAGAGACCCTTAGCAACAAGCCTCTGAGCCTTCAGCATAGAATTCCACAACACAAAACCATTCAGAGGATTAAACTCATGAGAAACCACATCTCTAATCCCATCAGCACCATGTAAGTATTTACTCCAAGCAATTTTCGCCCACTCACTTTTGGCTAACAAGATATTCCACAGTTGTTTCCCCAAGAGGGCAATGTTAAACGGTCTGATTTTGCGAATACCCAGCCCCCCAGCCTTTTTCGGCCTATAGACATCATCCCAAGCAACCAAATGAGTTCTTTTTTATCTTCAACCCCCGTCCATAAGAAGTTTTTTCTGAATATGTTAATGGTGGTGTGTGTAAATATTTAGATTTATAACTCAAAAACTTTAATAATAATTCTATAATATGGTTATGTGTGGTTGTCAAAGGAGAAATGGGCTATAAGAATCACATAAAATAGAGAAAATAAAGAAATAAAGGAAGGGAAAAATCTATTTTTCAACAAAAAGGTTTCTAAAAATGGATATAGGGTATGGCTTAATAAGAGGATTGGAAATGGGAAAGCTAGGGCTTCAAGGAGGAGGATGAGAGGATCAAAGGGGTAAGGAATATATAGGATTGGCTATCACAAAAGGACTATGGAGTCAATGGCTCTAGAGGCTCCCAAGTCTTTAGTCTTTAAAGTTGTTGCTTGTTTCCTTGCATAATAATCGAATCCTTTTGATAACATAAAAAATTATGGAAGATTTAATAATAATAATTGTTCTTGAAATCTTCTAACCTAGAAAAAGGAGGGAAAGATTAGTTTTATGCGTATATTTAGATTAGGTGGCCATTAAAAACTTGAAATGATTAGGGTTAAAATGGGCACCAAAAATCAAAACTCAAAATTTGAACATGAACATGAGTATTAGTTTATGCATATGTGTGGAGCATAATAATATAATTTTCATACCCTTATTATAATTTTGTGTCTATTTTAGCCCTTAGTCCATGTGTGTACTTTTTGTGTTGTTTTGACTCCTTTTTCCTAGTCTATCACCCCTAGCCATGTGTATTTTCGAACCCATTTTGTGTTTCCCTCCAATTTTTTATTTAAATTTTGTATCTCTTATTGGTCTTAGATTTCCCATCCTTCATCATCCCTTGCCCTCACCTTGGTCATCTTTTTAAATAATTTAATGAGGACCTATCTATTGTACCTAGAACCATAACCACCTCTAACCACCTTAAAAAAATATTTAAATCCATTTTCACACATGATTCCATTAAAAAAATGGGTGGAAAATATTATCATGAGCCCATCTCAGGAAATTGGGTTTTCTAAGGTCCTAATCAATACCTACTACTTGAGCAAATGAGGATGAAAATTCAAATTCCTCCAATCAAGATTAAAAAATCACTTCATTTTATAATGCCACACATCACATAATATATTTTTAGCTCCAAAAATTGCTTTCATAAGGCATCCATAGTCTCATTTTCACACCAGTTTGACAAAATTTTAACTTGATTCAATTATAGAAAAAATTATCCCTATTATCCCATTAGTTTGAGTCTTGTTCATCACCACATGTCCAAATGGCTAACAACACATATATGTGTGTGTTTGTGGGAAGGGAT
This sequence comes from Sequoia sempervirens, assembly GCA_007258455.2. Taxonomy (NCBI): domain Eukaryota; kingdom Viridiplantae; phylum Streptophyta; class Pinopsida; order Cupressales; family Cupressaceae; genus Sequoia; species Sequoia sempervirens. Next base: position 1,082,027,781 of record VDFB02281492.1, read on the forward strand.
CTATTGCCATGGATGACGAAGCATTTAATGATGTTCTTTGTGGGTCAACCAATATCCTTTCTATCTATCAAATAACACATGGTGGAGCAGGAAAGAGTGTTGAGCTCACACTACATTTTATCATTAGCTAAGATTTGCATAGAAGAGATATGGACATAGTTGGGGAGATTGATCACCAATCTCGAGTCCACCTTCTCACATTTTACTCCTATAGTTCCTTCGGTTGATGTTCACACTTAGGCATCTAGTGTGGACACTTTTAAGAAGATTTAGTATGGTCATTTAAATCTTGGTATTATTTCATCTACAAGTTCTCGAGACATGTGTTGATATTCCATCTCCTTCATCTATTGTTGCTTCTGATGATGCTTGTGTTTGCACAGTTTTGTCTTCTTGTGATTCAGTGCAACACCTGAATTTCATTGTCTTCCAAAGACATCTACTTGGGATGAGTACTTGATAGATATTGCTAGTTTGTTTTGTGAGTCCCATTTCAAATTTTGGAGACACCTTTGATTGCATTCATCTTCTCTTTGATGTAAATGATCCTTCTTCAGTTGTTATGAAGGAACACTTTTACCCTCTTATTCATTCTCTACATGATCATTCCTTACCATTTGACATGAGTGTGGATTCTTTTTAGAAGAATTTGGAGGAGACTTATTTGTCTCCAAATGAGGTATCCTTGTTTTTGGATTTTTTTTATAATCATTTCTAGGATATTCTACATTGTTATCTTCTGTAGTGTGGCCTAGAATGCTTGTTTAGAGTGTGATATATTCCAGCATCAAGATGGAGACACTTGATCATACTTCAAATACATCACACATCATATTTCTTCCCTCATCTTCCTTTCAGGAATGGAAAGACACCCTCTATACCATCTTGGTTTTGTTTCTTCCTAAGGGGAGGAATGGTGTTTGATGGTCTTGGATCATTTTCAACATTCATTTTTGGGAATATATCATCATTCTAGGAGACACTACATTGAGGGGGATTGCATGGTCTTTGTTCTTCTCTCTTATGGGGGTTTTTTTCCTCACATTGGTTTTTGTTCTTTTCATTCTTCATTAAGAGCATTTTTTTCATCTCTCTTTTGGGGAGGATTTTGTCCTACTCAATTTTCTCCTTTTCTCTAATTTTGAGAGATTGCATTTGTACATGGGTACCTGACATGGCCCCGTAGTCGAGATCCATATTTGCATCATTTGCATAATAATCTACTACTCCCTAAGTCGCACTTAAGGGGGGGTTTTGGTGTGAATTATGTTTTTTACCTAACTAGTTCACCTAGTAGGTTCTATTCACATGTTAATTTTACTTAGGTCCTAGATAATCTTTCTAGAAGGTTGTTAGTTGTCAAAATATCTTATCTTATCTTGACATTTAATTCTAGTGTCCTAGGTCCTTTGATATTTGTTGAGTAAGTTGTCTCATGACAAAGGATTAAGACACTTGTCATGATATTTTCTAATTTTATGTCTCACCTTGGTTATATAACCAAGGGGCCTCATGTGTAATTAAACAATCAAATAAATCATAATCTATCATTTACATCCTTTGATAGAATAGTATTATTCTCTCATATAGATAATCTCTCTTGTTCTTTTGTGAAGTTCCTATATCTTAAAAGACTACAATCTTCAACCAAATCTTGCATGGTGTAGAGTATTTTATACCAACTCTTACAAAAATGGGCAACAAGTTGGAAAAATATTGATAGTGAATTTTATCCGTTTTGAGAATTTATCAAAATCCAATGTTGCTACTTGATGTTCTCAACACTATTTTTTCACACATTGGGAGCTATTTCCTAACACCCTAGGTGGTTTTGACTAACACACTAGACATTGGTGACTTATTGGGTGATGGCTTCTAGATACCTAGTACATTTCAAACTTTCAATAGTTGCTTGCCAAAATTCTGTGATTACTTGCATGGTTTCGAATTCTTCAGTATATTTTAGATATAAGATATTATTATCTATATTTACAAGCCAGAGTAAAAGGGTGTCCTATTTGGGAGACATGCTCAATCAATCCCCTAAGATGATATTTTTAGCCTCACTAGTAACACCATGGAAATATCTTAGTGTGTGTATAACCTAGTGAATATGTTAATGGTGATGTGTGTAAAGATTTAGATGTATAACTTGCAAAATTTAATGATAATTCTACAATATGGTTATGTGTGTTTGTCAAAGGAGAAATGGGCTATAAGAATCACATAAAATAGAGAAAGGAAGGAAGGGGAAAAAACTAATTTTCAACAAAAGGGTTTCTAAAATTGGATATAGGGTATGGCTTCATCAAAGGATTGGAAATGGGTAAGCTAGGGCTTCAAGGAGAAAGATGAGAGGATCAAAGAGGTGAGGAATATATAGGAGAGGATATCACAAAAGGACTATGGAGCCAATAGCTTTAGAGGCTCCCAAGTCTTTAGTCTTCAAAGTTGTTGCTTGTTTCCTTGCATAATAATCGAATCCTTTTGATAACATAAAAAATTATGGAGGATTAAATGATAGTAATTGTTCTTGAAATCTTATAACCTAGAAAAAGGAGGGAAAGACTAACTTTTGTGGGTATAGGTATATTTAGATCAAGTGACCATTAAAAACTTAGAAATTATTAGAGTTAAAATGGGCACCAAAAATCAAAACTCAAAATTTGAACATGAATATGAGTATTAGTTTATGCATATATATATAGACATGTGACCACAAGAAAACATTCATATCTTGAGTGATTAATTTCCCAATATTTCAAGGGTTACTTGGGAATACTCCTAAGATTGGTTCTCCTATTCTTATATTTCTATGATCAAGGAAAAGACTAAAGCATAGGTTAAATGATATTAAAACATGACTTAGAAAATGGGCACTAAAGTGAATACAAAAATATAATGTGAATGTTGCAAAGTAGACATTTTTTACCTTACATTTTGCCCCCACTTTAGTGGGTTGATGACACTATCTAAATAATTATACTAAAATAAAGTATACTCATACATAACCTGAGGATTTGTGGAGGATTGGATATGTGGAAATCAAGGACTTTCTATAAACCACAAAGTAGAATATCACCTTGGAAAATGTTTGGTTAAATCATAACCAATGAAACATAAAAGATAGAGATATATTTGTGATAACATTGCCACCAAATGAATGGCCTAATCTAGGCCAAAAAGGTAAAATGGTAAATACGGTGATGATTGTGTGATCACCACCTAGATGAATGCAGCTTCCAACCAAAGAATTAGGCTAGATCCAAAACATGGTAAAATAATCAAAATAATAGATATGTTGTTTTCACCTAGCTATATGTGGCTTCCAACCAAATTTAAACAATGTTAGGCCTAGATGAATGATAAGATTAGAATAATAATCACATAAATAGTGTATCAATATTTCTTCCTTATAATTATTGGAGAAAGGAGAAGATCCAATCAATTTAAGGTAAATACGATAGGGAAGAAAGGAAAATATTTCCAAGATATTGTAGGAAAGTTAATGGAATAGGGGGGTGTTTAAGGAGTTGCCCCTAAGAATTCCCAAGTGATGGTAAGTGTACAATGCATAATATAAGAGTTGACAAAAATATACAAGATATATAGTAGGAACAAGAAGAATAGATAAGATGGAGAAGATACGCTAACTAAGGTGATGTCGCCTATCAAATGAATAAAGATAAATTCCCCCAAGGAAAGGGTGAATATGACACAATATGAAAGGAAATATTTATAAACAATATATGAATAGGTGTGTGTGTGTGTGTGTGTGTGAAAATGGAAAAAGTTAAAAGATTGCATAGCTTAGGTCACACTAATAATACACTACATTGGTGTATGCAAGGAACAGGCTTGGCATCACAATCTATGCGGAAGATGTAATTCATATTTTATTAATTAAAAAATAATTTATATTTGCACTAGTCTAGTCTGTGTTATGTTGTGTATAGTGAAATCCCTCAGTCCTCACTAGCCCAAGGGGGCTTAACCCCTATCCACCATCACTGGTCTGCTGTTGAAAATGGAGGTAATTATGTGCTACTTAATAATTTGTAAAACTATTATACTGTAGATTTAAATAAGTATTCTTTGTTACAATTTCTTTGTGGATGATTATCTCTTTAATTCATTTTAATGTTTGTAGAAGTAGATAGAAGATTGTAGAATAATAAGACCAGAAGAAAGAAGTTAGACAACATATACCGTGGAGAAACCCTTTCAGGAAAAAACTCCACCAATAATCAATGTATGATTTAATCTCAGAATAAGATTACAATAATTCCAATCCTTGCTTGAGATGCTTCTTTTTCCTTCAACAATTCTTCTTCACAACCTGCAATAAAATCCGATAAACTCTCTTCAACTTGCTGCAATATATAGACAATAATGAGCCTTGTAAACTCCAAAGAGTTTACAATTACAAAGCACAATGCTTATCTCACAAAAACCATGCCTATTCTTTGCAAGTAGAGTTCTACCATGAAGAACAATGTCAAAACAAGTCCTTCATCCATTTGGGTGTCCCAAACTGAAGTCATAACTCAGCGTTGATTCCGAAGATATCTTGTAATCTTATCCTCAAAGTCGACACCCAAGAATGGGCCCACTTAACTCAACCTTATAAAATATCTTATCATGCAAAAGTGTTAACTCCAAGATGCCAACTTGGGCACCCAAGGAGGGTCCACGTCAATCTCTATTCACTGAAACATATCTCTCCAACATTCATGCAAATACCATGCATGATTGATCATCCCCACTTAATTGAATGTATCACCTGTTATTTGTCATGCAACTCAAGTCATTAGTCATGCATTCCAAGTCAACTGAAGTCAATTAGCATTCAACTGAAACTAACTACATGCAATTGAAGATAACTAAACCATAACTTAACTTAACTTAACTTAACTTAACTTAATTGAATTGAACTGATACTAAACTGAACTGAATTGAACTCCATGCATGTAAACATCAATCCCTAACTTCTACGATCTTTACATGCATTACTGAAGTGTTATCTTTTACTCCAAACAGTTAACTTAACTCAAGGTGGGTTCCACCTTCCATGTGGGTGCCCCATGTGCTCCTATTTTGTAGGAGCTCTTCATGGGTGTCCCCACATGTTCCTATCATTTAGAATTAATTACAAATGTCGATTAACATGTTTATTTCATTCAAATTTAATCTCTTTCTAATCCTAGTGTTGGGGAACACTTTCCAAGGACTTAGGAGATACATGAAATAATGTTTAGGATTGCAATTAAATGGCATCCTATTCCCAACATCTGCCACCTTCGCCCAAGTTCTCCACTCTGCTCAACTCCCACTAGCAACCTTCATAGAGCCCTCAATAATGTAGGAAACTAGCACTAAGGCCAAAGGGCCTAATTTTTTTCCTTTTTTGGCAATTATACCAAAATTGGGAAAATCATCATAACTTCTCACCTAAAAGTCAAATTTTTGTATATGAGATATCGTTGGAAAGATAGTTTCGTGACATACTTTCGAGTGGTGCAGGTCTTAATGTCATATTTTTTTTTTGGTAACATTTATTTATGATTGAAGTCAAATCTTTTGTTTTGATCTTCAATCTCATTTTTTTTGCCTATTTACCCAATTTTTGTAATTCTTGTAGCATTGAAAAGGTTTTGAGGGTCTTTTAGATCTATGCATGCACTTTTTCCATATTTAACCCCACATATTTTTTATTCAACTTTTTCCTATATTGCATCTTGATTGATTACTTGGACATCCTAACACCTACAGAAGTTCTATCTTTTTGAGGGGGCTTCACTTTTCAGTATTCATCGTCTTTAAGAGTTTCTAATTGGTGTTGAAGGTTGATGTCTTTGTTAATTTCGATATCTATCTTAGTTCATTATGGGTTTTTCACTTGATCCTTCTATATGGGAGCATCATATGTTGATCCTAATTTTAATGACTTTGCAAATCTTCTAATCTAAGAAAAATCAAAGTTTATTCATATGGGTCTAATCAAGTCTTGTAAGTCACAAGCATTGTTGTCTAGTGAGCCTAAGGTACACAAAGAATCGAATAATCTTGAAAAGAAGTAAAATAAGAAAAAGAAAAAACTGCATAAATAATTTGAATCATCTCCCTCTTAGAGGGAATCATCTAAGAAGGAGAAGCCTACATGTGCATATTACAAGAAAATAGGGCGTGATGAACATCGATGTTATTCAAAAGGGATTGATGAGTTGAAGCATCTTCTTAAGAAGAATCAAATCAATTTTCTTCAAATCAAAGGGTTCATCTTCTTCATCATCAAATTTTGAGAGACATAAGGGGCAAGTACTTGTTGCAGTTACAAATTATGAGTCAAAGAGGTGGATACTTGATTCAGGAGCCTCACATCATATGGCTTCATCAGAGAGTAAGTTCGCTTCCTTTGAGTCTTGCTCATCACTGTGCATCCTGATGGCTAACAACACATATTTATGTGTTTGTGGGAAGGTATCTATCTCCATGGATGATGAAGCATTTAATGATTTTATTTGTGTGTCTTCATTGTCAACCAATATCATTTATATCTATCAAATCACACACATGGTGGAGTAGGAAAGATTTTTAAGTTCTTACCAGATGTTGTCTTTGTCTAAGATTTGCATAGAAAAGATTTCATTATAGCTAGGGAGGTTGATCACCAATCTTGATTCCACCTTCTCACATTCTTCTCTGATTGTTCCTTTGGTTAATGTTCACACTTAGGCATCTACTGTGGACACTTTTGAGGAGATTCAATATGGTCATTTAAATCTTGTTATTATTTCATCCACTGAGGTTCTAGAGACATGTGTTGATATTTCATCTACTGTTGCTTCTAATGATGCTTGTCTTGTCACAATTTTGGCTTCTTACATATGATTTAGTGTAGCAATAATTTCATTATCTTCTAGAGACATCTACTTGGGATGAGTGCATGAAAAATATTGGTAGTTTATTTTTTGTGTCCTATATTTCAGATTTGGGAGACACCATTGATTGTATTCATCTTCTCTTTGATGGGTATGATCCTTCTTCAGCTCTTGTGAAAGAAAAATTTGACCATCTTGTTCATTCTCTACATGATAATCCTTGCCATTTGACATGAGTGGATTATTTTGAGAATAATTTTGAGGAGGCTTTTTTTCTTCATGGGAGGTATCCTTATTTTGTTCAATAATCATTTCTAAGAGATTTTGGATTGTCATTTTCTATAGTATGGCTTAGAACACATGTTTGGAGTGTGATAGCTTTCGCTATTGAGATGGAGACACTTGAGCATACTTCGAATGCTTCACACGTCATCTTTCTTCCCTCATCTTCCTTTTAGGAATTGGAAGACATCTTGCATACCATCTTGGTTTTGTTTCTTCTTAAGGGGAGGAATGGTGTTCAATGGTATTATATCACCTTCAACATTCATTGTCAGGAATATACCATCATTGTAGGAGACACTACATTGAGGGGGGGTTGCATGGTATTTCTTCTTCCCTCTTATGGGGGTATTTTCTTTGCATTGGGTTTTTTCCTTCTCATTCTTCATTGAGATTGTTTTATTCATCTCTCTTTTGGGGAGAATTTTTGTCTCACTCAATTTTCTCCCTTTTTCTATTTGTGAAAGGTTGAATTTATACATTGATACCTAACATGGCCTCGTAGTCGAGACCCATCTTTGCATTATTTCCATAACAGTCTACTACTCCCTAAGTTTCACTTAAGGGGGGTTGTTAGTGTTAATTAGGTGTTTTACCTAACTAGTTCACCTAGTAGGTCCTATTCACATGTTAATTTTACTTAGGTCCTAGGGAATAATTCTAGAAGGTTGTTAGTTGCCATAAAATCTTATTTATCTTTTTACATTTAATGCTTGTGTCCTAGGGTCATTTAATATTTGTTGAGATATTTTTCTCATTACATAGGATTAAGACACTTCTCATGATATTGTTTAATCAAGTCTCATTTGGATATATATAACCAAGGGGCCTCATGTGTAAATAAACAATCAGATCAATTGAATAATCTATCATTTGCATCCTTTGGTAGAAGAGCATTATTCTCTCCTAGCTGATGTATCTTGTTCTTTCATGAAATTCTCAAATCTTGGGAGGCTACAATATTTAGCCAAATCTTACATGGTGTAGATTATTCTATACCAAGTGTTATAGAAATGGGTAAGAGGTTGGAAAAATATCAATGGTGAATTTTATCCATTTTGACCATTTATCAAAACCCAATGTTACTACTTGACATTCTCAACACTATGTGTTCACACATAGGGAGGTTTTGCCTAATACCCTACGTGGTGTTGACTAACACACTATACATTGATGACCTATTAGGTGATGGTTTCTTGATACCTAGTAAATTTCAAACTTTCAATAGTTTCTTGTCAAAATTGTGTGATTACTTGCATGCTTTTAGATTCTTCACATTATCTTTTAGATCTAACATATTATTATTATTATTATTATTATATATATAGGTAAGAGTAAAAGGGTGTCCTATTTGTGAGGGGTAAAAGCAAGAATTTGGGTCCATGAAGAGGGGAAGTTTCGGCCAAAAAAAAATCTCGTAGAAAACGCGTATGCATTATTAAAAAAACATGTATGTGTTATGCTTTGGGTACTCGAGCCTAAAAAAATGTGTATGCACTAAAAAACACATACGCGTTATAATGTGTACACAATATATAACACAAATGCATTTTATAACACGTACAAGTCATTTATTTAAAAAATTAAATACCTTTTAGAAACGCATAAGCATTTTGTAACGCAAAACGTGTACGCGTTTCTAAAAAGTATTTAATTTTTTTAATTATCAAGAAAATAAAGAACGCATATGTGTTTTGTAACACGTATGCGTTTTTAAAAACACCTATACATTTTTAAAATTTTGAATTCTTAACCCATATGTTGCCTCGGTTTTAGGCTCGAGAAAGGCTTGGCAACCCGACCCTTAGCTTTTGACCTGCAACTAAAAAACTAAGGCAGATTGAAGAAGAATGTCCAAATTTGGCAATATGGTTGGACTTTTTTTCTGAATCAATCTATAAAATTAAAACCCATTAGAGAACACGATGTCTAGTTTCCAAATATATAATTTTTATTCAGATTGGATTATATTTGTTATTTTTTAATTAATTTCTAAGCAAACTAGTCCTTAAACTTGAAATATCAAGCATTTTTTGTTTTTTAATAACCTTTTTTTGGTTAAGTTTCTTGTAAAAAAAATTATATGGAATCAATCTTCAGACAATTCTCTACACAATGAAAAAAAAAATTCAAAAAATGTTTAGTTTAAGTCCAATTATGTTGTCTGTACACATTGATTTTTAAAAACAACAATTAAGGCCAATAAAAATTCAATAAAAAAATATATTAAATAAAAAATACAAAAAAAAATCCTCATCAATCTTCATGTTGTTAGCTCTTTTTTCCCAAAAGGAATTAGAAAAATACTTTTATTTGGGTCAAAAAGTGGTGTTCGTACACGTGCATGGTATGGTAAAAAAATAGGGACTTTTAAAAAGTGGTTTTTATACATCCCTATCAAAATTTAATTTCTATCATCTGGGTATTTGAATAAATTACATATTTGGAAACTGGATTCAAAAAGCTAAATTTCATATTACTGACTTTTTTTAAGATTCATTGTGTAAGTGCCTAAAATTTTCATTCCAAGTGTGACAAATTCTGAAAAACAGCAAAAACACGTCCATTTTTTGAGTTTTTTGTGGACCCAACTTCTTGCAGCAACCCTGAGACATCCTCAATCAATCTCCTAAAATGATATTCTTAGCCTCACTAGTAACACCATGGAAAGATCTTAGTGTGCACGTAACCATAGTGAATATGTTAATGGTGGTGTGTTTAAATATTTAGATGTCTAAAGCACAAACTTTAATGATAATTCTATAATATCATTGTGTATGGTTGTCAAAGAAGAAATGGAACAAGAATCACATAAAATAGAGAAAGCAAGGAAGGGAAAAATATAATTTGCAACAAAAATGTTTCTACCAATGGATATGGGGTATGGCTTCATAAAAGGATTGGTAATGGGTAATTTTGGGCCTCAAGGAGGAGGATGAGAGGATCAAACAGGTGAGAAATGAGAGGATATCACAAAAGGACTATGGATTCAATGGCTCTAGAGGCTCCCAAATCTTTAGTCTTCAAATTTGTGAGTTTCCTTGCTCAATAATTGAATCCTTTTGATAACATAAACATTTATGGAGGATTAAATGATAGTAATTATGCTTGAAATATCGTAACCTATAAAAATGAGGGTAAGACTAATTTTATGGGTATATTTAGATCAAGTGACAATTAAAAACATAGAAATTATTAGGGTTAAAATGGGCACCAAAAATCAAAACTCAAAATTTGAACATGAACATGAGTATTAGGTTATACATATGTATAGACATGACCACAAGAAAAATTTCATATCTTGAGTGAATTAGTTTTCCAAACTTTCAAGGATGACTTTGGAATACTCCAAAGGTTGGTTCTCCTATTCTTATATTTTTATGGTTAAGGAAAAGACTAGAGTATAGGTTAAATGATATTAAACCATGACTAAGAAAATGGAGACTAAAGTGAGTGTAAAAATATAATGTGAATATTACAAATTTGACATATTTTTACTTTACATTTTTCCCACACTTTAGTGGGCTAATGACACTATCTGAATAATTACACTAGAATAAAGTACATTCATAGATAACCTGAAGATCCATGGAGGATTATATATGTGGAAATCAAGGGCTTTGTATAAACCACAAAGTAGAATATCACCTTAGCAAATGTTTGGTTAAATCATAACCAATGAAACATAGAAGATAGAGATATATTAGTGATAAACATTTCCACCAAATGAATGGCCCAATCTAGGCCAAAAAGGTAAAATGGTAAAAATGGTGATGATTATGTGGTCACCACCTAGACGAATGTGGTTTCCAACCAAAGAATTAGGCTAGATCCACAACATGGTAAATAATCAAAATAATAGCTATGTGGTTTTCACCTGGCTATATGTGGCTTCCACCCAAATCTAAACAATGTTAAGCCCAAATGAATGATAAGATTAAAATAATCATCACATAAATAATGTATGAATGTGTCTCCCTTATAATTTTCGAAGAAAGGAGAAGATCCAATCAAATTAAGGTAAATATGATAGGGAAGAAAGGAAAATATTTCCAAGGTATCAATTGTAGGAAAGTTAATAGAAGAGGGGGATGTTTGAGGAGATGCCCCTAAGAATTATTAATATTGTTCCCAAGTGATGATCAAGTGCACAATGCATAAGATAAGAGTTGACAAAAATATACAAGATATATAGTAGGAACAAGAATAATAGATAAGAGGGAGAATATATGCTAAGTATGACCTAATGTCCTCTATCATATGAATATAGATAAATTCCCCAAGGAAAGGGTGAATGTGACACAATAAGAAAGGAATTTTTTATAAACAATATATGAATAGGTGTGTGTGTGTGTGAAGGTTGTATCATGTAAGATCAAAGAGTAGAAGTGTATGAAAGAAGAATGAAAAGGGTATAGGCATTTGAATATTTCAAGATAAGCACTACTTGATTGAATTAAATTAGAAAAAGGAATACCCTTCCTTTCAAGGTTATGAAAGATTATAAGTGGAAAAATATTTTATCTAGTAGGAGAGAGATAGACACGCGTCAATTTCTAAGAAATATCTAAATATTTGTTGATTAAGAAATTATAAAAATGGGAGAAAAATAAAATGTGATAAGTAATGTTATTAGGGAAGAGAGATTATAAGCATAGGAAACACATTCACATAAGAGAGCATAAATGGTTCCATGATAAATTAAAGTTAGTCCTAAATAAGATGTTAATAATATGGTTTTACATTAGGATCACCGCCATCCTTCCTGATAAAATGCCACATACACATAGGAAGGAATAACAAGGAAGGGATGGGAAACAATAATTGTCGAGATTAAAAAGTATCAAGATGAGCAAAGCAAGGGATCTATGCATACTCAATCAAGAAAATGTGATGGGTGGTAAGGAACCATGATTAGGAGTAATATATATGTCATCTTCCCCAATAGGTATAGAACAACAACACAAGAGAAGATATAGGTGGAAATAGGTGGGATACAATAAATAAAGTGGGAATAGGCATGGGATATGGGTCAACATAAATAGAAATGGGTTTTCTAATACAAGTTTGTATGATCCCTAAAATGTCATGAAGAGGAAGATACAAACAAGGATTGAAATAAGAATTGATCACATGTAAGAGGCTGAGTAATAGAGGAATCCAAATATATAGAGTGTCGATGATGTAGGAAATGCATAGAGTGTGATTTGTGATGCATATAGATTAATGGTCAACATATAGAATGCCAAATATTATGGCAAGAAAAAAAGATACCAAAGGTAAAGTGTGATCAACTAATAATAGAAGTGTAATAGTTATCAATTAGAGCTTCAATTATGACACTACCTTGTGATGATATTTTTTTATGTAAGGAAAATCGTCTAAAGGAGATTTAATATATCTATACAATCATTTTATGAAAGCAGATGATAGGGAGACATATACAATGGTCTTACATGGAGGATTTCCAAAGAATGAGATAAGCTCCACAACCATAGTACATGTAGAAGTAGGAATATAAGTGAATGAGGATTAGAAGAAGGATTATATGTGTAAGCATATCAACGGGATTATAGTTATCAACATGTGTATCATATGTGAGTTATATATCATGTGTTATTTTAGGTTCATCTACCAAATCAATATTGATATCATGAGAAGTGGGAGGTACATCCTAAAGAGAGAAAATGATGGCACCATCATCAATAAGATCTTGATTTTTTTGTTTTTGTAAGGCTAAACATTGATTGGTAGAATGATCTAAAACCCTCTAATATGATTAATAAAGAAGTGATCGACCATATTTAGAAGATTTCATGATTGCAAGAGGAGGAAGAATGATTAAGTTAGCCTCTAATAGAAGTGGAAGTAAATGTTTAGGTGACTCAACAAGATGTGTAAAAAATATTTTTCTTGTTTGTCTTGTCAAATGGGAGGAGAAATGGTTTGAGAATGTTCACATGGTAAATCTATAAGAGGAATAGATGGAGTAGTGATACCAACTCATGCAATCAAATTTTGTTCAACCTTGATGGACATAAAGATAAATTAAAAAGAGAAGCTTGGAGGCCAATAGGCATTTTCTCTTGAATAGAAATTGGAGGATAAAATTGAGAAGATGGAATCTCATGTAAACAATCAAAGAAAAGAAATGAGAAGTATAATCTATATTTCTTTTTGTTAGAGCATAATATTAATGAAAGATCGTATCTTTTTGATAGATCTAAACAAATAATTCAAAAGACTCTAATATAAAATATCAACCTTATATTATAATTTTTATACGAAATATTATTTATTAATTAATAAATTAATTAATATTTACTAAAGAATTATCTTATAAATATAAATTTATTTATTAAGTAATATTACTTTTTTAATGAAAATATGTAACTTCCTAAATGAGAATTAGTTACCTTTCACTCCTTATATTTTAAAGAGTCCCCTTTCTAAAATATGAAATGTGAAAATTGGAAATTTATGAACTTTTTTCATAAATGTGATCCATGAAATGTCACTCCCTTTATGAAAATCTCCAAAACATAGAATTTCTAATCAACAGATTAATAACATTAAATAACAAAAAAAAAATATTATGAAAGATTATTAGAATTACAAAATAGAATTCAAAAGCACAACCCCCAAAGATTAGATATAGTGGATATATCAAGATCCAATAAGTGCAAAAGGAACAGAGGAGATATCAACAAACCAAAACAATGATACAACACAAAATGTCAAAATCAGATTTACTAAACCAAAGGGCTGACCATTTCCATTACACTTTAGTTGCTATCACTCAACTTACAAAATCAATAAGTTCACATTGCACCACTTGAACCATCCTTACTCTCTTTTGAATAGAAGCATTCCAAAGGAGAAAATCCATAGCCCCTTTCACATTCCTAATTTTGGTAATTAGGAACCCACCTATCTCTTTCCGATGTTTCACAAGGGAATTAGAAACCATTCTTGACTTAGATGTGGACAAAATACAATTAGCCACCTTTGAATTTCTAGATTTAGGGAAAACTCCCCACAAATCCCATGGTCCAATATCCCAATCATAATCAATAATGACATCTTTCAAAGATTTTTTTTAGAGAGCATGAATTCTTGAATATACTCAAATACCAGCTCCACCATGATCTTGTCCCTAAGCATTTAAATACATTACATTTGAAAGGAAGACGGATGCCAAATAAATAGGAAGATTTCACTGAGGAAACTTAGAGAATCTCATCACCTACCATCCAATGAATGGGACTCTAAACCTGTTGAGAACTAATTTAATGAAAATGCTTCTAAGTTTTTTCAAATCATAAATACCAATGTGTTGAGTCTCCCATTTAAACATGGGCAACAAAATTCTGCAATTCTGAGTTTTTTTCCAACCAATGTTCCAAACCCGACTAAGAATAGTACGAGAACTCAAAGATTGAATTTGAAACCACCATATACATGTATCTTGTTTTAATGGCTGAGAACGGAGTTTGAACTGATGATGAAATCTCATACACTCTTGGGATTAATGGCTTAATCTCAACAAATCATACTTATCAATCTATTTACTTTATACTTATGGTCCTTATGTGTGTGCCAAATCTAGAAAACGCATGCCAAAATCCTCCAATATCCTTCCTGTGTGTGGCTTAAAATCAAGTCCTTTGCATCAAATTCCCAATTTATAGATGATAATTGTCAATTGTGAGAAAAATTAAATCATCCAATTAGACTGATAATACTTAGATCTAGATTCTTTTTGAAAATAAATTTTTGAAATAGAATCATTTCATGCTTGTAACCCCAAACTCTTTATATGATCAATCTAAATATCAATGGCTAATTTTACTAGGCCATTTACCAATCTATTCGCTTCTCTATGCTCTAGAACTCTTGGAATTCATCTTATAATTCCCAAGCTGAAATTAAGATATTGTTTAAGTTTCAATTATCAATTTCTCTTGAGTGATAATCATTGAATCTTCTTCAATACAAATATTCAAAACTATAATATATGTAGTTAATCCTATGCTTTAATTTCACCTTCACTATTTATTCCATTTTGAAATTTGAAAGATGCAAACAACTATTTCCCTCTCCCAATCTCTCCAAACACAACCTACCCCCAATAATCCTAGATTTCCCACCTAAAGAAACATGAAAGTTCAACTTTAAATTTTTTTATCTAGAGGATTTTATTTGACTTTCAGCTAATTAATCTTAAAATCCTTACCCTTGCAACCTGTTTTGGCCTCCACAATGTACACATAAAAAATCTCTCTTCTTCAATGGATGCTTGATGGGAGATGTTAATTAGGTTGTGGATGCAAAAGACTTGTGAAGGAAAAAGTAAGAATAAAATACGAGGATGTTGTTGTTGTGAAGTAATGTAGCTATGTGTAGTTGTTGCTTGAAGAGTCTAGAGATTGTAAATAGTGTATTTGATTGTTTTGAAGTAATATCCTTATGTGGTGTGATCATTTCCTTGTTTTAACCTTGAGTGTGTATTGAAATGACCTTTAAAACAATGAGAGATTGGCTCTAGAATCCACCCAAAACCTTGTGTATTTCTTACAAAAACTAAAATTCAAGAATTTCAAAATGAAGGATTCCCCCTAAAAAAGCTAAAGCCTCCATAACTATAGACTCGTATGCAAGAAGAATAAAAAAGGCCAATTTAGGGTTGTTGGACACATTCATCTACCAAAGAAAAGAGTTAAAAATTTCTCAATGAAGGGTGTCATGAATGAGAATGACAACTTAGAAATGTAAAAATAATTTGTTGAGTTCTTTTATTAGTAATTTCTTTGCTTGTGTGAATGTCATTTTCCCTTGGAAACCAATAAAAAAGAGGGTCAAATACACCATTTTGAGGCAAAATAAAAACTAATACAATGTGATAACAAGAGAATGCTTCTTCTGAGGACAAAAACTTAGTGTTGGACAAGTTGTGGGCTTGGGGAGAGCACTCTCTCTCAATCAAACCCTAGACAACTTCCTTTAACCCTCTTACCGAACCACTCAATGTGCATCTAGTGTGAGTTAGACTTCTGAAATTTTTAAATTAGATAGAAAATACTTGATCAATTTAATTAATTCTTAAGATTTAATGAAAAAGAAAAAATCAATTATAACCCAAAAACCAGTTATTTTAATTTCCCTATTCTCCTAAAGATATATTATGAGATATTACACCCATTATTACCTTTAACACTTAGTAGAAAGAAAAATATTAATAACAATGAATAGACTATTCATTTATTCATACATGCCTCTAGAAAAATTGTTCTCTCAAACCTATTTAGCTGCTTTGCATAGAAAATTACATGTAATATTCATGGAACCTAATATAGACCTCGTGGCTTCATAAACACATGGAATCCTAGTTTGACATGATTTAACAATGTATGTGCCGTAATATGCTAGTTTTTGTGCAAATAATCGTTTCTGGATTGCAATCTGTGTATCCTTTGGTATCGTAAACCTTAAGCTTAAACTTAGGATCATCATGCTTAAACAAGTGTGTAAAACATGCTGACTAGGTCTCTAAAGGTAGGGATCCCACCTGGTAATGAATACAATCATTCTTTGCATTCAATGAGTAGTCACCGTTGATGACACCCTAAATGTGTAGGAGACCATCAATCTCGAAGAGAATTACGTGTCAAATTTTATCTAGAAGAGGAAATCTTGTGTGTGTGAGCTGTCTTATGCACAGGTGTTGTGCATCAGTAGAAAGACAATCACTGTCAAATGCTTAATACTACGGTTTAGAAATTTATGTGAACTTGTGTTCTTGATATTGACTTTCGTTTGGAACTCAATCCATTGGTAAATCAAATTACGTAATTCCATTGGCCCCAAAAAAGCTCGGGGCCCAAGGATTCTTTTGTGCTCTGGACATAAGGGCCCAAGTGTAATTAGCTGACTGAGAATGGGAAATCCAAAGTTACTGGTGAATTAGATCTTAAATTAAAGTTGAGTGTGGGTTTGAAACTTTATTCATGTCTGTGGACGTGTTGCGATTGAGTGTGAACCTGAAATCTGTAATTTTAATGGGTCATGAGATTTTGTGCCTCAAACCTTACCCATGCAGTAAGTCAGATTTAATTATAACTTAAGATTCAGACTTGAAAGTGGGTTTGAGTAGACTGGTATTTCCAGTTTGATAACTATTTAGTTTCTGGATTTAAAACTCAAGTTAACACATAGACATGAGGGAGTGAGTTTATACAGGTTCACCCACAGCTTATAATTTTTAAGTCCCAGATTTCAATGGCATTATATATCATATTTAATTAGAACTCCAATATAAATTAATAGGTGGGGTTTAGAGTGCAGATCCAATGAAGTCTGGCTCTTAGTTTAGCACCTTGGCCTTTGTAATTGTCTAATTTTCGTAGTTGAGTTTTTCAATGACCTTAATAAAAGTTTGAATCTTTTCATTATTAGGATCAATAAAGTTATTTTTGAGTAGTTAAAGGGGATGAGCCGTAGGAAATCTTTGTTCGTAATCAAATTTTTCAAGCTGCAGCAAATAAAAAATGACAATCAGTCAATTGGTTTGACAAAATTATTATGTCTCCCTTCTTCACAAACAAGGCCTCATCTCCTTTACAATCCATTTGGAAAGCTTGGCAATAGTTCTATCAATTTCTACAATGGAATGCTTCCTCTCTGCAACATGGTTTCAGCTTTGTTTCATCATCTATTTAATGGAATAAACTTGTTAATTACCGTAATCAACCTCTTGTGATTTGTTTTTATAAACATGCTTATTATTTGTATAAGAAATTTGTTCGACACTTTAAAGACATTTGGGATTTTAATACTTTTGAGTGGAATTAATGGCTGAAAATCAAGGATCAATCTGAGTTGAATGTCAAGTACAAAGAATTTCTGATATTTGTGAAATCGTTAGTCTCTCTAGAGTTGTCTATGAAAATTGGTTGTCTTCTTCTAATTTCAATTATCTCCCGCTAAAGAAAAACTATATGCATTCCCTTCCTCATTAGAAGATCATCCTTTGTTTCAATCATAAATGGAAATGCAGATTTAGTGTCAAAAAGTGGACCAAAATGAGTGCACAAATATGAAAAACCAATATTGATGTGGAGACACAATTGTTGGCCTGGATTTTTTTACATCATAAATTGTTGATTGGAGATAGACTAAGATGCATTATGGTTCAGCCTGCCCCTTTTGTTTATGTATTGAAAATATGAAACATATTTTTTGGGATTGTCTTTTTGTTAAAAAACAATGTAATGCTATTTTTAAAAACTTTCCTGCTATTTTCATCATAAGCTGAATTGGATAGAAGTTGTCTTGGGTATTGGTTTGCATAATGATTTTCTAACACTTTACTCTAACATAGTTTTTTCAGGTTATTTTTTGTGTTCACAAATTCAAGATTTTATACAAGAAGAAAATGTAATTACCATGGCTCAGCTTCAACAAATTCAAGATCAGGTTAATCAACTTCAGAATAGCTGCAATATGGATCTATGTAAAGTGTTTCAAGACCAGGTTAATCAACTTCAGAATAGTTGCAATATGGATCTATGTAAAGTGTTTTAGCTCAAGTATTAGCTTCTTGTTTCTTTTGGTTGCAGCCAAATGTTGGTTCATTGTAATTTTTACTAGTTTGTATTGGTAGTTGTTATTCTTTGTACTCTTGCTTTGTTCAATATATAAAAAAATAACTTAATTTTAGTTTTCCCACTAGCACTAGTTAATTCATTATGAATCAAAATCAAATATGTATCTTTAAGCCTCCTACCATGTAATAATATTAATTCTGGCATGCAAAAATATTTTTAAAATGGCTTTGTATTGTTTATAGAGAATTTTAAGCAAGATTTGATAGTCTTTTACATCATTTCAAAATATTTTTAAGGGATTTTGATCATGGTGGCTTTTGAATGCCTTTGAAATGAAGACTACAATGATAATTTCAAGGGGAGTAAAGTTAAATGTATGGATATTGAATTTAAGGCTATTATTTTTTGTTATTTTGACTTTAAAAGACCTTGCGATTAATGTAGGATTTAATTGTGGGTTTGCAATGTATGTCAAGGGTGTATTAATTCACAACTTTAATCATGGTAGCCTTAAGAAAATATGTAATTCAAATAATACAAGTCTACAAGCTTCTTTTGAAACACAAGTTAATATAAAAACTCAAATATTGAATGACAATAGAACCAAAGTAAGACCTTGAGATGTTGACTAAAATTCACCTCACATGAGAGAACACCTTCTTTGAGCCCAAAGTGAAGAATTCACTGTCAAAAGCAATCACAATTGGAGTTCAAAAGAATGAACCAAGAGCATATCTAGAAAGACATCTAAATACAATGACCTAGAATAATCAATTTTAATCATAGTTCAGTGAATCCTAGAATGTGAATGTCTAACACAAAAAAAGAGGGGGGTGTTGTCACAAAAATGGGTTACACTTTTTGCAACATCCTGATTTTTGTTAAAATCGCATATTTTTAAAAAATATAATGATTTAAGCCTTAAAAGGTTCCATTTAAAGGATTTTAATTGAAGAGGGTTTGATCAAACCCCCTTAGATCAAACCCCCTTGGATAAAATCCTGCTAGTTTTAAACCATGCCTATAATGAAGTCTCCTCTACACCTATCAAAATGCTAATAAAAAACCACTTTTGATTTACCTTTTGCGGGATCAAATGAATTTATTTAAAAATTATATTTTGTAAATATGTAGTCCTTATTATAAGCTTCCTAAAAAGTATAATTTTAAATATATTTAATTTGATTATTATATTTATTTTTTATTTCTCATGAATGTAGGTTTTTACTATAAAATCAAGCTTTGTCTTGCACATGTGGAAAAATAGTAGATTACCAAAAAAAAAATTCTGAAATATATATACGCTCTTGGTATTGATGTCCTTGATCAAAAAAAAAAATTAAATTAAATTAAATTTTGATACATACCAAAAAAGTTATGTGTTATACAGTAAATCTATGTCTAAATTGCAATTGGTTTGACTTCAAAACTTAATTAAGAAAAAAATATTCAATAAAACACTATGAAACCAAATGAAGGAGCTAGAAATTAGACTTTTATCTTTTCATAGAAAAAAATTTATGTGTTATACAATAAACATCACTCTTTAAAAATGGTATTTACTATTAAAAACTAGTTGTTGAAGGAGATGGAAAAAGAAATATAACTTGATTCTAAAATTTTTAAAATATATATTTTGAATCTACAAACAAAATGTCACAAATCAATAGTTTGCATCATCTCCAAATTCCTCATGGTTTAGTAGCTATAGATGTTTGAAAGTAAATATTTAGTTAAAAAAGTTTAGTTCAATGTCAAGTTTGGCCAAAAAGTGTAACCCACTATTATGGGATCACCCAAGGATCAAAACCTACAACTCAATAAGTATAAATCAATACAATTCGGTATAGCACAATTAATAATAAATTCAAACTAGTCATTGAGTTCCAACTAGTTCATGTGCCTTAACTACATAAATATCACAAGAAAATCCATTAGTTAGACATGCATCCCACTATTGTTCATTAATGAAAACCTAAAAATAACAATCACTATCATAAAAGTAGAAACTATCAAAACTAAAAAAATCATCATTATTATCAAAACTATAAATCTCACTATTATGTTCATCAATCTCATGAATAGGATTACAAAATCAAAACATGGTATATAAGTATCTACTCTAAATTGATCAATTATACTTGAAGGATTAATGATGTCAAAATAAACAAGAAGCATCGTTTATTTAGGCTAGATTGTTCATGTTTAAGTGATCCAAGGCTTCCTTATGTTCCTTTAAATGAATATAGGTCATGTATATTTTTTTTAAGCAAGGTATTGTCATCGTCGTCTTTTATGTATTAACTATTATGTATATAAAAATTGGTCTCATTTTTGATATTCGGGGATAAGCGGATTTTGAAGGGATCCGTAACCCTTTACAACAAGGAAAGCCAGGCTGCAAAAAGGACAGCCTGCAACCACCAAAAAGCCAGCGCCCAAACAAAACTCATTAAGATTTACAATTAGCACTTTTCTCGTTAATACCACAAGTCTAATGTAATTTATCATCACCAAGAAAAATATTATCTTTATCTTCAGTTTGACCATTAAATTTTGAAAAAACTATTTGTATTCCATCCATTTGGTTGAGCATAACTTTTTTATCCTTGTCAAGGTTCACTAAAATTTTAGTATTGTCAATCATTTGTTTTCCTGAGAAATCAATCTCTTTTGGCTACAAAAAAACTTTGTATTTTTATCCTTTTAGAATCATGAAGCTTAGACAAACAATTAACAATAGTTCTATTATCATCATCATCCCATAGGTATTTCATATAATCAATCCCATCGTCCACATTCCCATTACTTAATTTCTCAACAAAGTTGATCCATCTATTAGCTCTCTCTCTCTAAGTGTCCATCATTACTTTCTCCAAATTGTGAATACTCGAAGGCCTTTTATACTCCATTATTATACTAAATCTATTGATTAATAGGATAAGTAGAAGTAGCATCACTAATTACATTAATTATCATCAATCCTTTGAGTTGGAATATCTTTAATAAGTACAAAATTTATATAACACGGTATATCACAATAATATTATGCTTCTTCTCTTAGTTGATATGAAGGAAATGAACTCAAAATCTAACAATTTTAACCATCATCACCATCAAATTGGATAACAATTTTAGCTATAAATTTGTCCCTTTACAATTTAAACATATTTATAGAATGAAAGGAATCTTGATTGGTTTCCTCAATGCTTAATTAAGTCACCATATCGTCTTTATTCTAAAAATAAGACCAAGAACAATGTCTTGAGTGTGTAGTGATACACATGGATTAGTATTACACTAAACGTATGAAACCTCATGTATTTGATCATGATAGCATAAGAGATTAATATTCATCAAATATTTTTCATCAAGGCCATCAAAACTTTCAAGAGCATTAAGGTCTTGGTGATGATCATAAACTTCACCTTCATTATTCATACTAGGTGTATGATAATTGCCACTTGAAGTTCCAATATTCTCGATGTCATTTTTACTCCTAGTTGAGTATGATAAATCAAAATTTGCAACTATTACCAAAAGTTAAAACATTAGAAACATTTTTTCATTGGCAACATCCATATGAAGATGGAAGTCATTGTTAACATATCTCTTTCAAACTCAATCAAAAATACCAAGAAAATAATTAGGTTAACCTCCTTCAAGAGTAAGATACTCATCTCTTTTTCCATCATATTGCTAGAATCCCTATTACATTCTTTTTCATAAAATATTTTAATATTTTCTTGATTGTATGTATGATCAACATGCATGGTGTGGTTTGTTGGATATATAAATCCTTATGAATTTCTACCTCTTATTTAATGGGTTGTAGAAATTGTGATTTCTTATCTTTCTAACCCTTCCTTTGCTACTTGAATCATATGAAATCTCTTTGACTATAAGTTACTTAACTTATAGTTTTATATATTCCATACTTACATGGTTCTCCTTTTTTTATTATTCTTCAATCATGACTTCTTCTTTGGCTATAATATGTAATAGGTTGCTAACATGATATGGTTTCATCACTTGATTCTCCACTTCCATCATAGATGTTTGGGCTACATAACATGCTGATATATATAAATTTACTTCTTGAGGTTGCAACTCCAATGGCTATCACTTTCAATATGTGGATCACAACTCTCATCATTAGTACTAGTGGCTTCATGTACTTTGTCTTGCGTGCATGCATCAAAATTATTTTTTCTAATTTTAATATTTTCTGCCAAGACCAATCCCAACCTCACCAAGAACTCAATACAATTATATTCCACATACTAAGTTGTCTCATGAAGACTACATAATACATTTAGTAAGTAATGTTATCATTGATTGAATTAGTTATAGATTATAATTACTTATTATATATATTCTTTTTTAGAAACTAGAGAGTAAATTAATATTGTAACCCATTTGATGACTAACTTGAGTTCTTATAAAACCATAACCTAGTTTTCTAGCATTAGAGCTCTCCTAACTATATTTTCCAAAGTGATTACACTAAAAATTTCTCTAATGTGAATTTTGAATCAAGGATAAATTACCATAGGTAGTGGATTTTAACATATCAACATGTGCTAACTCATGAGAAATATTATTCCTTTGGAACATCATGCTAAATACTTTATAAAATTTTGAAATGGACTCATGGTGCTACCTTCTAACTATGGAAAGCTTTGATAAAGCTTCTTGTGGATCTAAATTTTCACCACATTATCTTAAGAAAGTATTCTCTGATTCAACCCAAGAGTGTATCAAATTTGATGTAAGTCAATTCGATGGAAGACTTGCATATGAATTACATGTTGCAACCTTTAATGTGTTGACAAATAAATGATACACTACATATTCATATTAGATTTGATTTTGTGTCATTAATTCTTTGTGTATCTTCGCATGCTCCATATCATTCTATCTAATTTGTGGAAATAAGGAAGACACCTATATGAATTCATAGGAATCTCATGGAAACTCCTAGGTATGAAAAATTGCTACCTATAAGAACTAAACCAATCATATAGACAACTCATCAAAAATATGCAAATTAACCATTAAGTCTTTCAATTTTTAGATTCACTAGCCTCCTAGCACTAATTTAGTAATAGGTTCTTTGATGCACTCACCAAATTAGGTAAAGCATATCTGTACCTCACCTCTCCTGAATAGAAACCAGTCTCTAGAAAGGAAATCAACTATCCCCAAGGCATATATCACTAGGTCATGGTCATTCAAGATAACTCAATAACCATTATAATGTTGTTCCAATTCAAGGGGGTTGTGGTGTTTAAAATTATATCAAGACAAACATACCATTAATTAGACAACGTGATTAATTTTTCAAGTTTGCAATTCATTATAAATTAATCCAAAAAATTCAATACATTTATATCACTATAATTTTACTAATCAATAATGTATACACACTTGAAAGTATAAACTTTAGTTGTTTAACATTGATTTTGTAAGTTTTAGTCCTAAACTAGTCACATCCTAACCATATGTATGAAAAATTATAAAAGATATAAAGGTTTAAGAAATAAAATGAGCATTTTTATGGAGATGAAAAATCTAACCCTACTGAGATGAGTAATAAACCAATTCTTACTTGGCTGAAATACACACAACCATGGACACAAGGTAACTTGCAATATTGTAAGGAAAATAAATAATGAAGAAAGATGCAAACAACCACCATATACATATTAGGTACATACATCCCTCAGAACCTTCAATTCATAATATATTTCATTTCAACACTTAGTGAGAGTCATCAGCATCATGGGAGATACAAAAAAATCATCAAAACAACACAAATCATGTTTGGAAGACTCAAATAATAAAACGAGAAATAGTTAATAGTCTAAAAATTGCATTGAAAAATGAGTTTTCAATTGTTCAAAAGTATTTCTATTGTGTACTTAAAGGTAACAACTTACAATTTGGTTCCTTGCAACCCAACAACTTGGAAAAAGTTATTACATTTTTAGTTTTGCTCAATGGTTGTGAGAAAAAAGATCTAAGTGTCTAAAATAATCAAGCATTTAATCATTGTAGTAATCCTCATAAACAAAATAATTTGTCTCCTCCTTTATTAATTCTAGTGGCAACAATCTCTTAATAACCATATTCCTCCAATAAGCACAATAGTTGCACAACTTCCTAGGCCAGTTCGTTCTTTTTTAGTAATGATCTCCATATAAAATGTTAATGCTCATGTAAGTGGTTTAAAAATAACTCCCAAATCATAACGTATTTTTTTCAAGGCCTAAATCCTCTCATTAGCATCTATCAAGGTCCAACAAGAGTTAATTTCATGTAATATGTAATCAAATTCATCCTACCAAGATAAAGACCCTCATGTAACACTCAATCTAAAAAAAATCTTTAATTAAAATCCTCTTTTGTCCTAGGTGGAAAATAAAGAAATCACTCTCTCCATTATTAAACCCAAAATAAATATCATTTAAATATGCATGTTAGGACAAGAACTTTTTCAAAGCAAGGGGAATTCGTCATAATAGAAAGAAATTGTCTATAATAGATCAAAACTTTATATCAATTTGAATAACAACAATTTCAATTTTAGATTCTCATAAACCCATAAACTATTTCTTGTAGCATCTTCCATGAAAAACAATCGTATTCCTTCATTATATAATCCTACAATTACTAAAAAAGATAATTAGACTTTAATAGGGTTTAAGAGGTGGGACTTCTTGCAGGTGGAGGATCTCACCCACAAGGGACTAGTCTCGCCCTAGCTCACCTCAGGTACCCAAGGTAAGGCCTACTGGACCACTGGGTTGGGTCACAGGGACACCTCCATTGTATCAAAAAAAAAAAAAAAATTAATAAATGAAAACATAGTTATAAGTCTGAATATTTATCTATAACATTATCCTTCGCATCTTAGTCCCTAGATCTACCAGCACTATAATTTCTTGAACTCAGTTAAACTAACAACATTCATGATCCTCATATATTTCAATAAGACCTATGTTTAAATTGCACATCCATAAAGTGGGAAAATTAACAAATATGCTTATGAATATGTATGCAAATTCAAGTGTCGGATGAAATTAAACTCTAAATCCTCTCTTAACATGACGATAAAATTTGGTGTTGCTATAAACGACTTCATCAAATTTTATAAATCCTATCACATGAATATTCTCTCTTTTTAAGTAGATGATTATCTTATTCTTAGATCTCTCGAGTTCATTGGGAGGTCTCTAATCTTCAAGAAAAGCTTATTCTCTATGATAGCCACACCTACAGATTTAAGATTTAGGGATAACATTTTGGTGGTTTACTTTAGATACTTCTTTGGCCTGGAGTCATTCATGTCACATCCCCATGAAAGGAGGCCTAAAGGAGGGGGCCTACATGGCAGAAAAAAATAAATTAAAAAAAAAAAAAAAACTGCATTGAAAAGAAAGAGGAGACCACACATTAATTGGAGGAATGGTGTCCCCCTCACACGCAGAGAGGAGTTAGTGTGGAAGCATGGAGGAGGGGGAACAAAATCCCTCAAAGAGATGTGTCCTCTTGGAATACTAGGATAGCAAGATATGCACAAAATAGATATGTTGAAAAGGCTTTACAAACTTTAAAGCAAATGCAATTGGTGGGTGCAAATGCAGATTCCACAACCCTTTGTCGATATCTCCCTGCCTACATTGAAATGAGAGCTTCTAAACAAGCTATGGACTCCAATTATTTTCTATGAAAATATTATTAATGACCTCATGTGATGTGTGTTGTTATATTTACTTATTATTTAGTGATGATCACAAGTAGTTTGGTACACTTTCCCATCATCATAATTGGTTCAAAGGACTAGAGAAAAGAATGAGACCCATGGTGTAGCATGAAATGCATTAACATTCATGTTTTTGACTAGGATGCACTTAAAGAGTAAGTGTTAATGAACCAAATAATGGAAAGATACTTGTAGTAGTAATATATCCACTTCCAATACTATGTATGTGAATCAATCATAATGTACTTGTGTAAAAAATGGCCTTTAGATGTTCTCCATATTATTATAATTATATTGTTTTCAAAGATGACAAGTAATATGAGATTCTTTATTGTCATCATAGGTGACAATGGATTAAAAAAAGGATGGAACCCATGGTTTAGTTAAGGATGCATCAACATTCTCTATTTGAATGGAATTTACTTATGAGCTTCTATGTTAGTGAACTATGAGAAAGGGAAGATACTTGCAATAAGGTTGCAGCCACTTCCCTTTGCCAGCTCACTTCTATGTGCATTTGTGAGGTTGTTAAGTTATCCACATTATGTACACATGCATTAGGTGCTTAAGCTCGACATACTGTGTATATGTGATGCACACACTAGTTATCACATTGTGTATATATGTTGTAAGTAAATTACACATTGTGCATATGTGACATATGCTTAAGCTAATCATCATGTGAATCTATGATGTGGGTATGAGCTAATCACCTTGTGTATATGTGTAATGTATGCTTGAACTAACCCCCGTGTATACCTATGAGGTGTTAAGAGCTAATGACATATGTGTGTGACAAAAAGTAGAAGTCAGCCATATTGTGTATAATTATGTATACTTGAGCCAATCACTATGTGAACGTGGTGTTGGATTGATATGGTCCCTATATGGTTTTATGTATATTCATACACTAATATTGGCATAGAACCAACACTCATTTGGAATGTGGTTGATCTCATTATGTTGCAATTGGATTAAATTGAAAGAAAAAGTTTAATGAATAGTTGTGTTTTAAAAGTGAGATCAAAGATCTCATACAAGATGAGAGGATGAATTCTCTCTATTTTTGTTGCATGAACTATGAAACCTTTGATTTTAAAAACACATATGTAGGCTAGGTCATCACAAATAAACGCTCAAAGTTTAGGTCCCACTGTAAGGATAAACCTTACATTGGGAGCTTACCACATTCTATTATGAATATATGAATAGTGGTATAGAATTATCATCACGATTATAATTAGAAAAATTATAAAATTGACATTTTTAAATTAAACAGAAAATACTTGATCAATTTAATTAATTCTAAAGATTTAATAAAAAATAAAAAAATTGGTTGTAATCAAAAGAAACATTATTTCCCTCAACCTTAAGCTTAAACTTAGGATCATCATGCTTAAACAGGTGTTAAAACATGTTGACCAGCTGTCTAAAGGTGGCGATCCCATCTAGTAATGGATCCAACCATTCTGTGCATTCAATGAGTAAAATCACCTTTGATAACTAGATTGTTTGTGTGTCATTGGTGTGAGCTGTCGTATGCAGAGGTGTTGTGCATCAGTAGAAAGACAATCACTGTCAAATGCTTAACTACTACGGTTTAGAAATTTATGTGAACTTGTGTTCTCGATATTGACTTCTGTTTGGAACTCAATCCATCGGTAAATCAAATAACATAATTCCATTGGCCCCAAAAAAAGCTCAGGGCCCAAGGATTCTTCTGTGCTCCGGACACAAGGGCCCAAAAAATTGTTGGTTATTTTGGAGGATAGTGTGGAAGAAGATGAAAATAAAATTGTAATTGTTTTCAACACATCATCCATGAATCTATGGACAAACTTATTTACTGACAAACTTAGTAGTAAATATAGGAGTATGGGAAATTTGTTGAGATGTCTGGTAGGAGAAAAAATAGAAATTTGGGGCATGGTTCTAGCATAAAAGAAGTTTGCATATAATAATTTAGTTAGGGGAGAGGGCCCAATAGTCGTGAGGGGTCCAATAGTCGTGCACCCAATCGTACATATAATACCCAATAGTCGTTTATATAATGTCCAATAGTTGTGATTTGACTACCCATAATTAAACAAAATGTATCCTTTTGATCTAAAAAGCAACCAATCATGTGATACCACATCAGCGCTCAACTACTCATGATGTAATGCACGAGAATTGGTCTCACTATTTTTTGGGGCCTTTTTCGACACCTTGACAAAAACGCATGCTGATGTGGCATCATATTTGATGATGTGGCCCTGAAACCTTAGTTATAAGCAGAGAACTTGCCAAGTAAGCTGCTGTAAAAAATTGGGAGTGATCTGAAATTTCGACGTAGGATAATTAGAAGCGCGAAGTTAGGGTGCACGACTACTGGGCCCTCTCCCCTAATAGGAGTATAGGGAAAACATCTTTGTGGTAGCATAGTGATAGCAAATAAAAGAGGAGTGCAAAATTAAATGAGTTTGTAGAATACATGAAGGAGGTACATGTAAGGAGATTAGAAGTTAGTTGGAAAGAATGAATGGTAGATATAAGAATAAGGTTGATGAGTAGAGGGACATAAGGAGTTTGAATTATGTAATGATGGTATATTTGAGGAACGAGAGATTCTTATTGGGAGATATAAGTTGAAAATGGAAAATTATGGTCTTTGTGGAATCATTAGAAATTTTTATTAAGGAAATACATATGAAGTGGAGCATAATAATATAATTTTCATACCCTTATTATAATTTTGTGTCTATTTTATCCCTTAGTCCATGTGTGTACTTTTTGTATTGTTTTGACACCTTTTTCCTAGTATGTGTCACCCCTAGCCATGTGTATTTTCGAACCCATTTTGTGTGTCCATCCAATTTTTTATTTAAATTTTGCATCTCTTATTGGTCTTAGATTTCCCATCCTTCATGATCCCTTACCCTCACCTTGGTCATCTTTTTAAATAATTTAATGAGAACCTATCTATTGAACCTAGACCCCTAACCACCTCTAACCACCTTAAAAAAATTATTTAAATCCATTTTCACACATGGTTCCATTAAAAAAATGGGTACAAAAATTATCATGAGCCCATCTTAGGAAATTGGGTTTTCTAAGGTCCTAATCAATGCCTACTACTTGCACAAATGAGGATGAAAATTCAAATTCCTCCAATCAAGATTAAAAAATTACAACTTCATTTTATAATGCCACACATCACATAATATATTTTTAGCTCCAACTCCCTCCAAAAATCTTTTATAAAGCATCCATAGTCTCATTTTCACACTAGTTTGACAAAATTTTAAATTGATGCAATTATAGAAAAAAATATCCCTATTATCCCATTCATTTGAGTCTTGTTCATCACCGCATGTCTTGATGGCTAACAACACATATATGTGTGTTTTTGTGGGAAGGAATCTATTGCCATGGATGACAGAGTATTTAATGATGTTCTTTGTGGGCCTTTATTATCAATTAATATCCTTTCTATCTATCAAATAACACATGGTGAAGCAAGAAGAGTGTTGAGCTCACACTATATTTTTTCATTATCTGAGATTTGCATAACAGGGATATCGTTATAGTTGGGAAGGTTGATCACCAATCTCAAGTCCACCTTCTCACATTTTACCCCTATTGTTCCTTTGGCTAATGTTCACACTTAAGCATCTAGTGTGGACACTTTTAAGGAGATTTAGTATGGTCATTTGACTCTTGGTATTATTTCATCCACAAGTTCTAGAGACATGAGTTGATATTCCATCTCCTTCGTCTATTGTTGCTTATGATGATGCTTGTGTTTCCATGGTTTTGTCTTCTTGCGAATCAGTACAATAGGAATTTCATTGTCTTCCAAAGAAATCTACTTGGGATGAGTACTTGATAGATATTGCCAATTATTTTTGTGAGTCTCGCATTTCAAATTTGGGAGACACCATTGATTGCATCCATCTTCTCTTTGATGTAAATGATCCTTCTTCAGTTGTTGTGAAGGAACACTTTGACCCTCTTGTTTATTCTCTACATGATCATTCCCTATCATTTGACACGAGTGTGGATTCTTTTGAGAAGCATTTGGAGGAGACTTATTTGTCTTCAAATTAGGTATCCTTGTTTTTGGATTTTGTTCTATAATCATTTCTAGGATATTCTAGATTGTGATCTTTTGTAGTGTGGCCTAGAACGCTTGTTTAAAGTGTGATAGATTTCAGCATCAACTTGGAGACAGTTGAGAATACTTCAAATACATCACACATCATCTTTCTTCCCTCGTCTTCCTTTCAAAAATGGAAAGACATCCTACATACCATCTTGGTTTTACTTCTTCCTAAGGGGGGGAATGGTGTTCAACAATATTGGATCATCTTCAACAATCATTGTCAGGAATATATCATCATTGTAGGAGACACTGCATTGAGGGGGGCTTGCATGGTCTTTCTTCTTCTCTCTTATGGATTTAAATCCTCACATTGGGTTTTGTCCTTCTCATTCTTCATTAAGAGCATTTTTTCATCTCTCTTTTGGGGAGGATTTTGTCCCACTCAATTTTCTCCTTTTCTTCAATTTTGAGAGATTGAATTTGTACATGGGTACCTAACATGGCCTCGTAGTCGAGATCCGTATTTGCACCATTTGCATAATAATCTACTACTCCCTAAGTTGCGCTTAAGGGGGGGTTTTGGTGTGAATTAAGTATTTTACCTAACTAATTCACCTCGTAGGTTCCATTCACATGTTAAGTTTACTTAGGTCCTAGATAATCTTTCTAGAAGGTTGTTAGTTATCATAATATATTATCTTATCTTTTGATATTTAATTCTAGTGTCCTAGATCATTTAATATTTGTTGAGTTAGTTGTCTTGTGACATAAGATTAAGACACTTGTCATGATCTTGTCTAATCCTATGTCTCACCTTGGTTATATAACCAAGGGCCTCATGTGTAAGTAAACAATCAAATCAATCATAATCTATCATTTGCATCCTTTGATAGAATACATTATTCTCTCATATCTAATCCCTCTTGTGCTTTCGTGAAGTTCTTAGATCTTAGGAGACTACAATCTTCAACCAAATCTTGAATGGAGTAAAGCATTTTGTACCAACTCTTACAGAAATGGGCAACAGGTTGGAAAAATGTTGATAGTGAATTTTATCCATTTTGAGAATTTATCAAAACCCAATGTTGCTACTTGACGTTCTCAACACTATTTGTTCAGACATTGGGATCTATTTCCTAACACCCTAGGCGGTGTTCACTAACACACTAGACATTGGTGACGTATTGGGTGATGGCTTCTAGATACCTAGTACATTTCAAACTTTCAATAACTTTTCTTGCCAAAATTGTGTGATTACTTGCATGGTTTTGGATTCTTCACTATCTTTTATGTCTAAGATATTCTTATCTATATTTATAGTTTAGAGTAAAAGGGTGTCCTATTTGGGAGACATACTCAATAAATCCCCTAAGATGATATTTTTAGCCTCACCAATAACACCATGGAAAGATCTTAGTGTGTGCATAACCTAGTGAATATGTTAATGGTGGTGTGTGTAAATATTTAGATGTCTAACTCACAAACTTTAATCATAATTCTATAATATGGTTATGTGTGGTTGTCAAAGGAGAAATGGGCTATAAGAATCACATAAAATAGAGAAAATGGAGAAAGCAAGGAAGGAAAAAATGTAATTTTCAACAAAAAGGTTTCTAAAAATGGATATAGGGTGTGGCTTCATAAAAGGATTGGAAATGGGTAAGCTAGGGCTTCAAGGAGGAGGATGAGAGGATCAAAGAGGTGAGGAATATATAGGAGAGCCTATCACAAAAGGACTATGGAGTCAATGGCTCTAGAGGCTCCCAATTCTTTAGTCTTCAAAGTTGTTGCTTGTTTCCTTGCATAATAATTGAATCCTTTTAATAACATAAAAAATTATGGAGGATTAAATGATAGTAATTGTTCTTGAAATCTTCTAACCTAGAAAAGGGAGGGCAAGACTAGTTTTATAGGTATATTTATATCAAGTGACCATTAAAATCTTAGAAATTAGCAGGGTTAAAATGGGTACCAAAAATCAAAACTCAAAATTTGAACATGAACATGAGTATTAGTTTATGTATATGTATAAGTATGACCACAAGAAAATATTCATATCTTGAGTGAATTAGTTTCCCAAAATTTCAAGGATTACTTGGAAATACTCCTAAGGTTGGTTCTCCTATTCTTATATTTATATGATCAAGGAAAAGACTAAAGCATAGGTTAAATGATATTAAAACATGACTTGGAAAATGGGCACTAAAGTGAATGCAAAAATATAATGTGAATGTTGCAAAGTGGACATTTCGTACTTTACATTTTACCCCCACTTTGGTGGGTTGATGACACTATCTAAATAATTACACTAAAATAAAATATATTCATACATAACCTAAAGATTTGAGGAGGATTAGATATGTGTAAATCAAGGGCTTTTTATAAACCACAAAGTAGAATATCACCTTAGCAAATGTTTGGTTAAATTATAACCAATGAAACATAAAAGATAGAGATAAACTAGGGCACAGGAGACTATCGTTCGGTGGTTTTTTCCCTGTTGCTTCTTCCATCTCGGTTGATCTGAAGGTGGAAACAGTTGAAGAAATTGAAGAGAATGTCTCTAAGCTCTCCATTCGTGGGATGATCTATTGGTTTTGGGGTTTTTGGCCTAGCCACCCTCAGTTGCATTCCTAGATCTCTCATGAATGGGAGCCTCTAATTTCTGGTAAAGTTCATATTTTCCCCATGGCCAAGGGGTTTTTTGTTGCCAAGTTTTATAATGTTGAGGATAGAAATATAATTTTATGTGACAATTTTTTTAGCTGGGAGGACAAACATTTGTTGATGCTTAAGCCCTGGAATTTTGATTTCAACCTTGCTTCTGAAACTTTCAATAAGATCCTGATTTGGGTTCGGCTGCCTAATCTTCCCCTCCACTTATGGGTTGATTCTCTTCTGGAGGAAGTGGATGAATCCCTTGGTGACTTTTTGTTGGTGGATGAAGAATCCTCTGATATTCTTCATTCCACCTTTGCCCGCATACTAGTCAAAATGGATGTTTCAAAAGGGTTGCCTGTTGAGATTGTTCTTAAATCTTCTAAGGGGTCTTGGGTCCAATCTTTGGACTATGAGGGGATTCCCTTCCGTTGCAGAAGATGTTTTAAAACAGGTCATGTTGTTGCACAATGTGGTTTTGAGAAAAAGTCATGAAGACTACATGATGGAATGGTGCTTCTCAGCAGCATTATACAGTTGAGAAGAAAGTTGAGCAACCTAGGAGTTTTTCTGAGGTTGTTGCTTTGGATTCACAGGGCCTTAGGGCATCCTCTCTAGATATCTCTATTGGAGGGGTTGTTGATTCTATGCAAGACTACAATGTTGAAACCCTTAAAGAGAACGAGACTGGGCCTGTGGCTACCGCTTCTGGTAATGGTGCTTTGGCCATCATTTCGGGTGGCTCTCCTCATATGGCCACACCTGCTGGGAGGAACACGGTTCAAATCTCTAAGACAGCGGCTGCATGCTTTCTTCTTTAGGATAATGGTGCACTGCCTTGGCTTGACAAGGAAGCACAAGTGGAAGAGGGTTGGATCACTGTAAAGGGAAAGAAAGAGAATTCCTCTAAGCCTCCTTTTGACATAACTCTCCGCTCCCACAAGAGTAACTCTAAATGTAAATCTTGATAGTTCTTGTTTGGGGGCTGGTTCTTGGCTAGTTGTTGGCTCTTGTGGCTTTGTAGTTGGTTGTGGTTCTTTGGCCTTGGTTGCCTTTTGATCCTTCGTTGTTTGAGCTTTCTTATATTTATTTTTAGACAACCTTTTGGTTGAGGGTTCCAGATCCTTTCAAAATTTGTTTGTAAAGGGTTTCAGGTCCCTTCAAAACCTGTTTGTTCCTTAATCAAAAACATTGCCACCAAATTAATGGCCCAATCTAGGCCAAAAAGGTAAAATGGTAAATATGGTTATGATTGTGTGTTCACCACCTAGATGAATGTGGTTTCCAACCAAAGAATTAGGCTAGATCCAAAACATGGTAAAATAATCAAAATAATAGATATGTGGTTTTCACCTAGCTATATGTGGCTTCCAACCAAATTTAAAAAATGTCAAGCCTAGATGAATGATAAGATTAGAATAATCATCACATAAATAGCATATGAATATGTCTTCCTTATAATTATTGGAGAGAGAAGAAGAGCCAGCCAATTTAAGGTAAATATGATAAGGAAGAAAGGAAAATATTTCTAAGGTATTGTAGGAAATTTAATAGAATAGGGGGATGTTTAAGGAGATGCCCCTAAGAATTATGAATATTTTTCCCAAGTGATGGTCAAGTGTACAATGTATAAGATAAGAGTTGACAAAAATATACAAGATATATAGAAGGAACAAGAAGAACAGATTAGAGGGAGAAGATACACTAACTAAGGTGATGTCCTCTATCATATGAATAAAGATAAATTTCCCCAAGGAAAGGGTGAATATGACACAATATGAAAGGAAATATTTATAAACAAAGTATGAATAGGTGTGTGTTTCTGTGTGTGTAGGTGAAGGTTGTATCATGTGAGATCAAAGAGTAGAAGTCTATGAAAGAAGAATGAAAAGGGTATCTAGGAGTTTGAATATTTCAAGATAAGCACTACTTGATTAAAGTAAATTAGTAAAAGGAATATCCATCCATTCAAGGTTATGAAAGATAGATTATAAGTGGAACAATTTTTTGTCTAGGAGGAGAGATATAGACACACATCAACTACTAAGAAATATTTAAATGTTAGTAGATTAATAAATTATAAAAATGGGAGAAAAATAAAATGTGAAGAGTAATATTAGTAGGTAAGAGGGATTATAAGCGTAGAAAACACATTCACATAAGAGAGCATAAATGGTTCCATGATATTAAATTTAGTCCTAAATAAGATATTAATAGTATGATTTTCCATTAGGATCATTGTCATCCTTCCTGATAAAATTTCATATACACATAGGAAGGAATAACAAGGAAGAGATGGGAAACAACAATTGTCAAGTTTAAAAAGTATCAAAATGAGCACAACATGGGATGTATGCATGCTCAATCAAGAAGATTTGATGGGTGGTAAGGAACCAAGATTAGGAGTAATATATATGTCATCATCCCAAATAGGTATAGAACAACAACAAAAGAGAAGATATAGGTGAAAATAGGTGGGATACAATAAATAAAGTGGGAATAGGCATGGGATATATGAGTCAACATAAAATAGAAATGGGTTTCATAGTACTTTGTATGATCCCTAAAATGTCATGAAGAGAAAGATACAAACAAGGATAGAAAGAAGAATTAATCACATGTAAGAAGGCTGAGTAAATATAAGAATCCAAATATATAGAGTGATAATGATGTAGGAAATGCATAGAGTGTGATTTATGATGTATATATATTAAGGGTCAACATATAGATTGCCACATATTTTGGCATGAAAAAAAGATACCAAAGGTAAAATGTGATCACCTATAAATAGAAGTGTAATAGTTATCAACTAGAGGTTCAATGATCACACTACCTTGTGATGAGATTTTTTTATGTAAGGAGAATCATCTGAAGGAGACTTAAAATATCTAAGCAATCCTTTTATGAAATTAGGGGATAGAGAGACATATTCAATGGTCTTACATGGAGGATTTCCAAAGAATGAGATAAGCTCCACAACCATAATACATGTAGAAGTAGGAATATAAGTGAATGAGCATTAGAAGAAGGATTGTATGTGTAAACATATCAACAAGATCATAGTTATCAACATGTGTATCATATGTGAGTTATATATGATGTGTTGTTTTAGGTTCATCTACCAAATCAATATTGATATCATGAGGCGTAGGAGGTACATCCTAAAGAGAGAAAATGATGGCACCCCCATCAATAAGATCTTGTATTTACTTTTTGTAAGGCTAAACATTAATTGGTAGAATGACCTAAAATCCTCTTATATGATTAATAAAGATGTGAACAATCATTTACTTAGAAGATTTCTTGATTGCAAGAGGAGGAAGAGTGATTAATTTACCCTCTAACAGAAGTGGAAGTAAATGCTTAGGTGGCTCAACAATATGTGAAAATTATTTTTTGTTTGTCTTGTCAAGTGGGAGGAGAATTGATTTGAGAAGATTCAAATGGAAAATCTATAAGAGGAATAGATGAAGTGATACCAACTCATGCAATCAGCTTTTGTTCAACCTTGGTACGATTGCCTAATCTTCCCCTCCACCTTTGGAATGACTCTCTTCTGGAGGAGGTGGGTGAAGCCCTTGGTGATTTTTTGTTGGTGGATGATGAATCTTCAGACATTCTTCATTCCACCTTTGCTTGCTTACTGGTTGAAATCGATGTTTCAAAAGGGTTTCCTGCTGAGGTGTTACTTAAATCTTCTAAAGGTTCTTGGGTCCAATCTTTGGATTATGAAGGGATTCCCTTCTGGTGTAGAAGATGTTTCAAAACTAGACATGCTGCTGCACAATGTGGATTTGAGAAAATAGCAAAGACGGCTACCTGGTGGAAAGGTGCTTCTCAACAACATTATACGGTTGAGAAGAAAGCTTATCAAAATAGGAGTTTTTCTGAGGTGGTTGCTTCTGAATCACAGGGTCTTGGGACCCCCCCTCCAGACGTCTCAAATGTGGGGTTGTTAAGGCTACCCCTAATGAGCAAGTGACTAGGTCTCAGGCTGCCATTTCTGGTGATAGCACTTTGGCTTCCATACCTGGTGGATTTTTAGATAAGTCTTTGTCTGTGCAAAGGAATAAAGATGAAACCCCTAAGAATTTGGCTACAGGCATTCATCTTCAAGAAAATGCTAAGCTAGCGTGGCATGGTAAGGCTACGCAAGTGGAAGAAGGTTGGATCATTGCTAAGGGCAAGAAAGCCAAATCCTCTAGGCCTTCTTTTGACATGACTCTATGTTCCCACAAGAGTGGTTCTAAATGTAAATCTTGACGGGTCTTGTTTGGGAGCTGGTTTTTGGCTACCTGCAGGTTGTCCTTTCTACAGCCTTGTTTTTTATTGTAAAGGGTTTCGGGTCCCTTCAAAACCTATTTTTACTTTAATCAAAAACTTTTGTTCAACCTTGGTGGACATAAAGATAAATCAAAACAAGAAGCTTGGAGGCCAATAGGAATTTTCTCTTGAATACGAAGTAAGGGGTTGTCTAGAAAGATGGGTTGGATCATAAAATTGAGAGAATGGAATCTCATGTAAACAATCAAAGAGAAGAAACAAGAAGTACACTCTATATTACTTTTTTTAGAGCATAATATTTATGAAGAATCATATCATTTTGATAGATCTGAATAAATAACTAAAAAGACTCTAATATAAGATATCAAACTTGTATTATAAATATGTTTTAAGCGTATTTTTTATATAAAAAGATTATTTATTAATTAATAAATCAATTAATATTTTCTTAAAAATTATCTCATAAATATTAATTTATTTATTAATAACATTAATATTTTTAGTGAAAAGATGTAACATCCCAAATGAGAATTACTTACCTTTGGTTTCTTATATTTTAGAGATTCCCATTTTTAAAATATGAAATGTAATAGTTGAAAATTTATGATTTTTTTATAGATAAATGTGAACCTTGGAAGACCACTCCTTTTATATTTATGAAAATGTCTATACAATAAATAAAGATTCTCCAAAATATGAATTTCTAATCAACGGATTACAAACATTAAATAACAAAAAAAATTATTATGAAAGACTATCAGAATTACAAAATAGAATTCAAAAGCAAAACCCCCAAAAATTAGATATAGTAACAAAAGAAACAGAGGAAATATACAACACAAAATGTCAGAATTAGATTTCCTAAACCAAAGGGCTGACCACTTCCATTACATTTTAGTTGCTATCACTCAGCTTAGTGTCAATAAGTTCACATTGCACCACTTGAACCCTCCTTATTCTCTTTTGAATAGAAGCATTCCTGAGGAGAAAATCCATAGCCCCTTTCACATTTCTAATTCTGGTAATTAGGAACCCACCTATCTCTCTCTCATGTTTCACAAGGGAATTAGAAACCATTCTTGACTTGGATGTGGACAAAATACAAATAGCCACCTTTGAATTTCAAGATAAATTTAGGGAAATGTCCCCACAAATCCCATGGTCCAATATCCCAATCATAATCAATAATGACATCATTTCAAGACTTTTTTAAGAGAACCTGAATTCTTGAATATACTTAAATACCAGCTCTTCCACCATGATCTTGTCCCTAAGCAAATACATTACATTTGAAAGGAAGAAGGATTAGGAAGATTTCACTAAGGAAACCCAGAGAATCTCATCACCTACCATCCAATGAATGGCACTCTCAACCTGTTGAGAACCAATGTAATGAAAACGCTTCTTAGTTTTTCCAGATCATAAATACTAATGTGTTGAGTCTCCCATTTAAACATGGGCAACAAAATCCTGCAATTCTGAGTTTTTTTGCCAACCAATGTTCCAAACCCGACTAAGAAAATAGTACAAGAACTCAAAGATTGAATTTAAAACCACCATATACACATATCTTGTTTTAATGGCTTAGAACAGAGTTTGAACTGATGACGAAATCTCATACACTCTTGGGATTAATGGCTTAATCTCAACAAATCGTACTTATCAATCTATTTACTTAATACTGTTGGTCCTTCTGTGTGTGCTAAGTCCAGAAAACACATGCCAAAACCCTCCAATATCCATCCTGTGAGTGACTTAAAATCAAGTCCTTTGCATTAAATTCCCAATTTATTGATGATAATTGCCAATTGTGAGATAAATTAAATCATCCAATTAGACCGATAATAATTAGTTCTAGATTCTTTTGAAATAGAATCATTTCATGCTTGTAACCCATGAATCTTTGTATGATCCATCTAAAGATCAATGGTTAATTTTACTAGGCTGTTTGCCAATCTGTTCGCTTTTCTGTGTTCTAGAACTCTTGGAATTCATCAAAATATTTCCCAAGCTAAAATTAAGGTATTGCTTAATTTTCAATTATCATTTTTTCTTGAGTGATAATCATTAAATCTTCTTCAATACAAATATTTGAAACTATAATATATGTAGCTAATCCTATGCCCACCACAAAGCTTGAACTTCGCCTTCACTATTTATCCATTTTGAAATTTAAAAGATCTAGACAATAGTATTTTCTTTTCCCAATCTCTCCAAACACAACCTACCCCCAATAATCCTAGATTTTCCACTTTGAAGAACCATGAAAGTTCAACTTCAAAAAAATTTACCTAGAGGATTTCATTTGACTTCCAGCTGGTTAATCTTAAAATCCTTACCCTTGCAACCTGTTGTGGCCTCCACAATGTACCCATAAAAAGTCTCTCCCCTTCCTATGGATTCTCCCTTCATGATGGGAGATGGCCATTAGGTTGTGGATGCAAGAGAACTTATGAAGGCAAAAGTAAGAACAAAATGTGTGGATGTTCTTGTTGTGAAGATATGTAGCTATGTGTAGATGTTGCTTGAAGAGTCTAGAGATTGTAAATAGTGTATTTGATTGTTTTGAAGTAATATCCTTAGATGGTGTGATCATCTCCTTGTTTTAACCTTGGTGTGTATTGAGACAACATTTAGAACAATGAGACCTTGGCTTTAGAATCCACCCAAAACCTTGTTGTGTATTGCTTGCGAAAACCAAAACCCAAGAGTTTCAAAATCAAGGATCCTCCCCTAGAAAAGCTAAAGCCTTCATAATTATAGACTCATATGCAAGAAGAATGAAAAAGGCCAACTTAGGTTTGTTGGACACGTTCATCTACCAAAGAAAAAAGTAAAAAAAACTCCATGAAGGGTGTCATGAATGAAAATGATGAAGAAATGTAAAAATAATTTGTTTAGTCCTTTTATCAGTAATTTATTTGTTTGTGTGAGTGTCATTTTCCCTAGGAAAACCAATACAAAAGAGGGTTAAATGTACCATTTTGAAGCAAAATAAAAGCAAATAAAAGCTAAGACCGTGTGATAACAAGATAATTTTTGGAGAATGGTCAAATCAATATGAAACAACAATAGAGAGGACTCTAGGGGCTAAGCACTTCCATCACTTTGGAATTAGTTAGGAAAAAGTAGGTTTCATCATTTCATGCCATGTAGGGTCATGTGTTGGACTACTAATCATTGTTTGATGCTAAAATGTTTTCCATACAAATTTGGACACTTACTAACCCAAAATTATAGTTATTTTTATTTTGTGTCGAGGCTACATCTATCATTTATTATGTACCTGTGCACACATTCCTCTTATGTGCTTGTGAGGCTTTATATTTCGAGGGTGATGTAATGAACTAGGGTTCTTCACTTTCACTCTTTTCATGTTGAGCTAAACATATTATCTCATCTATGATTTTCCCTTGCTTTGAATTTTTTCTCATGCCTCTCCTTTTAATGTTATTTTGTCACCACTCCATCCTTATTCAAGCTTTCCTCTTTAACATTCACACATCATGTCTCATTTGTCCCTTCATCACATCTTCCTATTGTAACCAATTCCTCTTTATATGGTTCCTTATCATGCATAACATTGTGTTCCATACCCTTCACATCTACTTCCTATACCACTCTCTCCTGGATTTTACATCATGCTTATGATAAGACCCAATTCTCCTTCTCTCCTTTCACATCTCTATATTAATTCATATTATCCTACATTTGTTCCCCATTATCTTATTTTTAAATCCAATTCTATTATGTTATTCGTGGTTTGCTTCACCTCTTCTATCATCCTTACTCTTACCATGAGGACAACATGATGGGGAAATTATTGGGGACACCGTCTCTTATTCTCCTTTTCCTTGTTAGTATCCTATGATTCCACGCTTGCTCTTTTATTTCCAAGACAAATCTCAAACACCTTTTACATGTTTCTATTCCTCAATAAATTGGTTTCCTCTTATCACATTCAATCAATTTAGGGTGGGTGTATAATCATTATTATTTAGTGGTCATGTGCTAATAGATTGACATTGCTCTACTTTGCTTGTGATGTTTCTTTCATATCGTCACATTAATTTATAAATATGCTTATGATGGCTCCTTTGCAGTCCCACATTACTCTACTTTGCTTATGATGGCTCCTTTGCAATCCCACATTACTCTACTTTGCTTATGATGGCTCCTTTGCAATCCCACATTACTCTACTTTGCTTATGATGGCTCCTCCACGGCCCTACACCACCCTACTTTGCTTATTCTGGCTCTTTTGTAGCCCTAAACCACTCATAGTTAAAGTAAATTTACATTGATCCTACAACCCATATGGAACATGGATTGTATCCTTTGTGGGAGATACACTAGTTTCAATTCCATAATTGACCATAGGTAGAAGATTCAACAAAATTAAAATGAAAAAAATAGAATGTGAGGAATTTACTCTAGATATTTTCATGGTGAACATTGTTTTCTCCTCTTGTGTTTACTATAGATCTAAAGACAATACTCAAGTAGAAGACAAACAAATGATTTCAAGTGAATTTCTCCAATATCCTTTTGTGTATCCTCTTTATTAATTATTATAAATATAATTTTATTTACTTTAGCATACTTGACTTATCATGTGTTCTCGTTTCCTATGAATTTGAAATTACATTTTCCCATCCAATCACATGCCTTTTCACAAGCCCTAAGTCCAATTATCAAATTGGGCCTAAGAATGCTTATTTAAGTAATTATTTCTTACAATGGAAAGGAGCTAGCACCTCTAATGTACACTTATCATTTTCAACTACCTTTAACTCATATATTATTTCACACACCACCCAACTCCATAGCCATAGATTCCTACACCCACACCTAGGGTCACACACTCCAAAAACAAAGTCAATTATTTTCAGTGGATCAAGACTAAGGGTCTAACTAAGGCAAGCCCCCAAATATGCTATAGGCACTATATTTTCCCCTTCCAACATTGATAGGTATATTGTAAGCATAGAGGACATTGAAAATGTAGGGATTTTTATCAAGGTGTAAAGGATGTGATCATGCTAGTAAAAGACACAAACA
Source organism: Sequoia sempervirens (assembly GCA_007258455.2). Taxonomy (NCBI): domain Eukaryota; kingdom Viridiplantae; phylum Streptophyta; class Pinopsida; order Cupressales; family Cupressaceae; genus Sequoia; species Sequoia sempervirens. The sequence continues at coordinate 1,082,070,405 of VDFB02281492.1, forward strand.
TATTGTATAGAACACCAATGGATAGAATACGCCACTAGTGGGCTAAAAGGACACAAATCAGCCTCTAAAAAAACTGACAAAAAAGTAAAATTTTAAATTCAATCTAACAAAGCACTCATGTGCCTCCTTCCTTGACAAATCAAGCAACAACAAACAATCCAAATACATTTTTTTATAATCCAACCCTTTTTATACAATATTAGTTTATCCTCAACTCCCTTGTTTATTCACTAAAAACAAAACTGAAATAACTAAATGTTATTTATTTCGCAAATAATTCAGATTTTTAGATAAATAATCATATTTTAATAATTAAAAGTTAAACATCTATACCCACCTAATTGATTCATCTTTAATTACACCAAATAATGGATTGTTTACTACTTGAAAAAAGAGGAATGCATATGATTATAGAAGTTACAGGAGAACCATACCCAATTTACAAAGTGTAGTGGAAACTCTTTTATTCCTTGGATAAGATTGCAGAAGTTACAGAAGAACCATACCTTCAATTTAATAGTAAAAGAAGAAAATAAGATTACAACTCTATCTTTAAAAAGAAATACTGAAACTTCAGAAGTAGATTTGCATAGATTTGCATCCATTTGAAGAGACCAGTGATTTGACAGACGTTCATGATTGGCTGCACCCCTTAAAGCAGAACAAGTCTTCCATTTTTTCTTGCTTTCCACCATTTGTTTACTGGTAATATAGGGTATATCTCCACCAAATATTCATACACTTTCTGAAATCTTATTTATTAGAAGAGTAGATACAAGTTGCCCCTCTTTTTCATTGGACCCATCAATCCTCTTTTCTTATACTCAAACCCAAACACTTTCCAAATCAACAAAGGCCAACTTTTAAGACAGAATAAGGCGAACAATCATTCTGATGTAGGTTGAGATTCCTTGGCCTAAAGTAGACCATATTTTGAAGTTCAAGAATTTTTTTTTTAATTATGAAATGATTTTCTGTGGACTACAACATTTTAAGTCACTTTTGTTTCAGAATTTAAGTAGAAAATTGAAAAAATTAGAGAAAAGTTAGATGACTTTTTAAGTTTGTATGCATCTACTTTCTTTGGTAGCAAGTTTGTCTTATACAGTAGTTTTAGAATTTTTTTTAAATAAAAATAAGTAATCCCAAGTATTGGAGATACAAGAATACATCCCAAAGGGATTATGGATTATAGAAAGACGTGTATAAAGAGAGAATCAGATCAGTGAAAAACTTGCTTATTAAAACAGTTTTTAAATTTGGTTTTTATTGGTTTGATTATTGAATTTAAGGTGGATTGTTTGCCAACTGGTTATGTTTTTGAAAGTGTTTTAAATATAATTTTGGTACTTTTGACTAATGACCAGAAAAAAGGGGGCTATTGTATCTTCTTCTACCATTTAATAATCATTGTTGGTTATTGTGTTACTATTTTAAAAATATGGGTATTAGGATAGTATAATTTTAAGAATATTTTTTTAAAATTTATAGAAAATTTAGTAAATTTATTAGAAGGTACTATAATATTTTAGGTGATATTTTTTCATATTGAAAATTAAATTTTATAGTGGATAATAATATATGTTTTCTTTTTAATCATTTAATAAATAATTTTTTTATTGATATGATTCAATATTTATTTTTTTATCAATATATAACTTTCAAACAAAGATATTGAAATGGGGTGAGTATAGAAAATAAAAAGTAGTCTTTAATAAATTGGGGAGATTAGAGCTCAACTATTTATATATGATAAGATGATGCATGTGTTTATCTTAATTAATTAAAACGTCTAATTGGATGCAACTTTGTTTGAGGATGAAGAAAAATCTTGCAAATATGAAAAAATTAGACACTTCTAAATAACCTAAAAATAGCCAAATCTGAAGATTAGAAATGTCAAATATAGTCAAATGATGACATATAGCCACTAAAAAGTTTATTGGTTTTGTGTCTATTGTTTTTTAAAATAATTTTGTGGTTTATTAGATCTCCTTGGCCTATATATGCAAGGTTTGTAGTGGAGATATTATGTCATGTTTTATGTAGGTTTATGCTTCTAGAATTCCTCTAGATTCAAAGCATAGACCTTATTGAAGCACAAAGACCTTGATATTTTATTTGAACCTTTGTTGTTGATTAATGCATTGGGTGTGGTGCTTTAGAGGTACAGTTTTTCCATTACAACAATTTTCAAGGGTACAATACTATCACATTGTGTTGTGGTTTTTCTATTCTCTTCTTCTCTTATATTCTTGTTCTTATGCTAATTGTTGTTACTATGTTGAAACTTTGCTTATATTTACATAGATCAAAAAACTTGTGATGCTTCCTCATGGGATTAGGTCAAATTTAGTGAATATTTCCTTTTAATGTGTTCAGACTCACATGTGTACTAAAGTGTGGAAAAATGTGAAGATTAAAAGTTCCTACTTAGTATCTATCTTGCTTGTTTAGGGCCTACTCTTAGCTCTATTTACTTTAGTAAATATTACAACCCATTTGACCATTTGATGTGTGCATTGTCCCTAATCCTATAACCAAATTCACATTGAACCTTTCCAACACTAAACAACTTGATTCCATATCAAAAAAAAATTTGAGTCACCTTAAACTACAACTCTTCTATAATTGCTCCTTGATGTTCAAAATTTTAGTTTTCTACATATGACACTATCCTTTACCACTCCAATTCATATCCTTATCATTTTGATGCTTAAATAGCTAAAAGTGGTCACATATTTTTTACTAAAGATAAGGAAAATTGCATAAACAAAGATAACTTGCAAACACAACCAATAATACAATACAAACTATAGGTCTAAGAAACACTCATAATGTTGGGCCGGGGGGTCTAGCTTGATTGGCTAAAGCATCCTGTTGCAGGAAAGAGGTCACGAGGTCTAGTCTCCCCCCAAACCCATGGTACTGGAAGTGTGTCGCACCAGTGCCACCGGTCACGTGAAAAAATTTTACTAGGCACACTGCAGTTTGTAGGGGGGTGGATACCCAACCGATTCCTACAGTCTAACAAAAAAAAAAGAAACACTCATAATGTTATTACTACACCTCCCTAACTACACTCATACACTCATAAGATACTAGAACTCAATCTCCTGAGCATTCTATATTTTCCAATGATCTATTATAAATGTTTTACAAGACTTGATTCACTAGCAAGGAAGCTCAAGATTCTCCTTTTCTCAAGATAGTCTCTAAAAGATGCATACAATGCTAGCTTGTCCAAATATCAAAGTTTCATTCTAGGTGGTGATGAGTGCAAAGTTGTAGAGGAAAAAGCCATAGTCATGTGTATGCGAATTCAACTAAAGGGTACCACAACAACCATACATACATAACTCCAAAAGGGACAAAATAGTTAGAAAAATAAAAACCCCACCCTTACCACAATTACCCCTACTGAGTTTGTTGGTAAAAATAAAAACCCTACCCTAGTTGGAAAAGGAAAAAAGATAATTTATTTTATTGAGGAGCCTTTAAACCACTCTACTTCCAAAGTCCCTGGTAATTTGAAACTTGTGCTTTCCTCATCTACCCCTTCCTCCAAAAGGAAGAATTCCCCTTAGGTGGCTAAAGGTTTTAAAAGAAATAAAAATGATAAGTTCGAGATTGAAAATATTCTATTGTCCCTCAAAAATAAGGGTAAAGCTAAAGTTTATCTCCCTCCTAAGGGAAAGTACAACAAAAGAAGAAAGGTGATGTTAAGATTTCTACCAAGGGAGCTACCACTAAATCTAGCGACACTACTATTGAAATCTCTAATTGTAAGAATACCAAGGAGGAGAAGGTTGCTTCATCTGAGGAAAGAAGGTTGGTGAGACTTGCTAAAAATATTCTTGGTGTGAAAAATCCCACTGAACAAAAGACTACTAAGAAAGATGATGATGAGGACACCAATCCCCTACCTGAATCTAGAAAAGAAGATTATACTGATTATATTTCTCACTCTTTAGGAATTGTGAGGTGGATGATTCCCTATCACTTCCCCCCTCTAATGTGATGTCTCTTGATGGTGTCATCAAGGACAACCTTAGTTGTGGTGAGGAAGGTCATGATATTTCTAATGATACTAACATTTTTTTCTCATGAAGACAAGGAGATAAATGAAAAGGATGATAATGATGCTTATAAAAATGACCCTTTATAGACTTATTATGTAGAGATTGAGAATTTACATGTCAAAGTTGAGAATTTGGGGAAAATCAAAGAATATTTTGTTGATTTCCCAAGTTCTAAGAATAAATTGAATAACATGTACAATACTTTTAAAACTCTACGGACATAGAGTTATAATATTGGAGACTGTAATAAATTAGTTGGTTAAAGTTATGGATGGGTTTATGAGGAAAGTTGTTGTTGATGTGGCTATTGCTCAATTGAAGTTGGATAAGAGAAACAAGAAGCAAAATGAGATTGAGGTGGACAAAGTCAACAAGAAAGAGAAGAAGAAGAACCTGCCTATGAGATTTGTTGATTGGGATGAGACTCTAGGTGCGTTGACCTCAAATTAGAGTTCTCTTTACTAGTTCCCCTCTGTTGTGTTTTGTTGTTTTTCTATTCTTTGTTTCTTAGAGTTGTTGTCTAGCCTTATGGACAACATTTTAATTGATATTATTTTTCTCCTTTTGTTGAAATTTTCTTACGTACAAATTTTAAGCGTTATAGGCCCTTTCCCATACTTATTTAATCAAAAACATCTGAATTATAACTTAGAATCATAACCTCTTATATACATTAGAAGTCAATAAATGAAATCTACACTAGGATTATCTCATAGTTGTTAGGTTAATCTCAAGCATCATAGGTTCAATCCTAAGTGCCATAAACCTAACATACATTATAGATTTGAACTAATAAAATATGGACTTGTCAAACTTGTGTCACCTCAATCTTTGATATCTAAAGATCTACAAGGATAAGTGGTATTCCAAAGTATGTTAGTGGAATTTTCTAAACTATAAGGTGCAAGTTCTCAGTCAACATCCTATTTGATTTTCTTTTCAACCTTAGGTAAATGTTTGTAGATAGCATTCTCAAGCATGCAAGTGACCTATATGCAAATTTCAATGCAATGGATTCCTTTTAATGCTCTAACTTGAAATATTTGTAGAATCATTCTCCTTAATAATAAATGTGAAATAGTATCACATTGAATGCAAGTTTAAGTACCAAGACCAAAGATTTTTTTAGTGGCTTCATGTCTCTAGTTGGCTACTTTTGGCATTTCTATTCCTCAAATTTGGCTATTTTTAAGTTCTTCAAAAGCATCCAATTTTCCCATATTTGATAATTTTTCCCATATCCTAAAATAAAATTGCCTTGAGTTAGAAGTTCTAGTTCTTTAATATAGACACATGTTGGTGAATTATTTTACCTTTGTATTAGTTTATTTACTTTATTTACTTTATGGCATCATATATGCCTAGAATAGGATAAGGTTGCTTAGATAGGCATCTACTTGGGCAGGTTGTACTTATATCATTTAACTTCTACTTTTCTAGTTTAGTGAAAATATTGTGCATACATGTCACCGCATCTCATTTATCCTGCATTTGTTTTACATTCAAATCTCTTGGTGGTGTATCTTATATATACCCACTTGTATCTCTTATTTGAATGAATCTTATACATCATTTGTATTCTTTGAATAAAATATAATTATTGTATCATGTATTGGTCTTCTTTTTGGTTTCCTTTGTCATTCATCTTGAGTGACTATCCCCATAGCCAAATTTTACATAGTATTAGAGCAATTGAGAGCCTTTGGTCAGTCTTTTTCTAAAGATCTAAGATTGTAGATCTTTTTTTTTTTAATTGTTTACTATTCTCTTGTAATGAATGATGGTCAAGAGAAACATAAAAGTTTGATAGAAAGAACAAATTTTAGGGGTAAATCCTCTTTGGGATTTATATTTCTAGTACACTTTAGAGATCTGTGGGGTAAAATTGAGCTCACCATTGAGTCCAAATCATCCAAAATGGTTGATTTTTCCTTTTTTGTCCTAATTAAATATTGCAACCTAGATCTATGAGGGTTTCCATTTGGGAGGTGCTTTCCAAATGCAATAGGTAGTCATTGTTTTGGAGTACTTTAGAACAAATCTAGTCATTCCATTATGATACAAAAGCTTGAAAATCCATGGATTGAATTGACTTGTTAAGATTAGAGCACTTCTCGTTGATCCCTAAAAAATAATCCCCTCTTAGGCTAACTATATAGTTCATTTTGGTCATAAAATGAATGTGCATTAAATTTAATCTATTTTTAATATACTTATAGATTTAATATTAATATTGCAAGTGTCACCTTGTGCAATCCAATAGCTAATATACCTACATATGCAAGTGGTAGGCCTATCAATTTTCATAACCTCACACCAATAGTATTGTTGTCTAGATTAGTAGGTCAAATCCCTAATCAACTACTTTTCAATGGGTTCAAACCCTTAGTTACTACTACTAGTAAAATAGTGATTTGTAAACGGGCATAAAGTGGTGCTCCATTTGCACAATCCCCATAGCCCCCTCCTATACACCACCACTAGTGATGACACCCAAAACCACCCTTTGTAGCTCTAAAACTACCTTCATCAATATATGGTATTTTATGTCAATAAAATGACAATTACAACATCCTTCTAGTAGTTTTGGGCCAAAGCAATGATGGTATTACAATATTCCTAAGACTTTGAGTTTATTCTAGTGACAAGGGAATATTCAAGTGGTGACATTAGCAAACTTCTCTCCGAACCTAACCCTCCTCTCCATTTGTATTCTAATTTTAATACTTGAAATATAAAGACTCCATTATTAGTCATATTGGATCTATTTTTTAGCATTTATTATTTGAGGTAATTTTCAAGAGTTTTATAGTGATGTAGATGGTTCTTGATTTTGTGTTTGGATTTTCCAAAAATTATAGATCATCATATGTGATCCTAATCCATTCTCATTTTGATAACTTCTACGGCTCCATTTTGGCTCATATAGGCTCCTTTTGAGGTGCAATTTTTGAAAGTGCTTAATTTTTGTGTAATTTTCATTATTATAGTTTTATTAATTATCATTCTATCTCAAAAAAAATTATCATTGTGGCTTAATTGACTTTTGTAACACACTAAGATCAATACCACTTCATCGGTTTAGCAAATGGATACTGTAATTGTAAGTATAAAGTGTCATACCCTTGCACTTTGATTTCAACAATGTATCATGACATCAAGTTTCCTAAAAACCAACTAGTTATCTCTTTAAATCAAACAAGCTACAAATCCTAATTAGCTACTTATAAAAAAAAATTAAAAAAAAAAAAAAGAATTCAAGGCATGTAAACTCTAAAGTATTTTGCCAAAACATTAATATAAGTTGGTCCCCACCAAGACAAAAATGTTAAAATGTACTATGATATCATGCTCACATACATCTACACACTCACCATTAGAAGAATCTAAGCAACATGAAGCCTGTGGATGAGCAAAGTAAATATGTTTAAGATAAAATAATAAGCAATAACAAGCCCTATCAAGGAGGAAAGATCACAAACATGATAAAATAACACATCCATAGAGCAAACACGTCTCTTCATGGAAAATGAAGGCATGAGAGTATTAAGGATAGAAGAATCATTGGTAACAAAGCATATGAACATATCGAGATCTATAATATATGCATGGATAGATGTTAAGGACAATGGACTATGAGGATCCATGATAAAAAGATGTGTCAATGAAGCACAAACAATGGTGAGTTGTTAGGTTAAAAAATCAACAATATGAATCCAAACCTTAACATAAATAAATTAATGACAAGTACATAAAGATGGATCCAAACTCCAATTAGATATGAAATGAAACATAGACAATTAGTAAAGTCCGATCTAAAAAAGGAATCCTAGAGGCAAATCCAAAAGTGGGTGAGTAGGATGGAGAAAGATAAGAGCTCTATCAATAAGCCACAAACCCTGAGAAAGATATAGTTATGGAGTAAAAATGTGAAGGATAAATCAAACCGTACTAAAACCTAAAAAAGATGTGTCAATCAAAAAATTATATCTATGAAACATACCTAGTGAAGAATAAACTCTAGGGAAAAAGTATTGTGTAGAAATAGATAGATTTACCAAAAATATAAAAAGATGGTAAATGTATATAGAGATTGGTGTAAAGATGAAATGTGTAAAAAATTATAAACAATTAAAAATTTGACCATTACATTTCTATTTATTTGTATTAACATTATCAACATGAAAGTTCACATCACCTAATGTGATATATTATTTTAATCAAAATAGACTTAAATCAGCTTTTCGTTTGCATTAACATTATCAAACATGCCAAAATGACAAATTACCTAAAGTGCAATATTATTTTAATCAAAACAGTCTTAGTCAGCTTGGAAACGGAGATAGCGATGGCGCGTATGTGGAAAAAACTTTTAATTGATGCCCATCTCCTCTTTATTCTTATTCGCTTTAATCATTAAGAAATTTGGTAGAGCCAAAATACCCGGAGTGCCATGCTCTCTAATAATTTCATAGCTCCTAAAAAGAATAAACTTTGGAAATAGTCAAACATTTTCAAAATTAGAAACAATGATCTGTATAAAAAATTCCAGCCAAACCAGAAAATTTCTTCTAATGGCAATGATTTCATCGATTATTTAAGTAAAAACTTCATTTTTAATCAGACAGACAGTTGTTATACGGTGTACCTTCGCCTTCTGTACGAATCCTCACTGTCGCGTGTGGAACCCACCAAGAACGTCACCCTTTACTTTCAGTTATCACCCGATTCACACCCCATAAATTATATATACGGAACGTTTTTTTCGCCCTTAATATATATACATTTGTATATATAACTTCTCCTGTCTTTTTCTATACTGGGTGGAAGGATATCTTTGACAGAGTATACGCGGAACACCAGGTTTAGGATTTCATTTCATTGCATTAATTAGATTCGATGTTGCCCTCATATTCATTCTTCTTCGTTTACTGATCAGGTAAATTGTTTACTGGAACTACTAGTAATGTCCATTGGCCAAACAGTCTTCTAATCTTAATAAGAAAATTAGAAATTGTCAAGTTACATTTATCTAATGAAGTGAAGTTCTCAGGAGGAAAAGGTGGCACCAAGTCATTCCTTTTTAAATAGCAAAACCATCTAAAACACAGCTAGCAAATTCAATGGGTGTAAGTCAAGGAATGATGAAAAAAACGTGTGGAATACAGACATATTACAAATGATTGGATGAAGGTCCAAATGATTAAATTATTGTAACCTGGAGCCAGTCAAAGCCTACGTCTATTGGAATAATATGAGAAGATGGAACCGGTCAAAATAGCCCAGGTTCAATTTTGAAGGTAAGCCTATGCGCTGGGAATCCTCATAATGATAGCAGTCTAGAGGTTCGGCCCTCCCTAGCCAAGAAGAGAAGTTCATCTAACTGAGAGGGAAAATTCCTTGCAGTCAACTAGCAAGTTTCAGTGGGACCAAAAGGTTCATCCCTTCAAAGTTGTAGGACAGGAATAAAACATCTCTGGATGAACCATAGAAGGGCCCCCAAAAAAACGTGTGTACCTTGCTTCATATAATTAAGCAGGCAGGGAACCCTTTCTTGAGATTAGGTGAACCTGGGCCCTCTGTAAGCAGGCATACAACAGGGTGGCTATAACAGGTGGTACCCATGTCCAAACGCTTATGTTGGGCCAGTAACTTCTTCTCAATCTTCCTTCATGTAAAGTAGGTCCCTTGTAGGATTCTATAATAATAAACCCACTAGAAAAAGAAGGCTAGAGGCTTTAGCAGATTCTTAGAAGGGAATTTTAGGTAGTAAAGAACACTGAATTTCTTGAGAACATATGCCCATGATTTCAAATTCTATTTTCTCTGGTTGGAGGCGTGATCAAAACATACTATAACTGATATTAATATCAGCAAACAAATTGTGGTCATTCTGTCAAAGAAGCACCAAACCTCAAACACCACCATATGTGAAAGTCCTGGGAAATTAATAAACTAACCACCTATTGTGCTAGTGCTCACATACTACAGAGCAAGCAATAATTCAGAATCAGCCACACCCATATAAAAGAGACTGTCATTTCTGACTAAATTGTGTTGTTTGGTATGTGTTGTTACTAAAAACAAGCAAGAACTGAACCAGGGGAACAAGATAATTGAAGGAATTCTTTAATGAACTCTATAACATGCTTGAATGCCATTGCAAGAGTATATGCTTTTGCTGATGAACTAAACTGAATCCATTCCATTGTCAAACTTCAACAGACAAAAATTTAAGAATGACATATCAGATTAAAGACTGGGAACTTGGCTTTTTTTCAGGTCTCACAATCACATGCCCATTAAAGAACCCCTGCTATGTAACCTAGGAAGCAATCATATCTCCTAAGCTTTTGGCTCTAGATTTGACAGTCATCAGTCAAGAAACATTGTTTGGATCCAGTCCTCTGTGTGATGGCAGAGATTTGTGAGCTGCAGGCCTCAGCCAATATTAACCTGGAAGTTGTTACAGCATCCTTTCTGAATGTACTAACAACAGATATAATCAGGAGTAGAAAAAAATGTAGAGAAATATTTTCTTCAATGAGAGAGGATGTATACAATGACAAAAAATCAGAAACAATATTAATTATCATATACCAACTAAAACTCATATTCATTCAAGAATACAAAGTTGACTGAGGTTTGAAATGTGTATCTTTACTGTATAGAACTCAAAAATATTATATCAATGACCAGGATTCATAGTTAGATTAGTTCTTCAATAAGAAGGATTTCCTCCATACAGAGATTTATCAGAACATTATAAAAATGTGGTCTTCAAATTTTACCATAGCTTCAAGTACATGTCAACAGATACAGTGGCTGGCAAATATACTTGCCTTCCAGGCTTCCATGTAAGATAATCAAATCCACTTGTCATAATATGAAGACAGATTCCTCTTCAATGAGATAAGGAATCGCTCAAAGCACTTATCACAGGATCAAGAGCCATCTTGCCTATTACATAGTATTATAACCGAAATAGACAATTGCTTATTAAGCATTAAAGTGAAAATATTGGCCTTTTGGCATCTTTACAATTTATATACTTCAGTTTCCTTCAATAAGAAAAAACAATCACAGATAAATTTTCATTTGTATGTAGATTACCAACAGCAAATATCACTCTTAAAGTCATAATCTGAAATGCCAAAAAATGTCTGATTATTTCCTCCACAATCTAAGATATTGCACCCATAAAATTGAGGTACAGAGAACTTTGTATCAAACAGGAAAAAATAATCCTGAAAATTATTTTGAATGCATATTATCATTCAGTTTAGGCATCATTCGAGCCCTGTGATGCAGCTGAATGTTGTTAGATCTTTCTTCTAAGGCGCAAGCTAAGACTGCTCTCAATAATCGTGGGAGAAACATGAGAAGCATATGTTGTATAAAACAAAAAGATTCAGGCTATTGCTCACACCAAAAGATATTTATAAATGGTTCCTAAACAACAGTTTTTGGTCAAGGTATGGACACAATTCCCAGTCTCTCCAAATTCAAATCAAATTTACACTCAATACCAATAATTCTGTCAAATATTCAACATCTCTTGTACATATCTTTATTAGACCAACTTGAACCCCCACATTAGACATTTGTATTGCTCCTTTTTCCACATAGATATGCCGCTTTGTTTGGGGATTGCAATGTGAACTATCATTGCACTGTAGGATTTCCGCCATAAAAAACATTTGCAGTAGAAGATGGTACTGTGAGACAGATGAACTTGAGGCAAAAAGGAAAATAATCATAGTGATACAGCTGCTGCCAGTTCAGCAACCATACATATCCACAGCATTTGTGGACTCAGCGAAGCCTTTCTTGAACAGAGTTGGACTTCTGGAGCCTCATCTGTTGGTGCATTCTAGCAATAAATGCATCTGCTTTCCTGTTCACCTCATCAGGGCTGGGACTGGGACAGAACGGTGAATCAGCATTATCTAGAGAAAATTGCTTTCTAAAAACAGATGACCAGTCACTTTCAGGCTCATGTTCTGGCTCTCGCACTGACTCAGGTTCAGCCAATTCTGCAGGAGAAGAGATTTTCCTCTTCTGGAATTTTGGGTCATCATAGAAAGACCAGTGGTGCTCAACCATTGGGAATGGTGGTGGCGGGGGAGGAGGAAGAGGAATTGATGATGATTTCCTCTCAGCCAACTTCTCTGTTGCTTTAGCATCTCCGTTCTCATTTTCTTTCCTGTATTCTGACGAGTCTCTCCTTCCAGAGGCCCTTTTCATTTTGGTTACACCAATTTCCTTAAAGACTTCATCTTTTTGGTACTGTGGATCAGGCGTGTAAACTGGGAGTTTCGGTACCTCAATTTTTTCAGAAGCTTCAACATTCTTCGGGTAATTTGAATCAGTGGAATAGATAGGGGGTTTTGACTTTGCACGTTTTTCAGAAGCTCTCTTCTTTGGGTGCAGTGGATCAGTGGTATAAATGTGGGCAGGGGGTGGTGGTGGAGGAGGCGGAGGAGAGGAGGAAGAATGCACTTTCCTTCTTGATTTATCAGACCGATGTCGAGGTGAAGGCTCTGAATCCTTGCTCTTAAGCTTGGAATCTCTCTTGTAAGATGAAAACCATTGCTGGAGCGTTGATTGCTGGAGCATTGAAGGCGGTGGCGGAGGGACTGGTGGGGGTGGTATTGGGTTTTTCTTTTGCTTTCTCTCAGACTGTGGAAGTAGACCAAGTGCATTGACAATTGCACTTCTCTTGTACTTGTGTTCACTATTTCTGTGTTTGGGATCATCCTTGCTTCTGCTACTTCGTTGCCTAGATTCATGGTTCGTGATTTCAGTGGGAAGAGGAGGAGGAATGGGGGGATTAGGAATAGGGTTGACTGGAAACGTTTTATCTGATTTTATCTTTTCTAATTTTTTTGGTTTTTCAGTTTTTTCTGGTTTTTCTGGTTTTTCATGACTGTGGTGGGGACTGAAGTCAGGGGGAGCCCTGATCGTCTGTTTGAGCAAATGGGTCTCCAATGCAGGAGGAGGGCAGCGTGATGGGGGAGGAGGAGGGCGGGGCGGTGGCGCAGGAGGAGGCGAGGGAGGTTTTCTCATAGGGTTCATGTTCTTCGGAGGCGAGGGAGGTGTCGGATTCGAATCTCTTTGAGGTGGTGCAATTGGGGGAGGAGATGGCGGCGGAGGTGAATGTTTCCATTGTTCTTCTGTGACTACATTGCTTTTAATTTGAGCTGAAAAATCAAAATCTGGGGGCTTTACCTCTGCTTTCTTGGGGCTCTGGATGTCTTCAGAATGCGAAATGGCTCCACGCCCAGTTGATTTTTGCGCTGAATCTTCAGACCTAACGGCAGAATCTTCACTCCCATTTGAAGCTTTGACAGAATCTCCAGCCCCATTTGATACTGGAACAGAATCGCCGAGACCGTTAGCTTTGGAATCTTCGGGTGCGTGACGGTTTCTCCGAACCCAATCGGTGTCATCCATCGCCCGGGGCGTACTCGAATCATCCCAAGCGCGGCTAGCCTCTCTCAAATCGTGATATGAAACGCTAGGTTTCATCCTTCGCAGCGGAGGCGCCGCCACAGTCACCGGATATTCGTATGGATACTCATGTTCATACGGGTTCGAACTCTCGACCACCTCGCTCTCAGAACTATCCACCACATTGTCGTCCAGAAGCCCCCTCCGTCTGTTGACAGAACCGTAATCGAAGATTCTTCCCTCATACTCCTCCCTGGTTCCATTCTCATCGATCTGTCCCTCGTTTTCTTGACGGCCGCCTTGCCCCAGGACGCCATATGAAATGGCAAGCACCACCAGAAGTACATTGACGACATCCCATGTTCTGGCGAAGACGGCGTGACGGATATGTCCGACAAATGACGGCAACTGCGGGGGCAACAGAGATAACAGGCCAATGACAAAGCCGACGGCCAAGGCCTTGTACAGCATTGACATCAACCTATTGACGAACTTTTGACTGTCCTTGAGTTGCTGCAGATGACGGAGGCTCAGCGCGTTCATTTCTTCTTGGGCTCTGCGGTGATCATCCTCGTCCATTTTTGGTTCTTAGAACAAACTTCAAAAAAAAAAACCAGTTTTAGCTGAATTCAATCGCATACAACCTGTGAGCGGACAATGGGTACACAATCAAATGAAATAATAAGATATGACATCAGCTTATTCAACATTAAATGTTAAAATGCCAGAGCAAGTGTGAAAGCGGCAAACCTAACAAAAAAAACTGTGTCTTCCGACAGCAGATAGATTTAGATCTCACGTGTTTGTCGTGCCGTCAGTTCATCAATCACTGCATAACCATTTTAACCCACTTAGCAGATCATAATGCAGTTCACCTGAAATGTCTTTTTACACAACTATGGTAGAAACGGAATGACATTAAATCACAGAATATTCTATCTATATATACTCGACAGTCTGCACTCTGCAAGGACGTTTATACGAAGAATAAAATATTAAAAAAAGGCCAGAAACTTGAGAACGAAGAAACAAAATTCAAACTTGAACTGACAAATCTGTTTTGATCCGCAACTTGTTTAGTTCTGTGATTGGTAGCGTGAAAGTCTTAAAACCTCCTCTATCTTGACAGATAATTTTACTGTAAACTCAAGTTTAGTAACCTGCGGGCCGGGCCGCCGCAATTTCCTCCGGTGAAGAAAATTTGTTTGCCTCCATTTTTGTTTCCCGGGTACTGATACTTCTTATCTTTGATTGCGTGTGATGTAATGATGGAGTGGCGCGTGCAGCTGTACAAGCTCATCTAACAAGTCTTGATCAACTAGGAATTCATGATTCAAATATTCTTATTAAATATTTTCATGGCTCCACATGGGACACCACCCCTCTTTTTTGGTTAAGCTGTCCAAGGGAAGATAAAAAATTTGGTGGCCCATTAACAGAAGTGAACTACTTTCTCAGAAGTGAATCTCCTTTTCCATATGTGATATATAGAGATGATTCGTCACTACCAATGAGAGACAATACTTCATCATCCTAGTGAAATGGGCAAAATATAGGTTTCATGCATTGCACAAACAATACTTCAGCCTAGTGAAATGGGCAAAATATAGGTTTCATGCATTGCACAAACAATACTTCATACCAGTGAAATGGGCAAAATATAGGTATCATGCATTGCACTCTTTTACATATTTTGGTATTTTTAGACTATTATTGCTTGGAGTAGAAGAAACAATATTCTTATCTCGAAAGACTATAGTTTAATTGGTTCAGTACAATTGGTGAGGATGATGATATGTAATAAAAAGTCATCCAACAAGGTTCAAACCTTTGGAGGCGCATTTAGGTCATATTCGACACTTGGATGTCTTTGACAGACGAGATCCCCTTGCATGTGGTTGTTTAGTTGAAGGTGAATTCTGATTTAGATGTAACTTACTCATCTTGTTGTAATATGTTATATAAAAACAAAGATGTCAACATCTATGTAATTTGGTTGTTTTAATCAAATATATATATAGTTGCATATTGGTTGGACTCACTTCATCAACTCAAATTGTTATGTCAATTAAATATGTTTATAAATATGTATTTAAATTAAATAAAGGTATTTAATTTTAAGTTTAATGTTGAATATGTTGTAGTAGGTGGTGTTTGGTAAAAACAATTGTGTCAATGTTTGAAATATATGAAACAAGAGATGCATTATATCTGGTTCATGTTGTTGATTAGTCTGTGTATTTAGTGGAGATAAAGATTGTGAAATATCAACTGTTTTTGTCGAGGAGGATAATAGAGTTGTTAGAATGTCTAGTTGTGAACTTAAATAGCTCCAAATTAAAGTCATGACAACATAATTTTTGGATCAACAATGTGTTTGACCATATTGTATTTGGTTCAGGCCCATAATTTGATAGTTGAAATTGTAGTTGGAGTGAAGGTTAGTGGTTATTAGACTACATAAATAGTGCACTATTGTAGTAGTTATGAGTCAGTAATCATAAATGACTTAAATTTTTGCTAGTCATTTTTTACAACAAAGCAATAAAATGATATTAGATAATAGCACACTATTTCAATAAGTATGAATCAATTTTTGCAAGCATATAATTAAGTATATTTAGTAAAAAAAATTCCTCTAAAAAAACAATAATTTAAAAGTTGAGAATGCAATTTTATAAAAATAAATTTCATCAAAGGCATAAGTAATTTTCATATTAATTTAACATGTCACCTCACAATACAAAAGGGTCGTCTGATGGCTATAATAGTGGTCAATGTCATTCAAGCAACATCATAGAGTTGAAGTTTAAGCTTCAAACTAATGTTTGAATAAGACTTACATTATTGATATAATTGAAATTTTATCACAAGAATTTAATGCGTTGAAAATCTAGTGAGATCTAAATAATAATTTTATTTATACGTTGATTGTTTCCAATGTGAACCAATAGAAAAATAGATAAATGACATTTTAAAATTACTAAATAAATTAATTAATTATAGACTATAGGGTTTTACTCAAATTTTGAAATTCCATGTAATGATTGGCTAAATAAATAAGGAAATTACATCTAATGAATGCATTAGTATTGTTGGGGTTGGGGCCCTAGCTCAGTTGGCTAAACCTTTCCTGTTGCAGGAGGTTGGTCACAAGGTCTAGTCTCCCCCACCCCCGTGGTACCGAATGGTGTGTCGCGCCAGCATCGCCGATCACGTTAAAAATTTTACCAGGCGCACTGCAGTTTATAGGGGGTCGTGCTACTCGATTCCTGCAGTCTAAACAAAAATACATTAGTATTGCTACCTTCAACAAGAATTAATAACTACTTTTTGACTATCATAGTCATTATTTATTGTTCTAGATCATTTCCATGTTATATCAATGATTTTTGTGTGTGTGGACCTAATCGTGTTTTACAAAATCAACTTTTTTGTTTCTAAACTTCACATTTATTCTCAACTTCGTATCAAATCATGTCTATAAATTGGTGATGTTGATGAACAATTTTAATATCTTGTTAGGTAAATATCTTCTCATGAGTCAAACCAATAGATCTAATTTAATGGTTTTGGAGAACAACGATCAAATACACTCCAAGCAATCATGTAATATACCTAATTGATGTTAATGTTGATGTCATGTTGATGATATAATGATGTCATTTATAACAAAGCTCTTGTATGACCTTCCTAAATTCTTGTTTGACAATTTCATATGACTAAAATGAATTATTTGTTGGTTTATGTTGGTTTTGTTTTGTTAGTTTCAATCTCTCTTCTTGTGAGACTCATTTTGTTCGCCTCCTTGACTACTTTGTATTTGGGTTTGGGCCCTTCCCTTTAAATAAATATTTTTGTGCTTAAATAAGTGCTAATTAGAAAGGGGTTGACTTAGAACCACAATTAAATTTTAATTTAAGAGCTAAGGGGCCAAGTCTATTGTGTGGATCTAAACTAGGTTGATTTTGCAAGTAGGTTTATTTTGGCACAATCAACCTAGAATAATGAATGGGTAAAGAAACCTTGGGATTTGTGAGTTTCTTTTTTCATAAAAAAACATCAATTATATGCTAGTCATTTCTCGCAAGACAAATGGACCAAAAAAATAGAGGGGGGAAGTGTAAGGTGTGCAATTTTCATGCTTACATATTACCCTCACTTTGACTTGCATATGAACTACTATGAAGATGCATTTCAAAGTAAACAAAAAAATGAATATATGAAAGTAAATATTCATACATTTGTAAAAAGGATACAAATAAGGATGGTGATTTCACACATACTCCTCATGAGTGTTCCATCTAGAAGTATACAAGAAACAAAAAAGAGCAACAACTAAATTTCATTTAAAATAGACACAAACAATAATCAATTGATTCAATATCTATAAAAATAAATTAAAAGTAAAAGGAAATATATGTTGGGCATAATGGGAGCAATAAAAAAGAAACTAATATATGTTAATATCATAGGGCCATATCTATTAGGCATGATCTAAGGTCCATATCTATTAGACATGATAGGATATATCATAAACAAAGTGACATCCATTGGGCATGTAAGGAGTCATATCCATTGGGCATGATGGGAGCCATGTCTATTAGGCACAATGAAGCCATATCAATTAGGCATAGTGGGAGCCATATCTATTAAGCAATGTAGGATCCATATAATAATAAATTGATATCCATTATGCATAGCAAGAACCATGAAAAGAAGCTAATATTTTTTATGCACAATAGGAGCCATGTAAAAATAATTTAATATTTGTTAGGCATGATAGTATTTTTTATAACGATGAGTTAATCATTGCACATCAAGGACTGTAATGATATTTGGTTGAATACATAGGATGCAAGGAATCAAAGGCAAGGAGAAAAATAAGTGTAAAGGATGTGATCATGCAAAGATCAAAAACCATGAAATGAGTATCATAGATAGTTCATTATGTGATGATCAATAAATGAGACATTAAGATGTAAGTGTGTAAGAACATGTATCACAAAGTGATAAGATGCCCCCAATGTTAAGGACAAATAATTGAATTATAATAGATAGATAAATAATGTAAGCGAAAAAAGAGTAACATGTGAGACATAAGCATCAAAACATAAACATAAAGGAATTTCCTAGATAGGATGTAAACATGAAGAGACGTGGAATATGAGAAAAAAAATCACTTGAGGTCAAGTATATAGCAATGAAAAAATATATTTAAGAGAGAAAATAAGATCAGGATCATGGGCCATAAAATTTGTAAACTAGCTAAATTCGGCCCCCATAATAGTAAGACTATAAATCTACCTTTGAATATGTATCATGTAATAGAATATAACTTAAATTAGAAATCTAGAATTTTAATCTTTCTAAAATTGAAATCCATTAAACTATAACACACTATGATTATATGCCATATAAAACTGTAGAATCCAATATCATTGTAAAATGTATGAATTATATGTTCCCAATATTTATACATTGTGAGAAACTTGATTAATATATATAAAAATATCTACAAAGAAATGATTTCATCAAGAAATTCCTTTAAAATGTAATGTCAATTAGAATCCATTAATTCACCCTCCAAAAATAAATTTGCAAGAAAGTGTCATTATGTATGTGTACTATCACATAAAATAACCACTATAATAAATGTACACATAAAAAATATTGTTAAAATGTGTAAATATCCAAAACTATGGAAAATAAGGTAGATAATCATGAAAATAACATCTAGTGTAAAAATATGTTGGAGAAGGATGCATATAAAGGGAATATTCCCTAACTATATATTGAAGGGTAAAAAGATAAACACAAATTTCATTTTTACCAACACATCTTTGTGTGAGACAAATCACATAAGAGAAATAATATTGCATTGTAGAGGACATGTTGAACCATGCTATTAGAATACAACCCCAAACAACCACTTGAGAGGTCCTAAAGTCAATCAATTATTATTTTATTTTTTTTAATTATTGAAAATGTTCTGAATCTTATAAAATTAGAGTAGGAAGGTCATTTAGGTCATTTGTACATTTGTAAAAATGACCTATTCAAAAGTGAATTCACTTCAATGGAAGTAACCTTGTTTTCATAGAATTGGCTCATAAATTCAATTGAAATCTACATGTATGACTTGATTTCTTTAAAAATGAATAATTAACTTCTAATATTAAGAATTTCTAGTTCTAATCATTTATTTCTATTTTCATGTTGGAATTACAATTATGTGCTAATGGCAAACTTGTTTTTGTCATAGTTACAAGATGGAGTGGAGATTCATCCACAATCACATAAATAACCCACTAGAGATTTTATAGTTATTGGCAGCCCTCAGTACTAAAGAGACATAACTACTAGATAGTATTGGATTTAGATATGTAAGAAATATATCAATATTTTTTATGATGTAAGCATGCTTACCATATTGAAAAAGTGGTGGGTTCAACTATTAACGCATTTCATTTGTCCATTAATGAGATCGCAATAACATTAAAGGACATTTGGAAAATGTTGACATTATTTGTCCAAGGCAAATATATTTTGTTTAATTGGCATACCACCCAACGATAGGATAAATACTATACATATAAGGCACATTATGCACAAGTTCAAGTATTGGTGCACTTACGGGGTGCAAGTGGGTTCTAATGATTCAAGATTTTTTGGTATTAATGGATGGAAAGGGATCATCCATCTTGTACAACATGATTCACATGATGTAGCATGGAGTAGCACTAGAAATTCATCATGGTGGCCCTAATATATCATGATTTACACATATTTAGTTATGAGGGAGGTGCATTTGTCAAAGACATGACACTTCTTGAAAGTTTGGCATGTGAGCATATATGCATCACACAACTGATAAGAGTACTAGTAGCCATAATAGAGCATAGGCCTCAAGCATCCTAATAGGACATTAGTGGGATGCATAGATAGTGAGATGGGAGGACCCTTGAGGGCTAGAGGTAAATATTTGATAGATTAGTTCTAGATGTCATTAAATGAAGATCCTATATAGATATTAATATCTAGCTTGAGTATGGGAGACAACTAGGTAGGATCAAACAAGAATAGTGGTTTTTTGGTAGGAAAACCATGTTTTATAGAGGTTCCTTTAGTGAATTCTTCAGCACATGTCACAAATTTTCTTGTCTTATTTGCATTTTTGTTCAACATGACTCATAGCTAAGGAAAATCATTTTTGCCTTATCAATTCTATAGTTTTGAGGTGCATGTGAGGAAAATTTATAAATTCACAAGGTTACCACATTTTCTTATTTTGCCACATCATCCTTCATTTGAAAAAGTGTAGGGATCAAAGATATTGTAAAGAAGGTGTTCAACATTGACCATCGCCATTGGTACACATAATTTTTTTGGCCCAAGTTTCTTCTTTTGTGCTAAGTTTATTTATTATTAGTGAGGCTTATGATTGGTAATATTTTTTAAAAATAGGGTGTTGTAGACCTTACATAAGAAATCATTATTTTAATATGTAAAATAAATATTTATTTTTGGTGCATCTTAGGTGATGTGTTTAGCCACATTAAATATTTGTTTTAGTCTTCTTACAAAGTTATATGTAACATTGGTTAGATATTTTATGTGTGGGTTGCACATGGGAAAAATATTTAATATTATGAAATTTAGTACCAAAAAGTAGGGGCCAATGGTTTTGTGTACTCAATGTAGTTTTAAGGCACATAATTTTACCTTACCACTTGGTTATTTTGTGTGAGCTTGATTCTATAAAAGAAATCACATGTTTAGTGGTTGAGGTTGGTTGGCTGGATATTTGGTTGTTTGTCTTGCCTATCACTGTATTGAATCTCTTTTGAAGATTGCATATTTGAATCATAGCATGGGATGTACGGATACATGCTTGGACACATGGAGGATGCATTGTAGGAGCTTGATGTTTCAAAAGTATTCATGGAGACTCTATAAGTGTATTATAATGTTTTCATTGTTAAATAATAAATTGAGTTTGGATACTTTTGGAGGCTAGGTTTTTATCTCTTGAGGTATTTTCCAAGGTACAACTCGTGTTATCTTGTGGTATGTCTTTGATCTTTGCATTATAGTTATTATGTAAGCTTGTATGCATGCTTTTATCTTATGGGGTTGTGTAGGAAATGGTTTGATCAACTTGCATTATTTTCTTAATAATATTGGTTCCTTCACACACATTATCACTATGCATGGATAATCTCACAATAATGAGTCTCACTTTTGGGACAATCAATTTTTTGGAGGGAGGAGGGAAGATTTCTTAGAGCACCTTCATTTGAAGGTCTGCATGTAGAGACCTTCGATCGAAGGTAACCTTTGAGCAAAGATATTCTTCATTTGAATATCCTCTTTACATAGAGACCTTAAAATGAAGGTACCTTCGAATGAAGAAAAAATCTTTGATCAAAGGTACCTTCAAACGAAGGGCCTTAACAAGACACTTTTAGTGTTTGCTTCAAAATTTCCTCGGAAAATCTAATTTCAAACCTCATATTGGACCTTCAAATGTAATTAAATTGACAAGATAATTTGTAAGATCATAGTCCTCGAAATGAGCTTTCCAACAAGTATAATTTTGATATATTTTTATTTTATTTGTATTCAATTTTCAATTTTTCTGAACATAGGTTTTTCACCGAACATCAAGTTCTTCATTCTATGCAGGTGGAAAAATAGCCATTAAAAAAAAATCTAAAAAATACCTTTGCACTAGGTATTGATGTCCTTGTTTCACCAAAAAAAAAATGAATTTCGATATATACACAAGAAGTTATGCTTGACGACATACACCTATGTCCAAATTATAGTTACCCCAACTTCAAAAACTAATTAAAAAATATGTAACAAAAAATTATGAAAAAATATCCACGCACACTAGATATTGATGTTAAAAATCTAAATTTTAAAAATTAGAATTTTATCCTTGCTAGAAAAAATGTTATGCTTGATGACATAAACATTACTTTCTGAAAATGTTGTATACTATTCAAAACTAGTTATTAAAGGAGATGTTGAAAGCTTCATGATTTATTTCAACATATATATATATATATATATATATATATATAATCTACACACAAATCACTAGTTCACATCATCTTCAAATTCTTAACAGTTTAGCGGCTATAGGTCTCAGAAAGTGAAGATTTGGTTAAAAATATTGATATCAATGTCCATCTTGGCCAAAAAGTAGGACTCATTATTGTGGGATTACCCACATTTGGCAAGTGGGAAAGTCATTCCTACTTGCGTGGTAATAGCTATTGAAGAAGCAGAGTGATTGTTGGGGCTATCCTCTTCTTGAGGGAGAAGGTTCTTGTGAGAAGTAATGATTTTGGTCATTGATAGCCTTGAGTGAAATTTTGATGATTATTGAACATTGTAACATTAATATGGTGAAGTATCATAGTTAACTCTTGTAGTAGATTGTGGTTTGCTATTATAATTTATTGGACATTGTTTAATTCTTTATGAGTGCTTGTGATAAAATAGTCGATAAATTGACCTTGTATCTGTAATATTCTTGCTATACTTACTCTTATTCTTTTATTATTATTGTTATTTTTTTTCTATATTTATCAAGGCTTGAGCTTGCTCTTGAACTCAGGCCTAGTCTATAGCCTCATAGGTGGGTAATCAACACAAGTGAATTTAAGTATTTATAACTAAGAATCAATTTTGATCAAACATATGATCTAGCTAGATTCATTGTAGATAAGATAAATATGGCCACAAATTTTCCAAAGAAAAGTGTTCACTAAACGTATATGTAGCACCAATTTGAGGCCAATACCAAAAATAGAATTATTTGAAAAAGATGATGTTTCAACAACTCCTACTCATGTAAATAATTTTTTTTTAAATATAAAAATACCCTTAATGATATTAAGTTTCCACAATCCATCTTATTGTTTGAATATGATTTCTAGATTTGATTGTGTCATTTTTTGTCATCAATGTTTTGAATCACACTATGTGATCCATCATCAAGATGAAAGACAACTGAAGGAGAAAATAAATTGTTGTAGATCAAGATCAGTTAAAAAGAGAGAGGGGGGGAGAGAAGGAAGGTGGTACATCGTTCAAGGAGTAAGGATGACTAGGAAAAAGGAAAATAGAACACAAGAAAAAAATAGAAAAGATAGTGAGAACAAAGGAAAATTAGTTCCAAAGAGCCAAAGGAAACCAAAGATTAGATAAAAGAAATAATTAAATGGAGACAACTAAAAAGCCTAAGAATAAATAACACAAATCAATTTATCATAAAAAATAAACTATCAAACTACTTACAAAAAATGATAATATGCTTAAAAAATATATTAATAATAAGACACTTGTTAATAAGTGAAAATTTTCTTATACTGATAATGGCGGAGCGAAGACACAAACAGGGTTTTTGAAGACACCGAGGTTTGCAGTATGATAGAGGAACATAGCCCAAATGGCCTTTCAACAACAAAAAGGGAAGAAATGCTCAGAAATCCAGAAGGAATGAAACCTATCGGGCGTGGAAGGTTCTAGCTAACAAGGGTTTTAGAACTGGTGCAATAGAAAATGTTGGTCGAAAAGCCAGACAAACTGTGTTGAATGATGGGAGATTCAAATCATTTTCAAATGAAAGGGTGGACTTTAGATAGGTGGAAGGAAAGTTTTGGTGCCCAAAGTAACAGGCTAAGAAGGCGGAACCAAGCAAGGTAATGCCTAGCTTTTCCCACACCACTGTGATTTCTATGTTGTTGGAAAATAGAGAATGGAGTGACTCTATTAGTTTTCTCAAGGCCCACGCTTTCTTCATGAAATGGGGTGGGAAATGGCTAGCTTACTCCAAGATTAGGGCTTGGTGTGACGAGCACTTGGGCAAAGACTATGGTCTTAAAACCCTTTAAAATGGTTTCTATTTGGTGATTTGCCAAACAACTAAGGATAAAGAATGGATCATCAATAGTGGCACATTCATGATGGAAGGAAGGGATTTCTACATTAAAGATTGGACAACCAAACTTTGATCCTAATAAATCAAACATTGAGGAAATGCCTATGTGGATCATATTGAAGAATCTCCCACATGAGTATTGGGATCTAGAAACCCTTAAAAGTATTGGAAACAAACTAGGCGTTTTTGTGAAGTTGGAGGAAACCATGGAAAAATCAGACTATAGCATGTTTCCTAGGGTTTGCATTTTAAAGCAGACAATCCACCCACTTCCAGAAATGATAGAGTTAAAGACAGGGGAAGGTATTTGGTGGCAAGTGGTGGAGATTAAGGATGTAATGGTATCTTTCTTGAAATGCATAGGGAAAGAACACATAGCAGGAAACTGTCCAAATCTGAAGAAGGGAAAAGGGCTAGCCCAAAACTCCCTAGCTGAGGAGCTGGTGAGTTTAACTGATTTTGATGCTTGGGAAGAACAATGGAACTCGCAGGAATGCAGGATCCACCGAATTCAGCATAGTAGCTTGTCATGTTTAACAACATGGACCAATTGCTACTGGGACAGGGTCTAGAAAGAGGAAATATATTTTCTTTTTGAAAGTGGCTCTAAGACGAAATCTCAAGTTTGGAATCACCAAGAATCTAGCCAAGGTTTGGAAACTATTGCTGTCAAAAGTGCAAAGAAAGCAAAGACATTGATGGACTCAGATTGGCAGCTGGTTGAACTTATTGCTCAAAAAATGGAAGTGGTGTGTATGATGGGAAGAATGAATTTCCTCTTTCTGGTGATGTTAATGCTTTGGGACAACCTTCACACATAATGGTTGAGCGATCTGAACTTGAACCAAGTTTTCAAGGAAACTCCCAATCACTAATCAAAAATGGAAGTGTTGACAAGCTCATGCATAGCTGAGCTGAAAAGCCTGGTGAAGAATGGGAACAACATTCTCCATGCATTAATAGGCAAGACAGAGATGTAGAGGACAAGCTTCTTGAAGATGACAGAATGTTGGAGAATGAGGAAACCATCTTTAAGGTCATTCCCATCTCCCCTATTCAAAATCTAGAGAGTGCTTTTGAAGGTGTCAAAGACAGTGGGGGCAACCTGGAAGATTCAGATACAGATTTGGCTTTGGATGAGGAGCCTGAAGGTGAAGATGTGCTAGGTTTGCAATATAGCTTAGGGATTATTGAGAAAATAACAATAGAGAAATCTCCAACTTCAATCAGTAAGGTTAAGGTTGGAGAGAAGAAGAAACATGGTCCTAAAACCAACATGATGCGTCTTGAAATGGCTAGCAATGCGGCTAGACAAAGTAAATTGAGATCAAGAAAAGGCTATGCCTTTTCTCGAGAGCCATGAAAATCTTATCGTGGAATGTCAGGGGCTGCAATGCCCCTGACAAAATTCATTTGATCAAAAGATGTTTTGATCAAACGAGGCTTGACATGGATTTGCTACAAGAAACAAAAATTAAGGAGTCTGATTTTGATTCTCTTTATAGATGTTTTAGTAGATGGATATGTATTCTTACAGGGGTTGTGGGTGCTTCAGGTGGCCTTGGTGTCCTATGGAATGACTTAGTAGTTGATGTTCAAGTAATTCGACAGGATAGATTCTAGCAATGGTTGAGAGTTGACTCTAAACAGCTTAGGGTAAGCTTTTCAATAATCAACATATATGGTCCTAATAGCTCAGCCCAGAAAAAGGTGTTATGGCAAGATCTATCAACAATTTTAGGCTTTGAGGATGAAAGGATGTTTCTCCTAGGAGGGTATTTTAATGCTATTTTGAGACCTTCAGATAATATGGGGGGCCTATGTTGGATAGGACAAAGCCAATAGGATTTCTACGACTTTGTAGTGAATAATGGCCTCATTGAATTTCCCTTCAAAAATGGCGAGTTTACATGGACAAACTAGAGAGGTGGTTCTCTTAATATAGCTAAAAAGTTGGACCGGTTTTTGTTAGCGTAGGATTGGGTTGATCATTAGTGGACATGCAAGGCCGACATCCTACCCATAACTGGTTCAGATCACTATCCCATAGGTCTGAGAATTCAAGAAGAGGCTACACCAGATCGATGTCGTTTTAAGTTTGAAGCAATGTGGTTTCAAACATAAGGGTTTAAGGATCTGATGGCTGATTGGTGGAGAAGCGCCCCAAAATGGTCAGGTAATAAAGCTTTCATTTTTTTCAAAAATCTCCAATTCCTTAAGGAGCAGCTTAAAAAGTGGAATAGGGAATCCTTTAAGAATATTTTTATTGAGAAGCTCAAATTGGAGGAGGATTTGAATAACCTGCACACAAAAGTTATTGATAATGGGATGAGTGAAGAGGATTATGCTTTTTAAAAGATCATGAATAAAGAATATTCAAAAGCTCTAGCTCGGGAAAATATTTTTTGGAGGTAAAAATCTCACGAAACCTGGTTAAAAGATGGTGATAGGAACACTAAATTCTTTCACAATTTTGTTAAGGTGCGTAGATCAAATAACATGATTTTCTCTATAAAGGACTTAAATGATAATGTTTTGAATGATGTTGATCAGATCAATAAGGAAGCCATAATATTTTATTCAGATATCTTTGTAGACAAATTTGATGAGTTGATGACTGATTTTAGCATTCTACATGTAATTCCTACTTGTGTTTCTGAGGTCCAGAATACTATGCTTATGGAGGAAGTTTCCATAAAAGAAGTCAAAAAGGCTTTATTTGATTTGGGTGGAGATAAGGCCCTTGGCCCAGATGGATTTCCAACAAAAAATTTTCAAAAATTATGGGATATCTTTGCACACGATCTATGGCAGGTGATTGAGGAATCAAGGAGGGGTGGCTTCATTCTCAAAGATTTAAGCAACACTTTAATTGCTTTAATTCCAAAAAGGTCGGTGGTCAATTCCTTTGAGGACTTTAGACTAATTTCCTTGTGCAACACAGTCTACAAAATAATATCTAAAGTCATAGCTAATAGATTGAAAAGGGTCTTGGAGTTGGTTATTTCACTAGAGCAAAGTGGTTTCTCACCGAATAAATCAATTTTTGAAGGTGTTATAGTTGCTCATGAAACCATCCACTCTATCTGAATGGAAAAGACTGAGAGAATGATGGTTAAATTAGACATTAAAAGGGCCTATGATGAAGTAAACAACAGTTTTTTCCTGAAAGTTCTAGAGAAATTTGGGTTTTGCAAAGAATGGGTAGCTTTGGTTCAAAGTTGTATCAACACCCCTCATTTTTCGGTGCTGGTAAATGGAAGTCCCCAAGGTTTCTTTTATTCATCTAAAGGGATCAGATAAGGTGATCCTATATCACCTTTTCTTTTCATTATCTTGGCTGAGGTTTTAGAAAGATTAATCTCCCAGAAACGTAGTAATGGCCTTTGGAAAGGCATCAAAATTGCAGAAGGTATTGATCCCATTTCACATTTACAATTTATTGATGAAACTTTCTTGTTGGGAGAAGCAACCTTTAGAGAAGCGCGAGTGATGAAGGATACCTTAGACGCTTATGGTAAAGCATTTGGGCAATGTATCAATTGGAGGAAATTAGAAATCTTCTTTTTTAATACACCCATTCAAAAATAGCTGGAAATATGTAGAATACTGGGGATGAGATCAAGATCCCTCCCTAACAAATATCTAGGTATACCTCTTTTTGGGGGTGTCAATAAGGCAGGTGTTTGGAAAGATTTGATAGATAGTTGTTTAAGACAGATGGATGGGTGAAGAGCAAGTGGTTAACTGTTGCAGGTAGGATCTTAATGCTAAAATCAGTAGTCTCAGTGATCTTGGTTTATTCAATGATGTGTTTAAAGGTTCCAAAGAAAGTGATTAGAACCATAGGGTAGTGAATGAGAGTTTTTTTGGAATGGTGCTAGTGAGCAAGAAAAAACTCCTTTGTTAGCATGGGACAAAATTTGTCATTCTAAAGACAAAGGTGTGGCTAGTTTAAGGGATTCACAACTCATGAATGAAGCTCTTGGTGCAAAGCTGGTCTGGAGCATAAAATCAAATCCAGAGCTATTATGGGTTAAAATTTTGAAGGAAATATATCTTGATTCAGCAGATGATCAAAGGATTCTAACTATCTGAAACCCACCTAAAGGTTCAACCATTTGGAACTTTATTGTGTCCTGTAGACTGGTTATTATTAATCATATCTCATGGAAATTAGGCAATGGTCTCAAAGCTAAATTTTAGGATGACTCGCAGGATGGTTTTCAAACTTGCGAGAAGAGGCCGACTTGCAGGAGCTTAGGCTTCTCTTTTTACAAAGATGGGGTGACAAGGTGCGAGATTATTTAGAACTAAAGCAGGGCCCCCTTGGCCAGGAATGGGGTTGGAAGGAGGTAGATAATGAAGGTTTATCAGATCAGCAAGTTGAGAGGATGAAAGGCATTTTTCAGAATAGGAAAGTGTTGCTAACAGAAAATGAGGACAAAGTGGTCTGGTGTGGGTCTTTGAATTGGAATTACTCAGTTAAAATTGGGTATCAATTATTGGATTCTCTAGAAGGGGATAATTTTTGGGCTAAGAAGCTTTGTTGGAATAAGGATTGTTTACCAAAAGCAGGCACTTTTTCTTGGCTAGCAGCGAGGGGCAGAATTTTGATAGGGGAAAAGAGGAAGAGACTCGGTTATGCAGGCCCAAAAAAATGTGTGATGTGTGATGCTGCTAAGGAATCCGTAGATCACTTGCTTCTTCAATGCAATGTAGTTGCAGGATGTTGGGAGAACCTGAAGTTGAAATTGGGATGGCAAGGACCTCTTCAAAAGACTCTAAAAGAGGTATTTGAGAGCTTGCCCTCTTTTCAGAAGAAATCTTTACTTTCAAGTATATGGATAATCAGCCCTTCTATTGTGATTTGGGAGATTTAGAAAGAGCAGAATAGAAGAATTTTTGTGGATAAAAAGGAATCTCGAAGTCAACTATTGAGTAGAATTGACCATATGATAGAAGAAGTTGTAGGTACTATAGCTTCGTAGTCACAAAATTTATGAATTCCTTATACATTGGATGATAGTAGAATCCAAAAAGCTTGGCCAGGGACAAAGATAAGGCCAACCAAGGGGGATGAGGAGTCAATTTCTAAGAGGGCAGCATTTAAATATGTATGTTGGGTAAAACCTTTAGAAGAGTGGCATAAGGTGAATTTTGATGGGGCTGCAAAAGGTAACCCTAGCCCATCAGGGGCAGGTGCAATAGTCAGAGATAGTCTTGGGAATACTTTGCTATAGGAGTTGAAAAGCTAGAAGATGGGACAAATAATGTGGTTGAGGCTAAGGCAACCTTGCTTGCTATTGGCATAGCTCGATTAGTGGGAGTTCAAAAAATTCACTTAGAAGGGGATTCATTGATCATCACTCAAGCAATTGCAAATATGGCGGCAAAGGCTTGGCATTTACAGACCTACATAAGGGAAATTATCAAAGAATTAGAATTTTTTGAGGACTTTCGAGTGAGCCATATTCGACGCTTAGGAAACAGAGAGGAAGAATGCCTATCTAAGTGGGCAATATCTTTTAATAATGTTGGTGAATTTAAATTTGAAGATTTTAGGCATGTGCTTTTTGAGGAGGATGATTATAGAGGCAGTTGAATCCCTTAGGATAGTGTGTAGATTTGTTAATCCTGGGTATGTTGCCACGAGCGTTGATGTGAATAAAGGTTGTCAGCTTTTATTTGCTAGTTGGAGGGCTAACGGTAAAAAAGATAATGATTTTTTAACAAAAAATTGAAAGGAGGTTTAGTGGCAAAGGAGGGCAGGTACTTGTCAAAGTACGTGTAATAATTAGAAGGACTTGGGGAGTGATGATCATCCTTGGTAGCTCGAAGGAAAAGATTTACATATTTCATAATTAATGAGCTTGATGATGTAATGGCGGCGAAGGAAGTAATCTCATTGATGACGAGCGAACAGGTAGAGTTAGGATGGAAGTGTTGGCAGGGATGGACAACCTTTTTAAGGTTGCAAAATGGGGTGAAGTGCGTTCATATAGAAGAAAAGAATTTTGGCAGAGAGTGAGAGAAGTGTTCTCAGAGTGAAAATGGAGGCAATGTTCACTTTCACAACGAAGAAGTAGCAAAAAGGGTTTTTGGCTCAGTCGTCAAGTTTAGGTTGAATTTTTTGTTAAAATGTCTGTGTGATGATGTTATTGAGGTAGTGTTGGAGACGTTGGGGAAGCTTTTCATGGGAGCCAAACATAAGGGAAGGCTGAAAGTAGATATTGCCCCCATGATTTTTGTGTGGAGCTTAGAGTTGAAAGAGGATTTTGAAGTGATTAAGTGGGTAATGCACTCACTTTTTGAGGAAGATTTGCTACTAGAAATGGAATCGTTCTTCAAATGGGCAATCTCAGGTGTTGGGTTTAATATTTCTAAAGGGATTGAGGACATGGAAGAAGTGGATAAAATGGGTGTGGTCTCGTTTGTGAGGTGGCGAAGGAGGATTGGCAGAGATGCCTATAGACTGGAAGAATTAGCAACGTGGGAAAATCTGAAATTGGTGCTAAGACGCCATGAGCTTGCAGCAAACCAGGTGGATTCAAACATTCCTCAATAGGTGTCTCGAAGGAAGCGTTCAGCCAGAAGAGTTGGAGAACGAAGAGCCAAGACAAGCAGGCATGACGATTAGGCGCAAAGGTGGCAAGAGGGTTTATGGGTGTTTTTTGCAAACTTTTTGAAATTTTGTTCTAAAGCCTTCCTACCCCATTAAAGACTGAATTTGAAGGCTCCCTAGAGAAGGTTGGAGTAGCACAGTGTGGCTGAGTTTCAAAGTAGCTAAGAATCGTCTTCCTTCAAAGTTTTTTGCAAGGCAGTTACAGTTTTTGTTTAAAACTAAAAATATTGTAAAGTTGTTGATGTTGTTGAGGTCATTTTGTAATTAGTTATATGGATGCTTTTGTTATTATAAATTAGAAGTGACCTAGGGGTGGTTTGGGTTCTTAGGTGGGTGTTTGGGAAGCAATATTTGAATGGAAGCGGCATCTATATGTATTTAGGTGGGCTGGAGAAAGCCAGGGGATCGATAATCCTAGATAGGCACTGTTAATAGCTATGGGGGTGTGGTTTCTATTATACAGGTGGTATGCCTTGATGTAAACATCTTTTATATTTATAAATAAAATAAACTTATTACCGATCAAAAGAAAAAGACACTTGTTATTAATATATAAAATAATATTAGAAATATACTTAAATACTTATTAAAAATTATATAATAATGATTAATAAGATAAATAGATTATAAAATAATTAGATTTATAT
This sequence comes from Sequoia sempervirens, assembly GCA_007258455.2. Lineage (NCBI taxonomy): Eukaryota > Viridiplantae > Streptophyta > Pinopsida > Cupressales > Cupressaceae > Sequoia > Sequoia sempervirens. Next base: position 1,082,102,169 of record VDFB02281492.1, read on the forward strand.
TATTAATATATAGAAATATTAGAAAAATACTTAATTAATTTCTAATATTATCAATAAGATTAATAATATTATAAATTTATAATTATTATTAGCAAATGACATATATTTATATATAAAGAACACAATGTAATTTATCATAAAAATTAAACTATCAAACTACTTACTAAAAATGATATTAATATTTTTTTTTAAATAAAAATAAAAAAGATACTTATTATTAATATATAAAACAATATTGGAAATATACTTAAATACTTATTATAAATTATATAATAATGATTAATAAGATAAATGGAGTATAAAAATAAAAAATATTTGAAATATGATTAATATATAGAAATATTAGACATGCACTTGATTAATTTCTAATATTATTAATAAGATCAATAATATTATAAATTTAGAATTATTATTAGTAAATGGCATAAATTTATATAAATAAATATATTAAAAGAATATGAAAAAGCAAAAGGGATTGCAATTTTAATAAGTATGAATTAATTATTTGGAATATTTATTAAGAAAAAAGGAATAGCATGTGAGACATAAATTGTAAAAAACAATAAAAAAGTAAAAATAAAAAAAAATATATTATATATAAGTATAGCAAAATATTGGAAATATAAGAATTATGGTATTATAAGACGTGCGAAAAGAATAATAAACTCAACAAGTGAATTAGTAACCTAAGTAATAATAAATGAATTAAAAAGAATATTACTAAGTTGAGAAAACCAAGAAGAAAAAAGAGAGGAAGAATAGAAGGTAAGAAGACTGAAAGGGCAAGAGATTAACAAAAAGAAAAACAAGAAAAACCTAGAAAACCAACCAAAGGCCTAGGAAAAAAGGGGGGACAAAAGGACAACATAAGAAGAGCAAGAGGAAGCTCCAAGGAAAAAGAGAGGAATCAAGAGGGGTGGGGATGGTGGTTTCTAATATTGGATAACAAAGGAGGCCATGATAGACTAAGAGACCAACCCTTATCACGATTGAGGTTGGTGGGGTGATTGCTAATTTCTATGGCTTTCGTGAGTTTCCTCTTGAAAAAATTATCTTCTTTGTATAAGACTTAGAATTTTTCTAAACAAATGTGGTGTTTGGTTGATGAAGAGTGTTCGAAAAGAGTTGATTTGAGGACTCGCTCATGTTTGATGATTGCGTTGTTTTCTTTAATTCTTGTATTGAAAGAACGACCCATTTCTCCTATTAAATGCACTGTCATCATGAACAAGCAAGACTAAATTTGTAAAATGCTTATTCTTCTCTCTAACATGCAAAGCTATAAAATTCTATCTCGCAACCCTTGCTCTAAAGTTTTTAGGAAAGTCAAATCTATGGTTGTCTACTCATCATGTTTGATGACATCACTAAGAAACATATGGTTCCTTCCAAGGAAGTGACTCCTCGCATTTACGAAGTCCCTAAAATTCACAAAGATGGCATTCCTCTAAGACCCATTGTAGATACCATAGGTTCACCCAATTTCAAATTAGCTTCCTTTCTAGCCAAATTAATCTCTCCTCTCGTGGGTAACTCTAAATCCCAAATCAAGGATTCCTCCCAATTTTTCCATTTCATCAAGGATGCCCACTTAAATAAAAATGACCTCTTGGAGAGCTTTGATGTTGTCTACCTCTTCACCAAGGTTCCCATCCCTAACTCAATTGAGATTGTTAGGTGCAAAACTAATGATGAGATTGTCAATCTTGTAGAATTTTTCCTTAGATTTACATTTTTTTTATTCCAAGATAACATTTATGAACAATTTGATGGGGTTGCCATGGGTTTCCCTCTCTCCCCTGTCATTTCCAACCTTTACATTGAAAATTTTGAAGAAATTTCCCTTTATTCTTTCCCTCTTAAACCAAAATGGTGGAAACAGTATGTGGATGACACCAATGTGTGTTTGTTGCATGGTCTTGAAAAGTTAGAATATTTCCATGCTCATCTCAACAATATAGCCCATTGCATCTCCTTCACTAAGGAACTTGAAGTTGCAAGCCAACTCCCTTTTCTCAATATCTTACTCATCAAAAAATCAAATGGATCCCTTGGTCACCGTGTATACCGAAAACCTACCCACATTGACCTTTACCTCTATCATTCTTTTCATCACCACCCAAACCAAAAATAAATATCCTTAAAACCCTCACTATGAGAGCCTACCGATTTGTGATGAGGACATTTTAAACCATGAGTTGGATCATCTTCACAATATCTTTAGCTTGAACAATTACACCAACAAGAAAATTTCCAAAGACCTCAATCAAACCAAGGAAATATTCTATTCCAAAACCATTGCCCCAAACCAAACTTCCCCCCTTGTGCTTCCCTTCCTTATATCGAAGGCATCTCCCACAAAATACCCAAAATCCTTATCAAAAAAGGTCTTTGATGTGATTTTAAGCCCCACTCACTATGTGAAATCTTATCCCTTCTCTTAAGGACTCTAAGGATATCCTTTTTGACTCATGTTACACCCCATCTTGTTGTTACCGATTTACTTTTACCTTCACGGGTAAATAGGATGGTAAATGCAATCATGAGGTTGATATGTTTGCTAAAAGAATGGGATATTGAAATAGGTATTATGTGAAAGTATTGATAAATGCTTAATACAGATTTGAAAGAGTAAATATGTTTACATTGATTGCTATATGAATATGCTTAAGTTTATGATGCATATGGATTTATTATGAACATCTAACTACCATGGAAAATGTGTTGAGTTGGTTGCAGGGACAGGTTCATTCCTCTAGGCGAAGGGGAAGTATCACTTAGGAGAAGTGATTGGTTGGATAACCCTAAATAAAACCTATATGAGCTACACACACACACTCATAGTAGAATGGTTGAGTCTAGTTACTATATTGGGAAACTGGTAAGTCATCCTAGTATGAGTGTTTGTATTAGTAAGGGTCTTGATTACTGTTGAGTACATTCTTGGATGATGTTTATATGTTTGGAACTTATGATTTATTCCCTATATTGTTATGCTTGTATCGATAAGGTGAACACACGTGGAATGGATGTATTTGTATATATATTCATCACACGTATATCTCTTATCGATAAGATAGTAAATATGTATGTGCTTGATTGTACGATCGAATGTATACATATATATAAGATATATACATAAATGCATGTATACGTATGAATACATGAGCATAGAGGAATATATATGTACAATATTATTACCTTGCATATACATGGAAGTAAGGATATGTATATATCGCTAACATTGAATGCTCTTGTGTATATATATATATGTGTGTGTGTGTATACGTATAAGCGTTGGATGCTATGTATATTGTGTATACTATTTATGGCCAAGTTAATAGATGTCATGCATTTGATTATCAAATGATGCTTAGGCAAAGATAATATATATCATATATATATTTGTAAGTATATATACATAATATAATATATGGATATGTTATATTATATATAGTATATATATAATGCATGATTAAATTATTGTTTTATTTTAAAAAACACTATAATACATATGCAAGGCACACCTTATAGGCATTATTACCAAGTATATATGTTAACAAATATGTATAGGGGATGCATTATAAATGAAGGTGCAGTCGTATAGAAGGGTATGATTATGCCTTGAGGGTGAAATGTATATATGAGCATAGGCTGATTATATGCAACATATACAAGCATTGTAAAGGCTGAATATAATGCATATTGGCATTGATTAAAGATCGAATTAGATGTTATGTGTTACGCAGCCCCAACAGTAGAATAGAGGTCGATTCACATAGTTAAGTACCTTGGTCGATATATGTGAATATAGTGCTCATTTTAAACTGCAAAGCTAAGTATTCAACAGTCTTTATCTACCTTGATAAATGCACAGAGGAATCAACATCGAAACATGTAAACAATGAATAAGCGACACTACTAAAAAGGGAGGCAGATTTGAGTTCAACTAAGAGTCTTTGTACTATACAATTGCCATAGTCAACATAGAGAATGGGAGACAGTCTTTAGAAGCAACACATGAGTTGTAAACAAGTCTAAAGCATTTAAATGATAAATATTAGTGAACATGGATAGCGCGAAAGCAAAGCGCTTGGAGAGCAAAGCAAACATTGGACCAATTCAAACAAGAGCAAACATGTATGAAGTTATCATGCAGCTATGTAAATAATAGAAAGGACGTGTGACTACCTTAAATACATTTTGAATCTTTCAAAACCCGTATTGTGAAGGTGGCACCAATTGTGAAAGATTGGAATCAAATAGAAGTCTATTTTGTTAGCAATTCAACTGTCACCATTTGATCATGTGCAGATTGAAATAGTCTTAACTTGCTATCAACCATAGAGGTCGACCTGTAGCTTCTTATGTTGAGTACATTCTTTGTTTGTTCACCACCTTTTAGCTGAGTTTAGTGAGCCGACTAGCTTGGATGTTGTCAATTTACATGCCTTTCTTGTAGGTTGTAAAGTCTCCATCTTGTTGTATAAATAGAGAGGTTTATGCTCTCTTTTGGGATGCATTCCTTTTCCATTCTACTTCATTCTACTCTGCATTTTCTAATCTGCAACATTTTGTTGTACTCTGAGCTTTGAGTATTTTGTGAGAGAATTTCATCATCTTGAGAAGTGTAATATCAACTTGTGAGAGAGAGGTTTATTGAGGCATTGCTTGTGAGGTCAAAGCAAAGCTAGTTGTTGATTTGGAAAGTTGTGCAACAAATAGTCAAATGGACAAGCGTATTACAGGCATGAGGATAATCTTCCTTTATTTGTCTTTGTTTTTAAAATATTGATTCTCGAATGTCTAATTGGTCTATTGAGATTACTTGCAATGGGGAAAGATAACATTTGCTTTGAAAGGTAAATAGAAGTTGTTTATGTTGTTTGTGAAGTACTTGTAATTACTCCATATTAGGAGGGTTTTTTTTGTCATAGGTATTGTCATACTAGATATGATTAAACAAGAATAGCTTAAGGGATATTCATAGTGTGAAACATATCAATGTCACAAAGTGACTTGATACTGTTGGCTTATGATGTTAGTTGTACATCAACAGTTTGGTAGAAATGATAGGATGAGTCATTACTAATTTGTACTCGCATGATCACTTGATCATACTTGAATTAATATCTTGGGTAGAGTGTTAGTTATTAGGTTGGGATTTACATTTGACTACTCATTAAAACCTTGGAAATACCATATGATTGGAACGTAGGTGAGAATTACCTAGTGAGTAGATCTATTGCTTTATTAGTGGCATTACACTCTTAAATACAAGGTTATAGTATTGACAAGAGTAAGGCTCTTTGTTCAAACCCTTTTAAGGATTTTACACTCTTGAATGGAATCATTTGTTGGTATGACTAATTTGATTGAGGTCATTCATTGATAAGGTTATACTCTTAATGGGTATCACCTATTGTGTGATATTTTACTGAATGGAATCAGTTATTTAATCTATGATTATGATGAGGCTTATGTAGCTATACTCTAGATTATAAAGTTATACTTTGGACTAGATTGTCTTTTGAAGAAAATAGCTTATTTATGTAAAGATAAGCTCATATGTTATACCTAGGATAGGAATGTCTATTGAAGGGGTAACTAATGCTTAGGCATGATTGGTAGAGATGCCATTGTATTTTGGGAAAAGGGTAGGTTATTTCTAGGGTTAAATATTACCAATTGGAGGAAATTACCTAGGCATAGTATAAGAATGGTCATAATCCAAACTGAGTTGTAGTAGTGTATGTGAATGTGAGGACTGTCACTCGAAGTACTGAGTGAGAATACTTTAGCAAAGTAGTGAGTAGCCACTATTTACGTTGTCGTTTCACTGTGTTCCTTATATGCATTCTAGTTCAGGAATTTTCATCCTTGTAGGTGTAGCTACCGTATGATTAGGTTCTAGTTTGTAGAACACAACACTAAGCTCAGATAGGCATTTGTTATGATGTTTACCAACCAATATCTTCGTCGAAGGGTAGGGTCATCTTGTCATGTGTAGAAGATGTGTGGGGGACTACATTTAAGTCTGTGGTTGGCAGAAAAGTGCTTGAATGATGCTTCTCCTCATTAGCCGATAGTCGAGGTTTACGAATGTTTACGCCAGTATTGGGGACAACTGGAGTGTTTGCACCAACGAGCAAGGACATTCATAATGTATGCACTGATGCGGCGACATCAAGACCAATTTGTATATCTATTTCTAGATGAAGCTCAGAAGAGCAATGTATATATCATGTACCCATTTATATGGAAGGATGAAATCTTGAATGATAAACTTGAGTTCAATCAATATGACATCTATGTTTTGGGAAAATTTGTGAAATTACAATGGAATGCAATAGAAGTTTGGAATTAGTGTTATCTCAATTGTGCATGTAATTTACATTTTGGAAAGAAATTTTTTTATTGCTATGTCATGGCATCATAGAATATTCACTTAGCGTGAATTTTTTGGAATTTTACTGAGTAGAACATTGGGGTTTTTTCAACTCAAGAGTCTACAAGATTGTTTGCTCATGTGGTACTCCTTATATAGGAGAAACGGGTTGTTCTTTCAACACAAGAATTAAAGAACACAATGCAAACATCAAACATGAACGAGTCCTCAAATCAACTCCTTTCAAACACTCTTCATCAACCAAACACCACATTTGTTTAGAAAACTTCCATGTCTTATACAAAGAAGATAATCTTTTCAAGGGGAAACTCAAGGAAGCCATAGAAATTAGCAATCACCCCACCAACCTCAATCCTGATGAGGGTTCATCACTTAGTCTGTCATGGCATCCTCTATTATCCAATATTAGAAACCACCATCCCCGCCCCTCTTGATTCCTCTCTTTTCCTCGGAGCTTCCCCTCGCTCTTCTTCATGTTGTCCTTCTTTTGTCCCTCCTTTTTTCCTAGGCCTCTGGTCAATTTTCTAGGTTTTTCTTATTTTTCTTTTTGTTGATCTCTCACCCTTTCGGTCTTCTTACCTTCTTTCCTTATCTTTTTACTTCTTGGTTTTCTCAACTTAGATTAATACGCAGGAATTACCTTTATTTTTGCATTTGTAATTGTATATTATTATTCTTTTAACTCATTTGTTATTATTTAGGTTACTAATTCACTTCTTGAGTTTATTAGTTTTTTTACATCTTATAATACCATAATTCTCATATTTCTAATATTTTGCTATATTTATATATAATATTTTATTTCATTGTTTTTGTTCTTTTTATCACTTTTTACAATTTATGTCTCACATGTTATTCCTCTTTTTCCAAATAATTAATCATTATTTATATTAATTCTTATTAAAATTTTATATAATTAAATAGATAAATCATTAGATTTTATTCATTCTTATTAAAATTGCAATCCTTTTTTCTTTTTCATATTATATTTTTATATAAATTTATGTCATTTACTAATAATAATTCTAGATTTATAATATTACTAATCTTATTAATAATATTAGAAATTAATCAAGTGCATTTATAATATTTCTATATATTAAAATATTTCTAATATTTTTATACTCCATTTATCTTCTAATGCAATTGTTATGTTCTTGCTTTCATGTTTTCTATAAGAGTGAAAAAATCTCTTGATTTATGTTTAGATCTCTCAATTTGAATTTTTTTTTTGCAATTATAAAATTGTTTTTTTCATGAAATAAAAGCATTTAATTTAAATCTAAATCTACTTAAACAAATAAAACTTCTAAATTTATTCTAATCCAAGAAAACATGAGAAAATATTATTATTCTTGGGCAACAATGGTTATATAAGTATTGGTTAAAATGTCTAATGAGACAAATTGCACAAAAGAGAAAATATTGCAAATTATTGATAATAATTGAGAATAATAATCCAATTCAAGGGAGGGAACTCCAAAAATATCAAAGAGCACAAATTATAATATGATGATAATAAATTAACCACTAGCTCTTGTATATACCCTACTTATGTCCTGGTTGTCACTCATACTAACTTAGATAGCTAAATATAACACTTAGGACAACCTAAATACCTAATCAATAATAGAATAATGATAATATAACTTAATTAAGAGTTAAGGTAGCTACAACTTGATTAGTAATAACCCTATGCACATTATAGCATTAAGGGTGTAGCATTCCCCCTCTTTAAAGAAGCATTATCCTTAATGTTGATCAATTATGGATGCTTTAGCATGAAATATTTATCTTCCCATGTGGCATCTTAAACCAATTTTTCTATTGAATAAAATACTAATTTATTTTCTATGTCCTCAACTTCCTTGTGCATGTCTAGAGAATTAACTCTAGATCCAAGATTATTCTTCCTTCTTCATCTAGATTTGGCAATACTATTTGTGTAGGCATATATCAACCAATATCCTTCTTTAAATATGAATTTCATGAAAAACTATATGTATCTTTGTTGTTGGAGGTAACTCAAGCTTGTAGGCTACACTACATATCTTTTACAAAATTTGGCATGGACTATAATATTTTGGTGACAAATTGTTATTCCAATTTTTTTAGTGAACTAATGGTTAAGAAAAAAATATTACAACTAAGAAGATTTCAATCCCCAAAGAGAACCTTGTTAAAACCCCATTACCACCAGAAAAAGGCACCAATCTTGTACATCATAAAACCTACTCATGCTACCCAAAATAGCCAAACTAGCTTACAAACCCATAATAGACTATGAATAATATTAATTGTACTACCTAGAATATTTATTGACCTTGAAGATAATTCTAAACAAAATAATATTGTGACAAAGGTCATTGAAACATACCTAGACCTATTTACAAACTATTATGATTGAGAAATAGTAAAATAAACAAAATATATAATAAACATGGCCAAAGTAAGTGACCAAACCAAGATAAAAACCCATAGATTGTCAATTTCCTAGGTGAGGTAAAAAAATTACATAATGAACCATAAGATCCATCTTATTTCTTCACAAAGGTTGTTCTCCTAATAAGCAAGTTGATTGTATTTTTTTCTTTCCCATTATTAAATAGCTCTTGAAGCATGCAAGGATTTATTTAGTCTCTAAGAGTTTTAATATGTCAAGCTTTGAATGGTATGTAAATGATTTGGATTCCATGAATAATAATTTTTAAATGGTCACCACCCCTTTGACCTATGATACAAAATTGTTATTCTATACTCCTCACCATTCCAATAATGGCAATCCCTCTAAATTTATAACCAAATATAGGGAGAGTTGAAATCCTATCCACCTTAGTATTATTTATAACTTCATCTAGGTTTGATTAGAACTTGGACAAGTAATGGAAAAATTGTCAAGAGCCCTCACAAGCTCCTTATCGCAAGAGAGAATAAGATTTTTAAAAACATTGAAGTAATATTTGATTTATCCTGTAGACACGCAAAATGTACAAGTTGACATTGCGCATCTAAGTCTGACTACCGACATCATTTCATCCTAAATCATTCCCCGACCTAGCCATTTAATTGAATATCTTTATTTGATTAAATTCATTTGTTTTCTTCTCTTAATTAAACAAATCATGTGTTTAATTAAGTCTCTTAAATCATTCTCCATCTCTTTTAATTAAATAATTAATTTTATTTAATTAATTAAATCTCTAAAGTCTATCTATTAAATTGAATAAATTAAAATCTTATTTAATTTAATCTTACTTCAATCTCTTTAATTAAATAATCAAAACATGTTTATTTAATTAAACTCATTAAATCATTTCCTCTCTTGTTTGATTTAAATTAATCCAAAAATCTAAGTCAAAATAAGTCAAACTTCCTAATCTTCATTAAATTGATCAAATCTTGATTAAATCTAATCTAATCTTCAAAATCCTCTAGCTTTTCCCACTTGCACAAATAAATCAATTTATTGATTTATTAAATCTTCATTTTCCCTCAACAAAGCATCTTTTGGAGGAATATTCTTCTATTTCAAATTCAAAATTTGAATGGCATGCCCTTCCAACATGTCATTTACTCTCTCTTACAAGTCCTTCCAACAAGGAATTTACTTCTTCTTACATGTCCTTGCCTTGAGCCAAGGGGCATTTAATGCAATTTTCTTTCCCCCTCTTACATGTATTTTCTCAAAATTCAAATTCAAAAAATGCATTTATTGGCACATTTGTCAAAACTTGCACATTCCTCACCCAATCACATTTGGACAAGTGGCATTTTGCCATTGGCCAAATCTTTATCCCACATTGCTCTATTTTGGCTTTGTTTCCATTTCAACATTCTATAAATAGAATGTTTCACCATGCATTTGATCATCCACAATTATGCAAAGTTATTATGCACAAATATCTCTCAAATTCCATCCATCTTCTTAACTAGTTTATTGCAGATTTTGGAGCTCATTGAGGGACTTATCAAGTGGATCAATCATCTTCAATCAACATTTGCATTCAAGGAGTTGGGAAAGGGCAAATCTCCACACACCTATTTGCCCCAACTCCCCCATGGGATCAAGTGTTTGCATGCTAAATTAGGATTTCATACTTCCATTATGTTCTTCATTGTTTTCTTTGTTTTATTTCCTATTTTTAGCTTTGTGAATGGATTTCATGGGGAATCATTGTTCATGCTTACAAGATGACTCTCTAACATTGTTTGTTGTTGTGTTTTTGTAGGCACTTCGAATTGGGGTTAACATATTGGCACTAGAAGGAGGGTTGATCGACAGATTCTAACACGTTTTTTAAAAAAAATTGCTGTTTTTTACAGTTCTGTTCATAAATCCCCGTTTTAGCGCCCGTGATCACTGTTAAAGTGCCCATAATCACTGTTATAGCGTCCGTGATCACTGTTATAGCGCCCTTGATCATTCTTTTAGCGCCCATAATCACTGTTATAGCGCCTGTGAACACTCTTTTAGCGCCCTTGATCATTATTTTAGCGCTCTTGATCATTCCTGCAGCGCCCTTAATCATTCTTGCAGCGCCCATGATCATTATTTTAGCGCCCATGATCACTATTTTAGCGCCCATGAGTCAGTTTTAAAATGACCATATCTTGGTCATACAAAGGTCTTTTTTGATGCTTTTTTTTTTGAAATAGGGTAGAATTTCATAATCTATCCAATGGTGTAGGTGTTTCTTAGCTATAAATTAGTTAAAATTTTCAAATTTGCATTTAAAGTAAAAACACATGATAACTTGGTTAAATTTTAGGGTGTGTTGGTTAATGATTCTTTTAACCCCTATATCCTTTTGTTTGTTTTTATCTCATCTAACATTTTGATCACTTTTGCAGGTTGGAAATTGAAATCAAAAGAAAGAGGAGCATGGGAATGATATTTTGTCTAATCAAAGTGTTTTTTAACACTTAAGTGTTTGTTTAACACTTCTTCAAAGAATTTGTCATCCTTTTCTTTCTTTAGGACACTAGCTTTCATGTGGGTTTAAAAAGGATTCTTTTTGTTTATTTTTTTGCAAAAGGATTAAAAAGAACCTTAGGATCAACAACTTACTAGATTTTGTTTATGGATTAAACAATTGAACAAATGTCTTTTCACTTGTGATTTGGTGCTCTAAAATGAACTCACACATTGCTTTGAGGGTTTAAAAAGAACAAGTGTAGCTTTGTTTGTTTGTGAAGGCTTACTTAGACTAAAGCCATTGGAAAAGGACGTATGCGCTTCTCTCGTGCTTTATAGCGATCTTGAGAATCAAAAGGTCTTTTCCATGACTTTGGGTTGAGATAAAGCAATCACCTCCACACTTCGATTTGGGCTTAAAATTGAACAAACTATTGTGCGAGTGTGAGTGGGGGCTTTGTTGCATTATATTCTCTCTCCTTGTTGCTTACAAGGATTGATCGAGTTACGAATATTGTTCTTCATTCGCTGTTTATCCTAGAGGGCCTACCTTGGGGAAAAAGTCACCCAAGGGAGCGACTCAACCGGTAACACTCTAAAGCCAAGAGTATTTCCAGGGGATATAAATGTGGATATTGGAAGAAACGCCAATATCACGCGGTTGACTCCGACAAGATGGATCCGAAAGGGGACTCTTGCCATGTTGGGTCAACTCCTATGAACGGAAAGTCCTTATTAAAACCCTTGTTTAGAAAAGGCCAAAATCCTATCTATTGTTGGTGCAAGAACGGTCGTTCTGAAGCCGCCCCACAATTTTACGGCTTTTAGTAGAGATGGAAAGCATGCCATGGGAGTTTCATGGGTGTTGATGCTTGGTTGCCCTGTATAAGTGAGTGTCGTGGAGGGGAGCCAGTGGGGTCAAGCATCTAACCATCCTCTAAAAGTAGGCGTAGCTGGACTTGTCCAAGTGGGGACTCAACAAACATTGTCTATCACATCCATAGGATTGTACATGCTTTTGGGTTACAAAAACACATGCTTGTTCGTAAACATTGGAAAACAAACACTTAAACATGATCATGCAAATTTCAAACCCCTTTTGATAGAGCAAATACCTTTTGACAAATTTAAGTGTTGTTGCTTGCCCTTGGGATTATGTCCTTAGAGGTTTCTTAGCACTTGAATTTATATCGTCATTTGCTCTAACTAGGGTTAACCTAGGAAATCCCTTTGCCTCAATTTCTTGGAACTCCCACACAACACTTTGTGGGAAGAAAAGGAATTTTGACATAGGACATCTTTAGTTTGAAACATAATCAAGAAAGTGTATTTGGTAAAAAGAAGTCATTAAAAGCAAAGATAAGCAATTGAGCCCCACACATGTCTTTTCAATGATTTCTCGCAAGATCAAGATACAAAAACCCAAGAAAAAGAAACTTAGCCCAAAACAACATCAACAAAGACTCAAAAGGTTATATGATTTTAGAGAAAAGTTGTTGGCTAATTTCTATAGACATGCTTCAAGAGACAACCCCACTTTATATTCATTTTACTACACACAAAATCCAAGATTGTTTCAAGGGATTGGATACCTTGCTTAGGGCATAACATGTTCTTCAATACCTTGGTCTTGTTAAACAAAAGTCTAAACTAGGGTCATTCTAAGATCAAAACAAACATTCATCCATCAAAAACATCATCAACCATAAACATCTCACCAACATTTTGAGAAAATCTTGACACAACTATGCTAGGCTCCTTTGGTAGACATCAAAACTTTTCAAACATGAGACTTTGAATTCTTCAAACATCAAACATCAAACTTGTTCAACTCAAGTGTGTGTGAATGAATCCTTTTGCACATGCTTAGTTGAATTATCACTTTGTTCAAATTAATGGTGGATAGATGCATCCTTCTCCCATCACTAATTTGGATTATCTTTTGGTTAGCTTGTGAGTAGACACATCCTATTCTCACTCCTAAATCAAATTATCCTTTATGAGCATTAGTTATCTTTTTTAGATCATCATCCAAACATCTTGGGGATATCTCTTGCTCAAACATCAACATTCAAAAGACAGAATTCAAAGTCTAAACATCAAACAAACATCAACCAAAGCAAACCCAAAGTACCTAGCATCACATCAAGATTTTCAATACAAATTCAAAACATTCCATTCTCATCCATATATCATACACCTTTCATCTTCACATCTTTGATCTTTTACACATCCTAGTTTGCTCTTTTATGGTTCAAACAAGATCACAACACAAGAGGAACATGGAGTTAAATCAAGAAACATCAACCACAAGTGATCTAAGCCAAAACATTCCAGAAATCCAAAACACACCACTTCCAGACCTCACTATCACTACACACGATCCACAAAAAGAGGTCTTGGTGGAAGACATCACACCAACAAAACTAAGTGAGGAAGAAGTTCTTGAGATGCTCAAACAACCAAAACTACAAAAGTTTCTTCGCGCAATGGCTAAAATAAATCCATCAATTCTCAACACTATTGAGGATGAGCTTCTTGTACCAAATGACCAAAACACCCTTCCACAATCAACCACTTCCATTACCACCATAGAACCTACTATCAATGAGGATGATACCCTCTTCAACACGCATCAAAATCCACTTTACAACCCACTTGGATTTATCGATACATCTGAGGTTCCTTACCATACCACCTCATCATTTTCCCTTGACACGCAAGTGTCTAGACCTTTGGTACAAGCAAGCTCATCCGAAATAGAGAGACCCTACGGATTTGTCTCTTCATTTGCACAAGAAAATTTTCCACCATTCAAACCATTCACACCTCCCACCACGTCAACACCATATTTTGGTTTAGGGATCTCCCCTTTACCTAAATTTCCACCTTTCCCTAACATAAATCGCCCCATCCAAATCAATTCATCCAACCAAGGGGGTACATCACATCTTTCAAACACACCATCCACATCAAACCAACGCATGATAGCTAATCAAAATATGGTCTCTCAAAGACCCACTATTTCGCTCATCTCTACCATTCCTACCACTTCACCTAGTCCCACCATTCCTATCACTTCACCCATCCCAAATGCACCTATCACCACATTCACTCCAACCACTACATCCACTATACCTCAAACTTCCACTACCCCCATCACACCCCTTACATCGCAACCTCCCACCACCACCATCGCTCTAAGCGCATCTCAAACTCTCACCACTCCATCCAACACAATTCCAATCCCACCACCACCACCATTGCGACCAAGCCAAGTAAGCCATTACAATGCTGCATTCAAAGCATACCAACAATTGCTCCAACAATATCAAACAATTCAGCAAGCGCCTATAGCCACGCACGCTTCTCAAGCTTCACAGCAAAATCAAGCTCAAACATCGTTGCAACAACAACAAGCACAACAAGTGGCACAAGCCCAAGCTTTGTTGCAACAACAACAACGAGCTACACAAGCTGCACAAGCCGCACAAGCTGCTCAAGTCGCACAAGTCGCACAAGTCGCAAGCTACTCAAGCTGCAAAAGATGCCCAAGATGCCCAAGCATGAGTGCAAGCACAAGTGCAGTACTTTGCACAACAACAAGCAACCCAACAACTCGCATATCAGCAAGCGTTAGAGCAATACCAAGAGCAACAAGAAGCAGCACAACAAGCCCTAGCTGACCAACAACAAGCATTGTTGGACCAACAACACAAGCACAACAAAAGCTCTATTAGCGCAACAACAACAAGATCAACAACAAGCGTTGTTGAAAGCATACATGGCACAACAAGCAAACATTCCACCCATTCAAACACCCACTCCACCCCCCCAGAACACCTTCATTCCACCTCCTGATCCACAATTGGATGTCACGCACAAATAAAATTTCTGTCACAACAAGTGCTTGACCTTCAATCAGGAAGGACACCAAAACCACAAAAAAACCTATGCCCTTATCCATTTGATAGGAGCGTAGAAATGAAACCGTTCCCAAAAGGGTTTGAGATCCCTAAATTTGACAAATATCGCGGAACGGGTAACCCTGAAGATCACATCAGGGAATTCCAAGTACATTGCATGGAGGTGGCTTACGACGAAACGTACTTGATGAGATTATTCCCAAGAAGCTTGGCTGGAAATGCTATTGATTGGTTTTCTCGACTTTCTGGAATCAAAAAATTCCAGGAAATCATAGATGCCTTCATACATAATTATTCCTTCAACACTCCCATGGAGGTTAGCTTACAGGAATTATCATCTCTCAAACAAGGGAAAAATGAATCATTCGGTGCTTTCTTACAACGATGGCAATCCAAAGCTAATCAAAGCAAGTGGTCCATGCCTGAAGAGCAACAAGTGGGAACTATCATTGCGAATCTTGATGGGCCCTTGGCCTTCCACCTCAAAGTGCAAAACATCACCACTTACGACCAGTTGATCCCTAGGGTGCTCAATATCGAATGAGCCCTTGCCACACAGGGAGAAACTTCATCATATCAAGAAGGCCGCTCATCATCCAGTTATCATGACAAACCACGAACATGGGCAAAGAATCGTAATGTAACCAATGATGGTGTCGTTGACGCCAAAGTTGTCATTAGTGCCCCACGGAAGAACAATCCACCATCCCAACAACAACAACACCAAAATACCAATCAAAGCAATCGACAAGTCAATACTGTGGTCCAACCATCCCATAACCAAAACACAAACAACACTGATAATCAGGGAGGACCACAACGAAACAAGTTCTTCCCCAAACGAAAATACACACTCCTTGGGGAACCTGCTGAAGCAATCATGAAAAGATTGGTAGATGAAAAATTGATAACGGTCCCTACACATAATAATTATCAAGAACCATCGGTCAAGCCACCATGGTATAATGAGAATTATCTTTGTGACTTCCACAAACTCAAGGGACACACGACAAACAACTGCATGAGGCTCAAAAATCTAATTCAAGACCTCATAGATGACAAAATCATAGATGTGGAAGCACCATCAGGAAACAAAGATCTCAAGATTTACACGAATCCGATGCCGAATCATGGCAACAAAGGAAACAAAGATCAAGACAAAGGAAAAGGGGCTTATAAAAATGTCAACCACACATACGAGGGTGTTGTCGCTTGTTTAGACGAGTTTTGTGGAGTCATCACCATCAAAGGGGCCCAAGCCGATTGTGGAGTCACCACAAGAGGTGGAAAGGTTACCATTGCAGCACCATCCCAACCAAGCAGAAATTCCACATCCAATCCAAGGTCTAACCCTAGTGGCTATAATGTCTTGGATCAATTGAAAAGAACCCCTGCACATATCTCCATCATGGAGTTACTCAAAATCTCATCTGCACACAAAAAGATTCTAGAAGAAGCTTTGGCGTCATCTACTGTCCCCGCAGATCTAGATGCAGAACAATTCCAAGCTATGGTCGCAAGTATCACCACACCTAACATTCTTACATTTTCTGAACAAGACTTCCCCACACAACCATCTCACAACCGTGCACTTCATCTGGAGGTGTACGTAAATAAAAAGAAAGTCAAGAGAGTCTTGGTGGATGGAGGTGCAGGCTTAAATATTTGCTCCTTAAAGCTTCTAAAGAATTTGAACATTTCAGAGGATTCAATTGACAAAGGAAAAGGCATCACAATAAGAGCATACGATGACCAGGAAAGGGTATCCCAAGGCACCATTCAGCTTCCTGTCCAGGTTGGACCCGCCATCATGCAAACCAACTGTCAGGTCTTGGACCTCGATTTACCATACAACATTCTCTAGGGCGACCATGGATACATGCAATGCAAGCTGTAGCTTCAACCTTTCATCAATGTGTGAAATTCACACATGAAGGTCAAGAGGTTACTATCCACGGAGATCCTGAGCCATTTGCCTACTGCAAAAATCTAGAGGCAAAATACTACAAGATCCCGCAAGTACCCAAGAACGATGAAGTCCCATCAACACCTTACATGGATCCCGCCACTCTCACTTCTGCGATAGAGACACCCTCCACCCCTGCCATCCCCACCTTTTCTGATATCAAAGTCATAATACAAGATGATGGTTGTGGAAACTATTCAATGCCTAAGAATGCTTTTGTAGTAGGAGAGATACCACAATCTCCTAGATCAAGAGGACGACCACAATCACAAGAAGCTTCAACATCTCAAGGCTCCTATGAACGAAACCCCACCTTCACAAGTGCAGGAGATCTTGGTCATGAAACATTAGAGGGGTACCTATCTCATCTCCTCTATTGAGATGATATACCGGCAGTTGAATTGCCTATGGACGAACGAAACAAAGGTATGAAGATGATGCTCTCGATGGGCTATAACCGGAACCAAGGGTTAGGCCAAGATAATAACGGGCGTGTAATACCCATTATACCTGAGAAGCAAATAAAAAATCTTGGCATTGGTCATCCTACTCCTAAGGTAACTGTACTTGGTCGAGGTGCCCATGGTAGACAAAACCGAATGCCTCCTCAAGAATCCGTAGCTACTCCACAATCCTCCATGACTTTAGGAATGCCCACTAATTTAACTGAGTCACCAAAAATAGGATTACCTTTGCTGTTTGAGGATGCTAACGTCCTTATGATTAGCACCTTGTCTTATGAGTCTGAAAACCAAAGCAATGAAATCCGATTAGTCTATCCCTAACTGATTGATTACGACCAACGAGGACCACCAATTCTTGACATGTTTGAAAATGATGAGGCGCTCTCAGAATTCATGGGACTTAGGGATGACATTCCATGTGGGGATCATAAGGCAGGTTTTATCATAGAGCTGGATACACATGCATACTATGGAGAAACGATTGAATCCCTCAATCGCAAAAATAAAAAATTGAGAATAATCTCCTAGTCCTTGAGTGAAAACCACCTTGTGGCACTCTCCGACTCTAAAAAAGTAAAAAGAAAGGACGCATCCAATGGTGAAAACCTCTCTGAGGCGCCTGAGGATGGGGGATTCAATCTTCCTCTTATAGCTATACACCAAGAAAAGTCAGCTATGCTAGCAGAAAAGTGCAACCCCATCAATCTGGGAACACAAGAAACTCCTCATATTACATTCTACGCTGAGTCATTATTATGCAAAGAACAGGACGAGTTGGCTACCTTCTTAAAGGAGAGGAAGATAAATTTTGCGTGGACCTATGCTGATATGCCAGGATTGGATCCAGAGGTAGTGGTTCATCACTTGGCAGTCTATCCTGAAGCTAAACCTGTAAAACAAAAGTTGAGAAAGATGCACCCATAGATTGCTCTATTAGTCAAGATGGAACTCCAGAAACTACTAGATGTGGGATTCATACGAATGATCGCCTACCCTGAGTGGGTCTCCAATCTAGTACCGGTTTCAAAACCAACTGGGGGCATAAGAATCTGTACGGACTTTAGGGACTTGAACAAGGCTTGCCCAAAAGATGATTTTCCGTTGCCTAACATTGATATGATTGTAGACATGACCGCGGGGCATGAGATGCTTTCCTTGATGGATGGATTTTCAGGCTATAATCAGATAAGAATTGCAGAGGAAGACCAACATAAAACATCTTTCACTTGTCCTTGGGGCACATACTGCTGGAACGTAATGCCATTCGGCTTAAAGAATTCCGGGGCCACATACCAAAGGGCCATGACACTAATATTCCATGACATGATCCACAAAATAGTTGAGGACTATGTCGATGACATCTTGGGAAAATCCAAAAAGAGGAAGGATCATATATCAATCTTGAGTGCTATCTTTGACAGACTAGAAGAATACAAGGTTCGTTTGAATCCCAAGAAGTGTGTCTTTGGCGTACAATCAGGAAAGTTGTTGGGCTACATAGTGTCAATGAGAGGCATTGAGATTGATCCGGCAAAGGTGAAAGCAATACTTGAAATGGAAGCTCCTAGGACATTGAAACAACTGAGAGGTCTCCAAGGCAGGCTTCAGTCAATTCGCAGGTTCATAGCACAATTAGCAGACAAACAAATCCCTTACTCTCACTTACTCCACAAGGGAGTAATGTACAAATGGGATGAAAAATGCGAACAAGCCTTCAACAAAATCAAGGAATATCTATTAACACCTCCAATACTAAGGCCTCCAATTCAGAACAAACCATTGATCCTTTATATCTCAGCAACTGCAGCAGCCCTTGGTGCTCTCCTAGCACAACATGATGAAAATGGAACAGAAAGAGCCATCTACTACATCAGCCGTACAATGGTGGGCCATGAGTTAAATTATACATTCATTGAAAAAGCTTGCCTAGCAGTGGTGTTTGCATCCCAAAAATTTAGACACTACATGTTGGCACACAAGATCAAACTCATAGCTAAAATTGATCCCCTAAAGTATCTTCTTTCAAAGGCAATGCTTACGGGAAGAATGGCTAAGTGGGTAATGATATTATCAGAATATGACATTGAGTATGTGGAGCGCAAGGCAATCAAGGGACAGGTCATTGCAGACCAACTGGCAGACACACCTATCTATGTGGAGAACCCACTTGTTTCAGAATTTCCAGATGAATCCATTTTCAACATTGACATAGCTACTCATTGGAAACTATACTTTGATGGCTCCTACACACAACATGGGTCAGGAGCTGGTATCTTCTTCATCACTCCACAAGGGGATTGTATACCAAGATCATACAAACTAGCATTCCCTTGTACCAACAACATTGCAGAATACGAGGCTTTAACTATAGGTCTCAGGATAGCAGTACAGTGGAACATTATGACATTGAAGGTATATGGAGATTCACAGCTTATCATAAATCAAGTGAACAATGAGTACCAAACAAAGGATGATAAGCTAACTCCATACAAAAGGCTGGTGGAAAATCTCAAGGAATCTTTTGTTGACATCACATTTGAGCAAGTACCAAGAACCAACAACAGAGCAGCAGACGCAATGGCAACTATTGGATCACTCTTAGAGATCCCTTGAAATGTTTCGAAATACGACTTCTTGGTAGAGCAGCTTCTCGTACCAGCATTCAAGGTACCAGAGTCAGAATTTGTGGGCGAAATCGTTGGTCCAAATGATCAGTGGTACCAAGACATTTACACATACCTTAGGATAGGTATCATTCCCGCCGATTTGCGTTCAAGCCTTAGACGAACCTTTATCAAGAAAGCATCTCATTTTGTCATTTTAGGAGAAACCCCATATCGCAGAAGCATAGAAGGAACCTTACTAAGATATCCTAACCCTGAGGAGGCTTCGACTGCCCTAACTGAGGTGCACAAAGGCATCTGTGGTTCTCATTCGAGTGGCATGACCTTGTCTAAGAAATTGTTGAGTGGGTATTACTGGCCTACCATGGACAGAGAGGCACATGAGTACGTCAAGAAGTGTCTACAATGTTAGCAACACGGGGACCTCATCCATGCTCCAGCTCAAGGGCTTCATCCAATCGTCACACCATGGCCCTTTTCACAGTGGGGACTTGATCTTATTGGGAAAATCACACCCACCTCATCCAATAGCCACAAATTCATTATAACTGCAACTAAGTACTTCACCAAGTGGGTTGAAGCCATACCTATGACCTACATATCAGGAAAGCAGATCTCAAAGTTCATCCTGAACTATCTCATATGCCGCTATGGTGTTCCACAAGCCATTATCTCAGATAATGGGACACCATTCAAAAATCAGGAAGTCCGTGACCTATGTGATAAATTCAAAATCCAACATTGCTTTTCCACCCCGTACTATCCCCAAGGCAATGGCCAAGCAGAAGCTAGAAATAAAACCATCCTCAAAATCCTTAAGAAAACAGTCAATGACGCAGGTCGTGACTGGCATTTGTAGCTTAATCCTGCCCTTTGGGCTTACCAAACCAGCGTCCGCACACCCACTAGTGCCACACCATTTTCCTTGGTCTACGGATCAGAGGCCATCTTGCCCATTGAGATCGAGCTACCATCCCTCAGAGTATCATTGCAAAACCTCATCACAGACGAGGAGTATCGAGTTTCAAGACTGAACGAGTTGGAACTATTGGACGAGCGATGTCTGGATGCTTTAAACCATCTGCAAGTGTATCAGAATAGACTCAAAAGGAGCTACAACAAGAAAATCAGAAGCAGAAATTTCCAGGTCGGAGAATTGGTGCTAAAAGAGAATCAGAAGAATGTCTTGAACCCAAATGGCAAGTGCAAGTTTGAACCCAATTGGCTGGGACCCTTTGTCATCACAGCAAGCTACAAATCAGGGGCATATCAGTTATCAACACCCGAAGGGGAACCCCTACAAGAGCTAATGAATAGCTCCCATCTCAAAAAGTTTTATGCCTAAATCTTTCAAGGTATAAAACCAAAAAATCCAAAAAATCATAAAAAGTCCTGAAAAAATGGTTACTTCGGCGAAAACCTAGCAAACAGGCGTCTTGGTGACAACAAAAAAATCAAGAGATCAAGAAAATAGTAAAGAGAAAAAATCATCCTCTAGTGAAAACCACTTTGGTGGCACTTTGGGCAAGTACCTTGGTGAAAACCTGGCAAACAGGCGCCTTGTGTAAATAAGCACTTTCCATCCACCAGGACCTTTATGGCTTGTTCATCATCATCCCTCCATTTCGCTTCCATCATCCATCACATTCAGGTCTCCATCCATCACACATCCATTCGCATCTGCACCATAGCTTGGTCTTCCATTTGTGTCATGATCCATCCTAGTACTACTCGGCCCACTTAAAAGGTCAGTTTGTCCTGCCTATATCGGAGTAGTCTATCACCTCACACTGGGGGCACGTTCTCATCGGATCAGATGCGTGTATGATCTTAAAGTCCACCAAATTAGAAAATCCAAAAAACATCAGAAAATCAGAAAATCCAAAAACATTCAAAACATATCAAAATCCAAAAACAAGTCAAAATGTCATTCAAAAAGTCAAAAACAGAGTCGTCTTGTCGAACTACGTCGTCTCTGAGCTGGAACGTAGGCAAGGTTGATCTTTGATCATCCCCCGAGACATTTAGGTCAGTCCTATAGAAGTCCGTCATAATAAAACTGACATTTCATCATGTATATCTTCATTTGTAAATCGGTCAAGTTGTTAGTCGAACTACGTGGTCTCTACGTGTATAACGTAGGCAAGGCTAATCTGTTGATCAGCCCCCAAGGCCCCTAGGATAGGTCTTTAGGTTAGTCTCTTGGTCAAAATCTCAGAAAATCCCAAAACATTAGAAAATTGAAAATCAAAACATTTGAAAACATTTAAAAATACCAAAAACAGCCTCAAAACATTGCAAAACTCCAAAAACATCCAAATATTTGAAAAAAATCCATCCACCTCATCTCGCTTACATTGCGATAATCAATCATCCATAATAAATCGTCATCACCCTCAACCTTTGGTAAAACAGTCGGAAACAAGTCTAGCAGTCAAATGTGAAAACCTAAACTATCAAAATCTCAAGTATAGGTCAGTCAGCAAGCAAGTTGGTCAACTCTTTTCTTATCAATGGCATATAAATCATAAATCAATTTCATCATCGTTTGATAAAAGCATGTCCTAGGATCCGTTCCAACAATGGGCACTTTTATCAAACCAACCACTTTGGGTAAACAAAACGACGTGTCATTAACATGTCCTAGGATCTGTTCCAACAATGGACATTATCTTTTGGCAATAAGTTTCGGCTCCCATCTTTTGAAACATCATTTCTCTCTACTAACGGTACAAAGAAAATTAGTTTGTTTGCTCACTTACTTTATCTTGTTTGATTTATCTCATTGTGCTCATTCCAAGGACCTCTCGATGATGTCCGAACGAAGGATTTAGAGAGATAGGAATGGGGCAACGATCATTATCTTTTGTCTGCTATGCTTGTTGGATATCTTTGTAATATAACCTTGGTCATGCGTGCTTTTGTTTAGTCTGTAGTGAGGGTGTTTTAAGTTTCTTGTTGACCACATAGAAAGGCTTGCCTTCCTATGTTTTGGTCCGAGATATTTGAAATATTTGAACTATTTTCTAGACAGGGTTCCGTATGTTAGGTGTGAACAAGAATACTCCTATCTAATTTGTCGAGTCAAAGTCCATCACACTAGGTACAATGCCATTCTGGTTCTCGATACCTTGATGCATCGTACTGCGTGTATTATCAAACATAAGGAAATTCGCCCTTTGAAAATCCCAACTCCACTTCAAGTAGTCATCATCATTTGCATGATCATCTCATTCTTTCATTCTTCTATCACATTCTTCTATCTTTACTAACATTTCTATCACAGTTGGTACATGAAGCTACCCACAGCTAATGAATGTCCATTCATCTACATCAAACACTCCTCTCGCATTTTATCGCGATTTTGATTGGCAATTGGCATTCCCATTCAACATCTCGAGGGGTCAATATACCAGTGCAATTCTTCTCACTGGGGCAACAATGGGGCATCCGAAAAATTAGAGAAATTTTGACTATTGATCATGACAAGATCATTCTTTGAATCAATGCAACAAGTACATTGCTTCAAAGAGGGGCAAAATGTAGACACGCAAAATGTACAAGTTGACATTGCGCATCTAAGTCTGACTACCGACATCATTTTATCCTAAATCATTCCCCGACCTAGCCATTTAATTGAATATCTTTATTTGATTAAATTCATTTGTTTTCTTCTCTTAATTAAACAAATCATGTGTTTAATTAAGTCTCTTAAATCATTCTCCATCTCTTTTAATTAAATAATTAATTTTATTTAATTAATTAAATCTCTAAAGTCTATCTATTAAATTGAATAAATTAAAATCTTATTTAATTTAATCTTACTTCAATCTCTTTAATTAAATAATCAAAACATGTTTATTTAATTAAACTCATTAAATCATTTCCTCTCTTGTTTGATTTAAATTAATCCAAAAATCTAAGTCAAAATAAGTCAAACTTCCTAATCTTCATTAAATTGATCAAATCTTGATTAAATCTAATCTAATCTTCAAAATCCTCTAGCTTTTCCCACTTGCACAAATAAATCAATTTATTGATTTATTAAATCTTCATTTTCCCTCAACAAAGCATCTTTTGGAGGAATATTCTTCTATTTCAAATTCAAAATTTGAATGACATGTCCTTCCAACATGTCATTTACTCTCTCTTACAAGTCCTTCCAACAAGGAATTTACTTCTTCTTACATGTCCTTGCCTTGAGCCAAGGGGCATTTAATGCAATTTTCTTTCCCCCTCTTACATGTATTTTCTCAAAATTCAAATTCAAAAATGCATTTATTGGCACATTTGTCAAAACTTGCACATTCCTCACCCAATCACATTTGGACAAGTGGCATTTTGCCATTGGCCAAATCTTTGTCCCACATTGCTCTATTTTGGCTTTGTTTCCATTTCAACATTCTATAAATAGAATGCTTCACCATGCATTTGATCATCCACAATTATGCAAAGTTATTATGCACAAATATCTCTCAAATTCCATCCATCTTCTTAACTAGTTTATTGCAGATTTTGGAGCTCATTGAGGGACTTATCAAGTGGATCAATCATCTTCAATCAACATTTTCATTCAAGGAGTTGGGAAAGGGAAAATCTCCACACACCTATTTGCACCAACTCCCCCATGGGATCAAGTGTTTGCATGCTAAATTAGGATTTCATACTTCCATTATGTTCTTCATTGTTTTCTTTGTTTTATTTCCTATTTTTAGCTTTGTGAATGGATTTCATGGGGAATCCTTGTTCATGCTTACAAGATGACTCTCTAACATTTTTTGTTGTTGTGTTTTTGTAGGCACTTCGAATTGGGGTTCACATATCCTATATCATTTAGCTCATTCCACATAGCTTTTTCTAGAAGCTCTACAATAGCTTCCCACACCTCTTCTTATTATAAGAAGTTCACACCTTATTCATATTAGTTGGTGTGATCTCACCTAGAAATGAAATTTGATGGGATATGGCCTTTAAATATATTTATAGCTCCATAGAAATCAACAGAAAAAATAATCTCAACTTAAATGGAGTGAATAGTTCATGCCTTGAAATAGTAACCATGCCTCTGGTGACATGATCTAAGTGCTCACATTCCTAAGAATAACTATCATGGTTCATAGTTGATTCATGTGACCTTAATTAAAGAGGATGAGACATTCATTGATTGTTATTCTTTCTAAGTCTAACCACCTTGATATATCATCCACTCTTGTCTCTTCTAAATATTGGTCTATTCCTTGGTTTGAAATAAAGTCAACCAAGTCTTATTCACCTCCCTAAAATAATGGTAGATCATGTACATAAGAATAATATCTATAATGGAAAAGGCCTCCCTTAAGATATTCATTATCCTCCAATTATTTAAATTTTTATTTCTCAAACACTATAGAATAACCATATAACCACCCTCAATTATGATACTTGTAAGTTACATGACTTCACTAAATGCAAACCCAATATCAAGGCCTCCACTTTAGTCTCATTATTATTTCTTAGGCATAGTTTCTTCATAGTTTCTCTAACCATCTTTCTTGAGGAATCACAAATTATAAATCTAGCACCAGATTAGCCTAGATTACCACCCGAGGCTCCATGAAAAATTAGTTTCCTTGAGCCACACAAAGGATGAATCTACTTTATTTGTTATTGATCAATAGAAGAGAGAAAAGTGGGGCACGTATGAATGGGGACAAATTTCTATTCTTTGTTTGTTTCTTTTGGGACATTTACTTATAAGGTTAAAATTCTCAAGAAAACATAGTAACCAACTAAAAAAATCATTTCTCTACAATGTTGGTCAACCTATTGTTTAATTATATTTTTTTCTATGATCAAATTCTTCTTGAATATTCAAAGTACTTATTAGTGATGATTTTTTTGGTCTTCCACAAATTGGACTCTTGGTGTCACCTTCAATCATGATGTGATAGATTGGAGATGGTATCCATATAATTTCACAAATAGGGACATTTTTTAATAAGTATGGAAGGAAATGTTAGATCACCATTCTACTAGTGGTAGCCAATCTACCATTGAAACTACTTATTTGAAATGAAACAATGTAGATACCCTTATAAGAACTTACGAATGATCTCCATTTTTCCATCTTATTGATGATGGAAAATGAATATTTTTTAGCTAATTGAGTACCCAAATAAGAGAATAAATTATTCAAAAATTTACTAGTAAAGATAGGATCACGATCATTGATGATAACCATTGGGATACCATGTAACTTTTGTATATTATTCATAAATTATTTTATCATTGTACTTGATATAAAATGATGGGATAATGAATAAAATAGGCATATTTGGTGAGGTGATCTACCAATACCATGATGGAAATACTACATTTAAATCCTGGAAGGCCTATGATGAAATCCATGGAGACCTCTTCCTACCGCTGGCTAGGAATAACTAAGGATTACAAAAGACCAAGTGTCTTAACTATCTCCCTTTTATTTCTTTGACATAACAGATATTTTGCAAAAAAAATTGAACATAACCTTTAATCCCTTCCCAACACAAATCCTACTTGGTTCTATGATATTTCTTCAAAATTCCTAAATGATCCCCAATTGGGAAACCATGAATCTATTAAAAAATCTTGTGTTTGAGAGCAAATTCTTGTATAGGTAAAATATCTATTTATACCACAAAGAGTCTCCCTTACAAAAACTTTACTTAAACTATTGGAATAATTTTGTAATTATTGAGTGAGATTACTTGTAACAATATCATTTTGCCACTTTTCTTTGGCTTCTTCAACCTAATTTGCTTGCAAAATTGAAATTATGCATAATAATACCTAATCCTTTACATCCTTCCTAGATAGTGCATCATCTTATAGAAAATATCAAGTCATAACCCAACATCTTAGTGATCTAATTTTGTTTCTTTTCAAAATATAACCATTACTCCAAAAAATATTCTAGGCTATCATGATATGTCGTAACTTTGAAGAGTCTACCTATTAGATACAATCTTCACTATTTTACCACATGAAGAATAGCTAGTCTTTACTTCTAATAAATGGGTTTGATTTTATTTTTACCCTTCAATTAATGACTTCAAAATCAATGTGCCTACCTTCTTGCATGAGGACTAATCCAATACCATTTATTGAAGTATAATACTCCAAAAATTAAATTACACAATTTTCAATGTGGGCCTAAGAAGAGAATTATAATTAGATACACTTAAATTGGAGAGTATTTTAATACATACTAATGAAGTGAGGGAGGACCATAAAGATGATTTTTTGGTTCATTATTTTCAATGCAATATTTGATAACTCTTTCATTCTCCTTACATGTGTACTACTGAGCACACACAAGACCATTACATAGTTAAAATTATATAATTTACTTAGAATGGTTAGTGATTATGATCAATCCATTTGTAACCTCACAAAATCATATTTTCCAACATGAAATGTGAGAACTCAGATTAAAATACAATGAATATGAAAGCCTTAAAAGTATCATTAGAATTACACCATTATGCCTACCATAAACCAACTATAAAGTTCTCTTGACACAAAGTCTTGTCAAAGAATTAGAGTTCAACATCCTAGCATGGTTCATGGTCAAAGTATCAAGGATACAAGAAGTTTGATGCCCCAAATTAAAGGTTGGGGAAATCCATTAAGTGAGTCTATTTTTTCTAATCATGTCTAAATTACACTATACTAAAATAAAACCAAACTCCAAACCTAAATATAAAAGAG
Source organism: Sequoia sempervirens (assembly GCA_007258455.2). NCBI lineage: Eukaryota > Viridiplantae > Streptophyta > Pinopsida > Cupressales > Cupressaceae > Sequoia > Sequoia sempervirens. The sequence continues at coordinate 1,082,130,204 of VDFB02281492.1, forward strand.
AAATATAAGGATTTAGGGTTTAGGGATTAAGGGAAACTCATAATAGGTATGAAAATAAGGGTATTTCCCAAACTCGTGATTTTTCAAATAATATAGCATAGAAAATTTAAGGATCAAACTTCAAGGATATCGTGAAAAAAGTGCCTATAATAAACAAATACCCAAATTTGTGTTCCTAATAAAGATATAATGTAAATTAGTTAGCGATTAAACTTTATGGATACCACAATGAGTACCTAAACACAAGGATGAACAAAGCCCTAAAACTTAAAAAAAATATAATGAATTTCAAGCATGGGAGTTAGGCTTTGAGGACTAGAAGTAGACCCTAATAGGTGCCCCAACAAGATTATTCCCAAAATCTTGATCCTGATGAATTATATAACATGAAATAGTTGGGGACTTTGGGGATACAACAAAATTGATACTCAAACAAGAATACCAATAAAATTATGATCTTGATAAATAACAACTGGTATAAAACTAGTAGGGATCAAAATTCAAGAAAACCAATAAACAAGTACCAAAGTAAGTATCCACCTAAAAGCACAAGATCCTGATAGATAACTTACTATAAAATGGTCAGGAATCAAACTTCAAGGAAATCAATAAACTAGTACTTGAATATGAGGAAGGTTGAAACCCCAAATCTGAAAAGATAAAATAATCTTAAGTGCAGGAAGCAAAAGTTAGGGATCAAAATTAACTCCAAACAAGTACCCTAACAAGAAAATATTTGAAGTCATGATATTGATGAATGATAAATCCTAGAATAGTCAAGGATTAAGATTTGGGAATACTACAAAATAAGTACACAAATAGGAAGATGACCAAAACTATGACTCTTAAATAACCAAGGATGGGAGACATACTTCAAAATAAACACTAAACATGTACCCAAATAGGAGGATGGTTGAAATCCAAAATCTAAAAAAGTTAGAATACATCTCTAAGTATATGAGTCAAGCTTCGAGGGTCCAAAGCAACTCATCCCAAAATAGGATGGTCAAGACCAAGCCCACAAGTTTGATGCCTAGCATTGGGGCTTACGAGGGAACAACATCATGAGGTAAAAATACACTCCAAACCTCCAATAAACACATTTTTTGAAGGGGAAAAGACCCATACAACTAGGGCATGATATAAAACTAGAAAATTAACCAAAAACCAAAAAAAATGGAGGAAAACCACAAGAAAGTAAAAGTGTGTCCTAATACATAAAACACAAAAAATAAGAAAACAAGAAGCAAATAAAACCAAAACAAAGAAAACAAGACTAGGTTTTCCATTATTAGTCCAAGGAGGAGATCCTACTTGGTAAACAACATTTAGATGCTTGATAGCCAAGATGTACACTTGAGCCAACAAGAAAACTAGTTGTGAAAGCTCATGAAAACATAAATTCAAAAGGAAATGCACGAAAAGAATGAGTCCATTGACAATAAAAGGAAAAATGATACACATGTAACTATACCACTAATTTAGAGTCAAAAGGTAGGTCAAGGGTGACATCACATCCTATGCATTGATGATTTTGTAGATTCCTTTATAGTCATGCCAAGATGACCAACTTTCAAAGTTCAAATGAGGGTGATGCATAAAAACCCCAATAACTCTAATCTACACAAGGGGTCAGAGTTTCCTTTATGGTCATGTTGGGATGACCAACTCTGAAAGTCTGACAAAAGAAAAATTCCTTGAAATAAACACAAGGTAAAAAGAACAAAGGTAAAATAAAATAAAATACGTGAAAAGAAACAAAATAAATATATAAAAAAATAAACAAAATAAGGGGATCCTTATTTTTCTAAGGAAAAATGGGGTGTGTGTGCAAAGCACAAAAATACCTGTTATATTAAGAATTAAATTAAAACTATTCAAGACCTTAGTGCAAAGAACAAATAAAACTATTCTAGCAAATGATACTAAAATTGAAATAGCATGTAATAGAGTTAGTTCCCACAAAGAGATATACAAACACTCAAGAAGCAAAATAGCATTATGAGAATGCACATTAGCGTGAATAAATAACAAGCTAGAGAAGTGGATGCATATGTAAGAAAGAGGGGAGGAAAAACTAACCAATAAAAAAGGTAACTCCAACTACTAAATTATACCCATGGAAGATGCCATCTACCCTTATTATGACCCATTCACTATAACCAAGCAAGCTAAACTAAATGTGTAGGAAAATACATAATATCTGGAACTAAGAAAAATAAGAAAACATACTATAACACTTTAACATTCAATCAATTTGAAATTTTTAAATAATAAATCTCACTCAGGCCCCATTTTTTATTTGACTTTTTTTCCTTGTGTGTAGGATGTTCATTTTCCTAATCACTTTTGAGGTGCACTTATCAAGAGTGTTATTTCTACTACCTTAGGAATCCTCTATAACATCATCTATGGTATTGTCATATACCTCATTATAATCTCCCTTTGAGGTATTCCCTTGTTTATCAATAGATGGTGTAAATCCTAATGTTTTAGGTCAATATGCTAGACCACACACATTGCCAAATATAAGATATTATATTTTTATATTTTGATGAGCACCCTTTTCTACTTTTGGAACCTAGCAACTACTCATCTCTCACAAATTGGATATTGTATAAAATTTCATTGTGTTTAAGGTCACTATTAAAGACTTAATAGTTTTAACATCATCTCTAACATGAAACTAAAAAAAAAAATTAACAAAATAAACCACGGATCCCTTAAGCTTAGATGTAACACTACTCAATATCATTTGTAACAATGAAACTAAACAACAAATAAATAGGAGGAATATTGTATTCATAGAATAATAAAGAAGTTATGACTTGCCTCTTATTGACTTGTTAGTACCCATAGTCTGTTGTCTATGCCTCAGTAAAAATAGAAATCCATGTAGGAAGCAAGGACTAGGCATAGAAGAAATTAAAGAAAGGAGTATAAAACATAATTATTCAAAAGACAAAGATTCAAGAATCAACTCAATCCAAATGAAGAGTAGAACAAAATGTGTAAAATAATAATTGAGAGTTTTAGTTGTTTTTATATGAACTCAAATTTGGCAAAAACCACCACATTGTAAAATAGTGGAGGAAATATGTGGTGAATGTCATATAATTATAAAATAGTAGATGTAAATGTTGGGTGATTATAACCTTGATTCAAAGCATGAGTGATGATTTTAAGGCGATTATGGCCCCAACATAAGGTGGAGTTATAATGCTAAAGACGAAATTGATTCTCATACAAGACAAAATTTTAAGTTTATCAATAAATATGTAGGTTAATTAAAACATTGCTCCTAAATTCCATATAATTCCCTAATGAAAATGCATAGTTTATCGTTGTGAAAATATTTTAATATAAATACTTTATAAATATTAGGGCATTGATTTAGCACACATTGAACTAAATTATCTTAAATTCATGGTGATTTGGGTCCCTATCATTTCATTTTATTCAACAAAATTGCATGGGTTGGTTTGAATTGTTTGCCAATGAGAAAATTTTCACCATTAAAAAATTTGTTGCCTATCACTAGGGGAGAGGACCCAGTAGTTGAGCACCCTAACTTCGCGCTTCTCAAAATCTTATGTGGAAATTTCAAAAAATTCCCTTTTTTTTACAGCAGCTTGCTTGGCAACACCCCTGCTTATAACTAAGGTTTCAGGGTCACATCATCAAATATGATGCCACATCAGCCTGCTTTTTGTTGAGGTTTCCAAAAAGGTCCCCAAAAAAAGTGAGACTGAGACTGATACTTGTGCACTAAATCATGTTTTATTGGTGTGTTGATGTGGCATCACATGATTTGTTGCTTTTTAGATCTAAGGAATACATATTATTCAATTATTGGTAGTTATCATCAACACTAACAACTTTAAAGTCACAACTATTGGTTCAATATTGTTAAAAATATTGGGCATTAAATCAATAAATGCTATAACAACTATTGAAACATGCTCAACTACTGGATCCTTTCCCCTACCGCCTAATTAATAAACATGAGAACTTGGATGATCACTATCATACAATTGTTTATCATAATAATGTTTAAACTATTTGTGGTCACAATAGTGGCTAATAGACTTCTTAACAAACTTATTATCATTAACATATTCTTGATTTGAGCATTACTTAAACTTCTATACAAATACTAATACATTCAATTCTTTATGAAATTGATTTTTTATTTTATTTTATTTTTAACTCAACTTAATATATTGACTTTATGGTGTGCTTTCATACTACCGCATATGCTAATTTTGTGATATGCTCTAATACCATTTTTTTTATTAGTTATAATATCATTTTAAAATAATATTTGCTGATTTCATTATGAAAAAATAAATAAAAACTAAAACCCTTTCAAACTAACTTAAAGTTGAGACGGTTTTATTATGATTAGAATGATGGAAAATATTGAGGATTTTAAGAATATACTTCACTTTTTAAGGTACAAAAAAAAAGTGTAGAAAATAAAATAGGAGGATTTCTTGAGGCACGAAACAATTGTTGAGGAATATAATTATTGCGAGGAAACAACGTTCGAATGGCCATGGAAAAAGGAGAGTATCGAGAACGTGAAGTAAAATTTAATTTCTCAAGAGATTTTGCTTCCTTTATTATAGGCAGATTGAATGTCATGGATGGGACGTCCACAAAGATTTTAAGTCCAAATTCAATACAGGGTTCTATGCATTATGTTCAAGTATTTTTTTAAAGCTATAAATCTTCTTATGGAATTAACTTGTAAGGATTTTACATATGAAGTTACAACATTTGAGAAATACCTGTAAATCTATAGTTATAAGAATTGTGAATGTAAATCATTTTATTTTGTTGGTGGCACGGCGTTATTTATAAATTCTTATGGTGTTAGATAGATAGTCATTAGGAGAATAATTCAAAAAAATATTTGGAAAGGAAATAAACAATCTCTACACTTAGTTTAGACTAATCTAATAGAATCCATACATATAAGTACATATTAATTTACACTAAATAATAAATAGTTGGAGTATGATCATCTGACAATTGTACTCTCTTATAATGGAATAAGGAGGACAATGATACTTAGCTCTATGATCAAATAAGTGTAATAATCAATCAAGATTTTGATTTTTCTAATATTATAACTTGAAAAGTGTGACCTCTTTATCTAGTGAATGTATCAGATTTTATGTTTGCTGTGTACCCTTTGAAAGGATAGAGTTGTAGATTAGTACACAATTATAATTGTGAACTAGTCTTGATCTACAAACTTATCCTATTGTTTAGACATATGTGTATTCTTTTTCTCTCTTGATTAACACTACTCTATTCTATCCATTATTTGTTATGCCCCTACCCCTATAGTGTCTATAGTGTTATGAGTAGTCGACTTGTGGCTACCTTAACTCTTAATTAAGTCATATTATTGTTATTATATTGTTTTTTAGTTATTTAGGTTGGCCTAATTCTTATATAGGGTTATCTAGGTCAGCCTAAGTGATATCCTAGGCATAAGTATGGTATATATTGGAGAAACAGGTAGGGTATTATCATCATGTTGAGTATTATGTTCTTGGTGAAGAATATTGGAGGTATCCCCCTCAAAGTGGATTAGGAGGTTGCCCCCTAGAAGTAGACCCTAATAGGTGCACCAACAAGATTATTCCCAAAATCATGATCCTAATGAATTATATAACATGGAATAGTTGGGGACTTTGGGGATACAACAAAATTGATACTCAAGCAAGAACACCCATAAAATTATGATCTTGATAAATAATAACTGGTATAAAACTATTATGGATCAAAATTCAAGAAAACCAATAGACAAGTACCAAAGTAAGTATCCACCTAAAATCACAATCTTGATTGATAACTTACCATAAAATGGTCAGGAATCAAACTTCAATGAAACCAATAAACTAGTACTTGAATATGAGGAAGGTTGAAATCCCAAATTTGAAAAGATAAAATAATCTGAAGTGCAAGAAGCAAAAGTTAGGGATCAAAATTAACTCCAAACAAGTACCCTAACAAGAAAACATTTGAAGTCATGATATTGATGAATGATAAA
>VDFB02281492.1:1082136370-1082223870 GCA_007258455.2 Sequoia sempervirens
ATTGTTTAATTATATTTTTTTCTATGATCAAATTCTTCTTGAATCTTCAAAGTACTTATTAGTGATGATTTTTTTTGGTCTTCCACAAATTGGACTCTTGGTGTCACCTTCAATCATGATGTGATAGATTGGAGATGGTATCCATATAATTTCACAAATAGGGACATTTTTTAATAAGTATGGAAGGAAATGTTAGACCACCATTCTACTAGTGGTAGCCAATCTACCATTGAAACTACTTATTTGAAATGAAACAATGTAAATACCCTTCTAAGAACTTACAAATGATCTCCATTTTTCCATCTTATTGATGATGGAAAATGAATATTTTTTAGCTAATTGAGTACCCAAATAAGAGAATAAATTATTCAAAAATTTACTAGTAAAGATAGGATCATGATCATTGATGATAACCATTGGGATACCATGTAACTTTTGTATATTCTTCATAAATTATTTTATCATTGTACCTGATATAAAATGATGGGATAATGAATAAAATAGGCATATTTGGTGAGGTGATCTACCAATACCATGATGGAAATACTACATTTAAATCTTGGAACACCTATGATGAAATCCATGGAGACCTCTTCCTACCGCTGGCTAGGAATAACCAAGGATTACAAAAGACCAAGTGTCTCAACTATCTCCCTTTTATTTCTTTGACATAACAGATATTTTGCAAAAAAAATTGAACATAACCTTTAATCCCTTCCCAACACAAATCCTACTTGGTTCTATGATATTTCTTCAAAAATCCTAAATGATCCCCAATTGGGAAACCATGAATCTATTAAAAAATCTTGTGTTTGAGAGCAAATTCTTGTATAGGTAAAATATCTATTTATACCACAAAGAGTCTCCCTTACAAAAACTTTACTTAAACTATTGGAATAATTTTGTAATTATTGAGTGAGATTACTTGTAACAATATCATTTTGCCACTTTTCTTTGGCTTCTTCAACCTAATTTGCTTGCAAAATTGAAATTATGCATAATAATACCTAATCCTTTACATCCTTCCTAGATAGTGCATCATCTTATAGAAAATATCAAGTCATAACCCAACATCTTAGTGATCTAATTTTGTTTCTTTTCAAAATATAACCATTACTCCAAAAAATATTCTAGGCTATCATGATATGTCGTAACTTTGAAGAGTCTACCTATTAGATACAATCTTCACTATTTTACCACATGAAGAATAGCTAGTCTTTACTTCTAATAAATGGGTTTGATTTTATTTTTACCCTTCAATTAATGACTTCAAAATCAATGTGCCTACCTTCTTGCATGAGGACTAATCCAATACCATTTATTGAAGTATAATACTCCAAAAATTAAATTACACAATTTTCAATGTGGGCCTAAGAAGAGAATTATAATTAGATACACTTAAATTGGAGAGTATTTTAATACATACTAATGAAGTGAGGGAGGACCATAAAGATGATTTTTTGGTTCATTATTTTCAATGCAATATTTGATAACTCTTTCATTCTCCTTACATGTGTACTACTGAGCACACACAAGACCATTACATAGTTAAAATTATATAATTTACTTAGAATGGTTAGTGATTATGATCAATCCATTTGTAACCTCACAAAATCATATTTTCCAACATGAAATGTGAGAACTCAGATTAAAATATAGTGAATATAAAAGCCTTAAAAGTATCATTAGAATTACACCATTATGCCTACCATAGACCAACTATAAAGTTCTCTTGACACAAAGTATTGTCAAAGAATTAGAGTTCAACATCCTAGCATGTTCATGGTCAAAGTATCAAGGATACAAGAAGTTTGATGCCCCAAATTAAAGGTTGGGGAAATCCATTAAGTGAGTCTATTTTTTCTAATCATGTCTAAATTACACTATACTAAAAGAAAACCAAACTCCAAACCTAAATATAAAAGAGAAATATAAGGATTTAGGGTTTAGGGATGAAGAGAAGCTCATAATAGGTATGAAAATAAGGGTATTTCCCAAACTCGTGATTTTTCAAATAATATAGCATAGAAAATTTAAGGATCAAACTTCAAGGATATCGTGAAAAAAGTGCCTATAATAAACAAATACCCAAATTTGTGTTCCTAATAAAGATATAATGTAAATTAGTTAGCGATTAAACTTTATGGATACCACAATGAGTACCTAAACACAAGGATGAACAAATCCCTAAAGCTTAAAAAAATATAATGAATTTCAAGCATGGGAGTTAGGCTTTGAGGACTAGAAGTAGACCCTAATAGGTGCCCCAACAAGATTATTCCCAAAATCTTGATCCTGATGAATTATATAACATGAAATAGTTGGGGACTTTTGGGATACAACAAAATTGATACTCAAACAAGAACACCAATAAAATTATGATCTTGATAAATAACAACTGGTATAAAACTAGTAGGGATCAAAATTCAAGAAAACCAATAAACAAGTACCAAAGTAAGTATCCACCTAAAAGCACAATCCTGATAGATAACTTACTATAAAATGGTCAGGAATCAAACTTCAAGGAAATCAATAAACTAGTACTTGAATATGAGGAAGGTTGAAACCCCAAATCTGAAATGATAAAATAATCTTAAGTGCAGGAAGCAAAACTTAGGGATCAAAATTAACTCCAAACAAGTACCCTAACAAGAAAATATTTGAAGTCGTGATATTGATAAATGATAAATCCTAGAATAGTCAAGGATAAAAATTTGGGAATACTACAAAATAAGTACACAAATAGGAAGATGACCAAAACTATGACTCTTAAATAACCAAGGATGGGAGACATACTTCAAAATAAACACTAAACATGTACCCAAATAGGAGGATGGTTGAAATCCAAAATCTAAAAAAGTTAGAATACATCTCTAAGTACATGAGTCAAGCTTTGAGGGTCCAAAGCAACTCATCCCAAAATAGGATGGTCAAGACCAAGCCCACAAGTTTGATGCCTAGCATTGGGGCTTACGAGGGAACAACATCATGAGGTAAAAATACACTCCAAACCTCCAATAAACACATTTTTTGAAGGGGAAAGGACCCATACAACTAGGGCATGATATAAAACAAGAAAATTAACCAAAAACCAAAAAAAATGGAGGAAAACCACAAGAAAGTAAAAGTGTGTCCTAATACATAAAACACAAAAAATAAGAAAACAAGAAGCAAATAAAACCAAAACAAAGAAAACAAGACTAGGTTTTCCATTATTAGTCCAAGGAGGAGATCCTACTTGGTAAACAACATTTAGATGCTTGATAGCCAAGATGTACACTTGAGCCAACAAGAAAACTAGTTGTGTGAAAACATAAATTCAAAAGGAAATGCACGAAAAGAATGAGTCCATTGACAATAAAAGGAAAAATGATACACATGTAAATATACCACTAATTTAGAGTCAAAAGGTAGGTCGAGGGTGACATCACATCCTATGCATTGATGATTTTGTACATTTCTTTATAGTCATGCCAAGATGACCAACTTTCAAAGTTCAAATGAGGGTGATGCATAAAAACCCCAATAACTCTAATCTACACAAGGGGTCAGAGTTTCCTTTATGGTCATGTTGGGATGACCAACTCTGAAAGTTTGACAAAAGAAAAAATCCTTGAAATAAACATAAGGTAAAAAGAACAAAGGTAAAATAAAATAAAATACATGAAAAGAAACAAAATAAATATATAAAAAAATAAACAAAATAAGGGGGTCCTTATTTTGCTAAGGAAAAATGGGGTGTGTGTGTGCAAAGCACAAAAATACCATGTTATATTAAGAATTAAATTAAAACTATTTAAGACCTCAGTGCAAAGAACAAATAAAACTATTCTAGCAAATGATACTAAAATTGAAATAGCATGTAATAGAGTTAGTTCCCACAAAGAGATATACAAACACTCAAGAAGCAAAATAGCATTATGAGAACGCACATTAGCATGAATAAATAACAAGCTAGAGAAGTGGATGCATATGTAAGAAAGAGGGGAGGAAAAACTAACCAATAAAAAATGTAACTCCAACTACTAAATTATACCCATGGAAGATGCCATCTACCCTTATTATGACCCATTCACTATAACCAAGCAAGCTAAACTAAATGTGTAGGAAAATACATAATATCTGGAACTAAGAAAAATAAGAAAACATACTATAACACTTTAACATTCAATCAATTTGAAATTTTTAAATAATAAATCTCACTCATGCCCCATTTTTTATTTGACTTTTTTTCCTTGTGTGTAGGATGTTCATTTTTCTAATCACTTTTGAGGTGCACTTATCAAGAGTGTTATTTCTACTACCTTAGGACTCCTCTATAACATCATCTATGGTATTGTCATATACCTCATTATAATCTCCCTTTGAGGTATTCCCTTGTTTATCAATAGATGGTGTAAATACTAATGTTTTAGGTCAATATGCTAGACCACACACATTGCCAAATATATGATATTATATTTTTATATTTTGATGAGCACCCTTTTCTACTTTTGGAACCTAGCAACTACTCATCTCTCACAAATTGGATATTGTATAAAATTTCATTGTGTTTAAGGTCACTATTAAAGACTTAATAGTTTTAACATCATCTCTAACATGAAACTAAAAAAAAAAATTAACAAAAGAAACCATGGATCCCTGAAGCTTAGATGTAACACTACTCAATATCATTTGTAACAATGAAACTAAACAACAAATAAATAGGAGGAATATTGTATTCATAGAATAATAAAGAAGTTATGACTTGCCTCTTATTGACTTGTTAGTACCCATAGTCTATTGTCTATGCCTCACTAAAAATAGAAATCCATGTAGGAAGCAAGGACTAGGCATAGAAGAAATTAAAGAAAGGAGTATAAAACATAATTATTCAAAAGACATAAAGATTCAAGAATCAACTCAATCCAAATGAAGAGTAGAACAAAATGTGTAAAATAATAATTGAGAGTTTTAGTTGTTTTTATATGAACTCAAATTTGGCAAAAACCACCACATTGTAAAATAGTGGAGGAAATATGTGGTGAACGTCATCTAATTATAAAATAGTAGATGTAAATGTTGGGTGATTATAACCTTGATTCAAAGCATGAGTTATGATTTCAAGGTGATTATGGCCCCAACATAAGGTGGAGTTATAATGCTAAAGACGAAATTGATTCTCATACAAGACAAAATTTTAAGTTTATCAATAAATATGTAGGTTAATTAAAACATTGCTCCTAAATTCCATATAATTCCCTAATGAAAATGCATAGTTTATCGTTGTGAAAATATTTTAATATAAATACTTTATAAATATTAGGGCAATGATTTAGCACACATTGAACTAAATTATCTTAAATTCATGGTGATTTGGGTCCCTATCATTTCATTTTATTCAACAAAATTGCATGGGTTGGTTTGAATTGTTTGCCAATGAGAAAAGTTTCACCATTAAAAAAGTTGTTGCCTATCACTAGGGGAGAGGACCCAGTAGTTGAGCATCCTAACTTCGCGCTTCTCAAAATCTTACGTGGAAATTTCAAAAAATTCCCAATTTTTTAAGCAGCTTGCTTGGCAACACCCCTACTTATAACTAAGGTTTCAGGGTCACATCATCAAATATGATGCCACATCAACCTGCTTTTTGTTGAGGTTTCCAAAAAGGTCCCAAAAAAAAGTGAGACCGATACTTGTGCACTAAATCATGTTTTATTGGTGCGCCAATGTGGCATCACATGATTTGTTGCTTTTTAGATCTAAGGAATACATATTATTCAATTATTGGTAGTTATCATCAACACTAACAACTTTAAAGTCACAACTATTGGTTCAATATTGTTAAAAATATTGGGCATTAAATCAATAAATGCTATAACAACTATTGAAACATGCTCAACTATTGGATCCTTTCCCCTACCGCCTAATTAATAAGCATGAGAACTTGGATGATCACTATCATACAATTGTTTATCATAATAATGTTTAACCTATTTGTGGTCACAATAGTGGCTAATAGACTTCTTAACAAACTTATTATCATTAACATGTTCTTGATTCAAACATTACTTAAACTTCTATACAAATACTAATACATTCAATTCTTTATGAAATTGATTTTTTTTTTTTTAAATTTAACTCAATTTAATATATTCACTTTATGGTGTGCTTTCATACTACCGCATATGCTAATTTTGTGATATGCTCTAATACCATTTTTTTTATTAGTTATAATATCATTTTAAAATAATATTTGCCGATTTCATTATGAAAAAATAAATAAAAACTAAAACCCTTTCAAACTAACTTAAAGTTGAGACGGTTTTATTATGATTAGAATGATGGAAAATATTGAGGATTTTAAGAATATACTTCACTTTTTAAGGTACAAAAAAAAAGTGTAGAAAATAAAATAGGAGGATTTCTTGAGGCACGAAACAATTGTTGAGGAATATAATTATTGCGAGGAAACAACGTTCGAATGGCCATGGAAAAAGGAGAGTATCGAGAACGTGAAGTAAAATTTAATTTCTCAAGAGATTTTGCTTCCTTTATTATAGGCAGATTGAATGTCATGGATGGGACGTCCACAAAGATTTTAAGTCCAAATTCAATACAGGGTTCTATGCATTATGTTCAAGTATTTTTTTAAAGCTATAAATCTTCTTATGGAATTAACTTGTAAGGATTTTACATATGAAGTTACAACATTTGAGAAATACCTGTAAATCTATAGTTATAAGAATTGTGAATGTAAATCATTTTATTTTGTTGGTGGCACGGCGTTATTTATAAATTCTTATGGTGTTAGATAGATAGTCATTAGGAGAATAATTCAAAAAAATATTTGGAAAGGAAATAAACAATCTCTACACTTAGTTTAGACTAATCTAATAGAATCCATACATATAAGTACATATTAATTTACACTAAATAATAAATAGTTGGAGTATGATCATCTGACAATTGTACTCTCTTATAATGGAATAAGGAGGACAATGATACTTAGCTCTATGATCAAATAAGTGTAATAATCAATCAAGATTTTGATTTTTCTAATATTATAACTTGAAAAGTGTGACCTCTTTATCTAGTGAATGTATCAGATTTTATGTTTGCTGTGTACCCTTTGAAAGGATAGAGTTGTAGATTAGTACACAATTATAATTGTGAACTAGTCTTGATCTACAAACTTATCCTATTGTTTAGACATATGTGTATTCTTTTTCTCTCTTGATTAACACTACTCTATTCTATCCATTATTTGTTATGCCCCTACCCCTATAGTGTCTATAGTGTTATGAGTAGTCGACTTGTGGCTACCTTAACTCTTAATTAAGTCATATTATTGTTATTATATTGTTTTTTAGTTATTTAGGTTGGCCTAATTCTTATATAGGGTTATCTAGGTCAGCCTAAGTGATATCCTAGGCATAAGTATGGTATATATTGGAGAAACAGGTAGGGTATTATCATCATGTTGAGTATTATGTTCTTGGTGAAGAATATTGGAGGTATCCCCCTCAAAGTGGATTAGGAGGTTGCCCCCTAGAAGTAGACCCTAATAGGTGCACCAACAAGATTATTCCCAAAATCATGATCCTAATGAATTATATAACATGGAATAGTTGGGGACTTTGGGGATACAACAAAATTGATACTCAAGCAAGAACACCCATAAAATTATGATCTTGATAAATAATAACTGGTATAAAACTATTATGGATCAAAATTCAAGAAAACCAATAGACAAGTACCAAAGTAAGTATCCACCTAAAATCACAATCTTGATTGATAACTTACCATAAAATGGTCAGGAATCAAACTTCAATGAAACCAATAAACTAGTACTTGAATATGAGGAAGGTTGAAATCCCAAATTTGAAAAGATAAAATAATCTGAAGTGCAAGAAGCAAAAGTTAGGGATCAAAATTAACTCCAAACAAGTACCCTAACAAGAAAACATTTGAAGTCATGATATTGATGAATGATAAATCCTAGAATAGTCAAGGATTAAAATTTGGGAATACTACAAAATAAGTACACAAATAGGAGGATGACCAAAACTATGACTTAAATAGCCAAGGATGAGAGACATACTTCAAAATAAACACTAAACATGTACCCAAATAGGAGGATGGTTGAAATCCAAAATCTAAAAAAGTTAGAATAAATCTCTAAGTATAGGAGTCAAGCTTCAAGGGTCCAAAGCAACTCATCCCAAAATAAGATGGTCAAGACCAAGCCCACAATTTTGATGCCTAGGATTGGGGCTTATGAGGGAACGACATTATGAGGTAAAAATACACTCCAAACCTCCAATAAACACATTTTTTAAGGGGAAAAGACCCATACAACTAGGGCATAATAAAAAACTAGAAATTAACCAAAAACCAAAAATAAAAGAAAATGGAGGAAAGCCACAAGAAAATAAAAGTGTGCCCTAATACATAAAATACAAAACATAAGAAAACAAGAAGCAAATATAACCAAAATAAAGGAAACAAGACTAGGTTTTCTATTAATAGTCCAAGGAGGAGAGCCTACTTGGTAAACATCATTTAGATACTTGATGGCCAAGATGTACACTTGAGCCAACAAGAAAACTAGTTGTGAAAGCTCATGAAAACACAAATTTAAAAGTAAATGCATGAAAAGAATGAGTCCAATGACAATAAAAGGAAAAATGATACACATGCAAATATACCACTATGTAGAGTCAAAAGGCACGTCGAGGGTGACATTACATCCTATGCATTGAGGATTTCATAGATTCCTTTATAGTCATGCCAAGATGGCCAACTTTCAAAGTTTGATGAGGTTGATGCATAAAAACCCCAAGGACTCTAATCTACACAAGGGGTTAGAGTTTCCTTTATGGTCATGTTGGGATGACCAACTCTGAAAATTTGACAAAAGAAAAATTCCTTGAAATAAACATAAGGTAAAAAGAACAAAGGTAAAATAAAATAAAATAAGTGAAAAGCAAGAAAATAAATATATGAAAAAAGAAACAAAATAAGGGAGTCCTTTTTTTGCTAAGGAAAAATTGTTGTGCAAAGCACAAAAATACCATGTTATATTAAGAATTAAATTAAAACTATTCAAAACCTCAGTGCAAAGAATAAATAAAACTATTCTAGCAAATGATACTAAAATTGAAATAGCATGTAATAGAGTTAGTTCCCACAAAGAGATACACAAACACTCGAGAAGCAAAATAGCATTATAAGTACTCACATTAGCATGAATAAATAACAAGCAATATAAAAAAGGTAACTCCAACTACTGAATTATACCCATGGAAGATGTCATCTACCCTTATTATGACCCATTCACTATAACCAAGCAAGCTAAACTAAATGTGTAGGAAAATACATAATATATGGAACTAAGAAAAATAAGAAAACATACTATAACACTTTAACATTCAATCAATTTGGAAATTTCAAATAATAAATCTCACTCATGCCCCATTTTTTATTTGGCTTTTTTCCCTTGTGTGTAGGATGTTCATTTTCCTAATCACTTTTGAGGTGCGCTTATCAAGAGTGTTATTTCTACTACCTTGGGACTCCTCTATAACATCATCTATGGCATTGTCATATACCTCATTATAATCTTCCTTTGAGTTATTCCCTTGTTTATCAATAGATGGTGCAAATCCTAATGTTTTAGGTCAATATGCTAGACCACACACATTTCCAAATATATGATATTATGTTTCTATATTTTAATAAGCACCATTTTCCACTTTTGGGAACCGAGCAACTACTCAACATCTCTCACAAATTGGGTATTGTATAAAATTATTGACTTTTTAGTACCCATAGTTTGTCATCTATGCCTCACTAAAAATAGAAATCCATGTAGAAAGCAAGGACTAGGCATAGAAGAAATTAAAGAAAGGAGTCTAAAACATAATTATTCAAAAGAAATAAAGATTCAAGAATCAACTCAATCCAAATCAAGAGTAGAACAAAATGTGTAAAATAATAATTGAGTGTTTTAGTTGGATTTATAAGAACTCAAATTTGGCAAAAACCACCACATTGTAAAATAGTGGAGCAAATATGTGGTGAACCTCGTCTAATTATAAAATAGTTGATGTAAATGTTGGGTGATTAGAACCTTGATTCAAAGCATGAGTGATGATTTCAAGGTGATTATGGCCCCAACATAAGGTGGAGTTATAATGCTAATGATGAAATTGATTCTCATACAAGGCAAATTTTTAAGTTTATTGGTAAATATGTAGGTTAATTAAAACATTGCTCCTAAATTCCATATAATTCCCTAATGAAAATGCATAGTTTATCATTGTGAAAATATTTTAATATAAATACTTCATAAATATTAGGGCAAAGATTTAGCACACATTGAACTAAATTATCTTAAATTCATGGTGATTTGTGTCTCCTATCATTTCATTCTATTCAACAAAATTGCATGGGTTGGTTTGATTGTTTGCCAATGAGCGAAGTTTCACCATTAAAAAAGTTGTTGTCAATCACTACCACCTAATTAATAAACATGACAACTTGGATGATCACTATCATACAATTGTTTATCATAATAATGTTTAACCTATTTGTGATCATAGCAGTGGCTAATAGACTTCTTAACGAACTTATTATTATTAACATGCTCTTGATTCGAACATTACTTAAACTTCTATACAAACACTAATACATTCAATTCTTTATGAATTTGATTTTTTATTTTTGTAAGAGTGCTTTCGTATGCTAATTTTGTGATATGCTCTAATACCATTTTTTTTATTAGTTATAATATCTTTTTAAAACAATATTTGCTGATTTCAATATGAAAAAATAAATAAAAACTAAAACCCTTTCAAACTAACTTAAAGTTGAGACGGTTTTATTATGATTAGAATGATGGAAAATATTGAGGATTTTAAGAATATGCTTCACTTTTTAAGTTAGAAAATAATAAGTGTAGAAAATAAAATACCTAGGAGGATTTCTTGAGGCACGAAACAATTGTTGAGGAGTATAATTATTGCGAGGAAACAACGTTTGAATGGCCATGGAAAAAGGAGACAGTCGAGAACGTGAAGTAATTTCATTTCTCAAGAGATTTTCCTTTATTATAGGCAGATTGAGTGTAATGGATGGGACGTTCACAAAGGATTTAAAGTCTAAATTCAATAAAGGGTTTTATGCATTATGTTCAAGTATTTTTTTTCAAGCTATTATTCTTCACTAAGGATTTTACATATGAAGTTACAACATTTGACAAATACTAACTAAATTTATAGTTATAGGAATTGGGAATGTAAATCATTTTATTTTGTTGGTCATGCAGAGTTATTTACAAATTTTTATGACATTAGATAGAGGAAAAAATCAAAGATAGTCTAGGAGAATAAATCTCAAAAATATTTGGAAGGGAAATAAACAATCTCTACGTTTAGTCTAGACTAATCTAATAGAATCCATACATATAAGTACATATTAATCTACACTAAATAATAAATAGTCGGAATATGTTCATTTGACAATTGTACGAGCTCTATAATGGAATAAAGAGGACAATGATACTTAGCTCTATGATCAAATAGTTGCAATAATCAATCAAGATTTTGATTATTCTAATATTCTAACATGAAAAGTGAGACCTCTTTGTCTAGTGAATGTATCAAATTCTATGTTTGCTTTGTACCCTTTGAAAGGATAGAGTTGTAGATTAGTACATAATCATAATTGGAACTAGTCTTGATCTACAAACTTATACTAGTATTTAGAAATATGTATATTATTTTTCTCTCTTGATTAACACTACTATATTCTATCCATTCTATGTTATGCCCCTACCCCTATAGTGTGTATAGTGTTATGAGTAGTAGGCTTGTGGCTATCTTAACTCTTAATTAAGTCATATTATCATTATTATATTGTTATTTAGTTATTTAGGTTGGCCTAGTGCTTATATAGGGTTATCTCTAGGTCAACTTGGGTGATATCCTAGGCATAAGTATGGTATATATAGGAGGTATAGGTAGGTTATTATCATCATGTTGAGTATTATGTTCTTGGTGAAGCATATTGGAGGTATCCCCCTCAAAGTGGCATATTATTATTAAGTTTTTGCAACATATTCCTATTATATTAGTCTATTATGCAAGTTATTTCATAACATTCTCTCAACTAGGGGACAAATAATTCTAAAAAATAACTTTGATAAGTTGTCATACAATCAAGTCATGAGGACCATCTTCTTAGATTATCCCTTGAGAGTAGACATAGGATAAAAAACATCAAACAAATGCATATGATACATACTAGTTACTCTTTTTAGTGCACCAAATCCAAGTGTTTCATTATTGATTGACCTTTCAATGCTTTAGGATTATCAAATGATTACTTTCTTGGATGATTAGATTGAATGCAATAAATGTCTTTAAATACTAGCACATGAAATAAAATCACAAAAAATGTGTTTAGTTGGCTTTAGGTGAGAAAGGGAAATGAGGCCCATTGACTAATTTTGAATGTTTAAATTTAATATTAGCGTAATTCAACAAGTGCACAATTGCAAGGACATCATCATGATTGAAAACATGTCTTGGGTCAAACAAGTGGCTAGATCAAAGTGCATAGTGGATAAATGGATACAAGCATTGGTAAGGATGTGATAATTAGACAAACATGTTAAATGTATAGAGATATGTTCACATAGGGATAATAAAGATATACGCATAGATGTGTGTCGATAAAAGTGGGTAATGGCTAAGTAAATGAGCTTGAATTTGCACAAGTGTGTGTTATTTGTCACCATTTACATGCATTAGGGTGAGCACAAGATCATAATGGGCCAAAAAACACCCTTAAGTGGCAATAAAAATACCAATAAAATATAATCAAGTAACTTTACATAAAAAATTGAATGACTTACCTACAAAATCTAGGGCAAAGAAAGTAGTATTAGAACTAGATCCCATTCAAGGGTTATTAGATAAAAGGAACCAATATAAAAATAATAAGGTTTTGATTAGTTAATTTGGGTGTTCTTATATATATTATATTTTTATTAGATTGCAAGAATCAGGTAGTCCCCCTATAAACCGTAGTGTGCATGGTAAAAATAAATTTACGTGATCGGTGATGTTGGAATGACACACTCTCTAATACCACAAGGATGGGGGGGAGATTGGATCTCATGACCTCTTGCTTGCAAAAAGATTATTTAACCAATCAAGTCAGGGCCCCCACCTCGTATATATATATATATATAGTGCCCCCTCCTTTGAAGTTAAATTGAATTTTGTAGTGTTGCAAAAGGGAACTCAAGGTTGGAAAGAGCAAGGTATATCCTCAGTGACAAGCATAAAGAATATAAATGGTGAGGGAAAAGGATATTGGTGTCAATTCAAATAATGAAGTGGGATGTGAGGCTCTTTTTCTAGGGTTAAAAGTGGTATTAGCAAGTGGATATAGTTAGATTGAAGGGTAAGTAAATTCTAATAATGTGATTCAAGTGGTTAAAAAACTTATTCTCCAAGGTAGAAGATGAGAGCATACCTTGGTGAAACTTTATCCCTACTTTCTAAATTCATACAAATTTCCTTTGCTCATATATAGATTGCAAAATATGGTAGACAAACTCTTAGTGAATTACAAGGCCTCTCTCTAGCTTTGTGTCTCCTTTCAAAGTAAATATATTCATGATTAGGGGAAGTTGTATGACTTCCTTAAACTGGATCATCATTCATAGGTTCTCATTAATGAGATAATTAGTGGTATTAATACCTATCAAGTGTTGGATTGTGTAAATGTTAATAATTCCCTAGCTTTTTATCATGATTTCATATACAATATGATAGTTGAAAACCTTTAGCTTGGAGATGGAGGTCGCAGATGGAAATTATGATGCTTGGGTTTAGCTACTATAATTTTGTGGGGGTTGCTATGTCTTTTTCTTGATGATGGCATAGAATTTAGGTGAGTTTGTTGGTGATTTTTCTTTGTTAACCTTTGACTCTAAGGTTCTTACCATGCTATGACTAATGTGACCAAATTCTACAAATGGAAGACACCTATCTTTGATTCAAGGATTGGAAAAGGCCAACAAAAAAGGGGATTTTAGCCCCTTCTATACTTTGAGCTCTGCCAAACTTGGGAGGGTGATCCCAAAGATCTTTCAAAGGATAAAATAGTCAAGGTTTGAAGTGAATCCCCATAAAATATTATTCTTCTTTAACTATGGTTCTTGGTTTTTGTGGAAGATTATTTCATTCAATTTACAAATCTCTTATTTAAGAAGCTCTGTTAAACATGCAACTAAGGATAAGTCTTTGGTCACAACCCTTTGAGATTTATTTTGTGAAAAATGCATATAAACCATTAACCTAGTAAAATACATAATGCAACAATCCTCTTGGGTTTTAACAATCATAGGATTACTATAGGTTTAGCAAAAATTCATAGTAATGAACTATGCACAATGTTTGGAAAAACAAGAACTAAAAAATATACAGGTTACTTATATTTTTCTTGACTTTATGAGTGAAAATGGTTAGCTTTTAGAGTTGACCAATGACCAATCCTACAAAAAAGTTGGATCCAAATGAAACCCTAAAGTAAAAGTGAACCCTAACTCTTAGATGAGTTTAATGTGCTTGGCTTAGTCTTGAAGAATTTGAACCTTCAAATGCCCCTCTTTCCCAATAATATACCTCTACTTAATAATCCTAAATTAGTTTAAGAACTTTAACACCTATTAACTTTGAAAGATTCTTCTTTGACATACAACTACATGAGAATAAAATAGTTTTATGGCACTTCTTAAATGTAAACTAACATAGTTTTACACAAAGAACAATAAACATGAACAAGGTTCCTTTAATGCCCTAAAATTCTTAAATAACATAGGAGAGAATATATTGTAAATAAAAGGATACATATTATGTTTATTTTATGAGAAATATTTACATTCTCACTAAAAATATCAAATGGAGTAAAAGAATAATAGTTACACTCATTTTCATGAGTCAAAATAAAACTTCGAGCTCAACTTGAATGAGATATTTTCCTTGTGGATATAAAAAAATCCAATGCTTTATAATGAATCACAAAGTCCCTTACATAGATCTAGAACTAGGGCACAAAAACATGGTCAAATGAGTGTGCATGACTAAACCATTCTATTTTCATCACCATCTACATCATATAGCCTTGAAAGTGTTACCCCAAGGTCGAATAACATCCTAACAATCATAAAAATATAATCATGAAGATCTGCAATTAAATTTCTTGCCAAATTATGTCCAAATCCCCACACCAAAAGTATGAAAAGGTCCATGAAATAAACTAAAAAATCATCTAAAAAGATGTGAAAGATTATCCTCTACAAGAAAATGATCTCTTGTAATAAGTATAGAATGGGAATGGAATCCACCATCATTGATCCATGCCTTTTTTGTAATAAACAATAATTTTAATGCTTTTCCTACTAGGTATAGGACCAAATCGAGCCATAAATAAAACCATAACCAATTACAACTATTTTACAATATAAATCACTCAAATCATATGCTAAAAAACACTCAAATCCTCTCAAGTAGTGAAAATACAACACCATTAGTTGTCAATGTTAGTGTAAATAGAGTCATTATCATACCTAGTTAGCTAATCACCTTTCTAGGATTGACCTATTCACGCCTAATGTAAGCTTACTTAGGCTTATTTTTCTTTTGTCTTACTTCATAACATTGAGACATGTGTCCTCATGACTTGAGAAACCTATTGACACTTGCTCACCCACTTGTCAAGTGAGCTCACAAGTGTCCCATCTTTGGAGGGGTAGTTAGTCATTGTCTCATACCTTCTCATCTCCTCATCCTTGCCTATATATGCAAGGATCGATTGTTGTATTTACACAGTCTTCATATTATATCGATAGACATACTATTGTGTTCATAGTTTCACTTGTGGAAGGTTATCAAATTTGAGCTCTTTGATCTTGGCATTCTCCAACATGGTATCAGAGCCATGAGAGCATGTTCCTTCCCACACCAAGGTGAATCCCAAACATATCCCTATCAATGGAGTGTCATAGAGCCAACCATACACTACCATCACTTCCAAAAGGCTTGAGAAACAAGAAATGCCTTTCTTTTCCTCATTTTTGGTTATTTTTATTTTTTGCAATTTTTTGAGCCATTGTGCCTATTTTCAAAAAGTTATAAAAAAATTAGCAGAAGGCCAATTGTCCCTCTACCCATCTTCTCGTTAGGGTAGATTTTGCATTTTGTAAATATTTTTTTCAATTTCAACCTATTAAGCAAAGTTTTGGCCTATCCGACCTATTGTTGCAAGAAATATTGTTGTAATTTCTTGACCTATTTGACCTATTTGCAGAATTATTTTTTCTATTTGCATAGTTCATGTTCTAGTAAAAGATATTTCAAGACAATTTTATGGGTTTCTAAGCAACGGGAATTATCAGAGGTGCAACACACAAGTCCATTGAGGTTGACATTCTTATTTATTTACAAATTGGATTTTTTCTCTATGTATTTGATCAACCTCCAACTCTCGATCTGGTGTGGAGTCTATTGTTGTGATTTTTCTATTGTTGTAAGGGTTTCTCTTGGTCATTTAGGTACCTTTGTACACATTTCATCTACTTCTAACTTGTCATTTTTCTTTTGTTCCTTTTCCAATTGAAAACTAACATTTTTTCCTTGAACAAATATCTTAGAAGCACTAGCAATCAAGGCCAAGGCCTTATCTTTATGTTCATCTATTCTCATCATTTCTAGCAATAGGACATAAATCTTAATTTGTGATAAGATGTGTCATATCAATTGGAGCATAGTTAACTATATTAGGAACAAAGCTACTAGAAAAAGAGGACTACCAACCTTTCCTTATTTGCTTTGAAGACTTTCCTTTTGAGAATTCATGATGTTAGTCTTTTCTTCCTCCATCTTCTTATTTTGATACTTAGCTTTGATAATTGGAGAAATAACTTGGTTAAAAGATAATTGATGGTTTTTTTGTATTCTTTATGTTTTTTCCTTTCCACATAGTTGTTTTATTTCTTTTTTCATGACCTTGATCTTCTTGGTGATTTCCATCTTCTTTGATGAAAAGGCTACCAACCTTTTCTTGACAACCATTATTTCCTTTACTTATCAAAATTGTAGCTTCTCTTTACCTGGGCAATAGAAGCATTATTCAACTCTCTAATTTCTTTATTTGATGGTCTTCTCAACTTAATATCAAATCCTGATGATTCAAAATTGTATATTGAATAATCATGTTCTTCAACCTCATCATCAAAGAAAACCTATTAGTGATAACTATTCTTTATGTGTCTTAAATCATCAATATCAAGTTCTACCCCCTCTTCTTTTGAAGATTAATAAACCTTGTTCTCAGAATGCAACTTTGTTGAGAACATGTTAATATCTTAATTTTTTCATATTGATCATCATTGCAATCATCACATGGTATTGTAGGGTCATCAAATAATTGTGTTACTATACATTATGAAGATGAGTGAGGTAATTGACATACTAAACACCATAAGTTATTGTCCATCACATTTACACCCAACCTTTTGAGGGGATTTGTAGTTTCCCTATTTGGTATGTCTCTTTGATTTTGTTGCATTGGTTTACCATTTTGCTAAGTGGTGTTGTAAGGTTGATTTGATAATCTTGGAATTTTGTCTTGCTTTTGATAATTTTGTTTGTCATGGGGTAAACCCTTTTTATTCTTAGCTACCTTGTAGCTGAGGTTTTTAAGGGTACTCATTACTTTACCCAACTTATCTTCAAAAGTGGTTGGTTTATTTTGATGTCCTTTTGGGTTTAGCAAGATCTTGACACCATCTCTTTTGTTAATTTTTCTTGATGCTTTTCTATTATTTTCAATATGAGTAGAAATTTTGAAGGTATCCCTTAATGATTGAGGATTCTTATCCCTTAATTCATAACCCATCTAAATTGGATCATATGGATTACAATATAGGAACAGGCACATAGATTCATTAGGCCTCATGTATGGTGGAATTTTATTAAAAAACCTATTGAATCTAATATTGAACTCTGCCACTGATTCATTAGAACTTGGTAAATCCATTTATAACAAATCATGGGTCATTTTTATCTCAATACTATGTTTTGAATACTCTTTTAAATCATCCCATGATCCTATGCTTGCATTTGGTAGATTTCTACACCAATCTCTGGCCTCACTAGTCAAATATTACATAAAAAGCTTCATTACCACATCCTCATCCTCTACCTCAAAATCATCCATCAAATTTAAGAAATTTTTCAGATGTTATTCACTAGTCACACCATTATTTCTAGAAAATATTGCTAAATATGACCTTACTTCATTATAAATTTGATTAGGGTATCTAGAGATACCACAAAAATTCAATTGTTTATATCTTTCCATTTGCAAAGGCCTTTTGACTTGGATATTTCTAATCCCTGGCTTTGGTTGAACATTTTGGTTTCTAGGGATATTTTATTGTATGTTTTGGTTTTGATGCTTATGGACATACTAAAATCCTATGTTTGGTGGAACAATATACTGTATATGAGAACCCATTTGGTTATATCCTTAGTTTTTGGGTACATAATTTCCTATACTAAGGTTTTGTCCTATATATTGTTGTTGGGGTATTCCTCCCATACCAGTACCTTGCCATTGAGTATGCTATTGCAACTGAGAGTTCTAAGTATGGTTTATTTGAGGGTTTACTAAAACAATAGAGTTTAATAGGCATTAAAGTTGTACCAGAATTATTTTTTTGTGAAGTAGAAGGATTAGAACTTGTTTGAGGGACACCTCCTACAATATTTGTATAAGGAATAACTTGTGATACAACATTAGCATCAGGGTTAAATGAGATTGTATTAGTCACTGTAGAGTTAATCCAAGTGTTTACACATGATTTATAAGAGGGACATTTAAAGGATTATTGCTTCCAGTAGGATTATGTGGTTTTGATGATAAAGTATCATAGGAATTGTAGGATTCTCTCATACTTTATATTCTTTTCTTCATATTATATCTCATATTCATAGCTTGTCTTATTTTCATCTCTTCCAGTTTACTTAACTCAAACTAAAGATCATTTACTTATTTAAGTAATTCATCCTTAGTTTGAAGTATAGTATATTCCCAGCTATAGGAGTTTGTGGGATGTAATTTGAGGGGTACTAGTGGTTGTAAACTGAGCTATGCCAAACACAAAAGGGTTTTGATAAGAAAAGTGAGTGCCAAACACAAAAGGGTTTTGATAAGAAAAGTGAGTTTGCTCCTGGATTGCAAGATTAGCATAAACATTTTCTGAGTTACCCCAGGAATATTAGGATCAACTGTTTGATTTATGATACCATGCCTAAGATCATATTCCCTCTTATTCATTTTAATTTCTCTTTCAAGTTTTTCTTAAAAATCTCTTTGTCACTTTGAATCTATCCAAAGTTCCTTTTTCTTTAGTTTTTTAATATTTATCTCTAGAATTCAAGGAGTTACATACCTAACTAGCAAACTAGTTGAACTATCATCACTACTTGCATAAATAAAATAGGATCTAACTTATATCTTTAGCTTTCCATGTCTACATTTTTTATTTTTTAGCTTTGTTTCAAGATTCTTTGTAGGATCACCCTTGTACAAATACCTCTTGCCTTCCATGTTGAGGAGAGCCCTTTGAAATCCTTCCTTTTTCAACTAGCCCTTTTAGAGGTATCATAATCACCACCCAAATTAATGGGAATACTTCAAAATATTTTATAATTTTTTTGAATGAAATTCAAATTTTGATAAGATTTGTTTAAACTTTCTTTCAATAGATGACTTGAAATAAATATCTAACTCAATTTTCCAAAATTTAGATCACTCAACAAAATGAGTAAATAAAATTTTACAAGTCTAGAATACCTAGGGCATGTATTATCACTCAGTCTTGAATTGTCACCAGTAGAGTTATCAATTTGTTGGTGTTTCCAACTGATTGTCCATGTTTCTCTAAGGATTAGCTAGATTGTATAATTGAGAACCCTAGGTCAGTGGCCAACAAATAGGAGACAAAGTTTATAGTTGTTCTCCCTTGCACTTTAGGCTATACAAAACAAAGGTGGGTTTCCCTTCTCATAACATCATCTTGAATAGGACTAATGTTCGTATTAGAGGTGTTGCTAGCAAGGCTGAGGACCCTTCGATCCAAAGCCAAATTGATAATTTAATGGATGGTCTCAATACTGTTGCTCATACTGTGGTGGAGGAAACTGTCGGTCTAAAACAAAGTATGGAGGGAAGAATGTTATCCCTTGAGGACAAATTGATAAAATTTGGAATGTTGTTATGAAGAGTGGAGATGACCCTAAAGTCTTGACTATGTCGTGTTAGTGTAATTAATTAATTATTACACTAGCATAAGTTAACTTAGGTCATATATCATTTAGTCCTAGGTTGCATTTTAATAAGTCATTTAATAATGGGGTAATGTCCCCTTGTTTGTAGGAGATAAGATTCCTTCTAGAAGATGAGTTGTCCTTCTAGAACTTATCTCAACATTTAATAATTTTCTAGATAGGGTTCACATGTTGTCACATGTTGTTAGATCAAGACACATGGAAACATCATCTTGCATCTTGCATCTCTCTCATGCCTATATATTCAGGGCATTTGTACATTTGTAATAATCTCATAATGTAGATCAATATAGAATCTCCATTGCGCATTCCTAGTTGCAACACTTTTTGTGTGGTTGATTATCTTTCCTGGAAAGGGTCCTCCATTGAAGACTCTGGAGCTTCAGGGACTGTGCATCCATAATCTTAACATGGTATCAGAGCTTGTCCAGTGAAACATCAACCCTCGACCAAGAAAGTTGGTGTGTGAGATTCTTGCAGGCTTGAAGGTTTCCATTGCTAGCTACTTGACTCCACCCGGGGACCAAGTTGATTTCTGAAGCAGATAGAGTCAAATCCCAACTTTCCATTTTCTTCAGAAGGCCTCGAAACCCAAGGATCACCTACTCATTCGTCAAAATCGGAGACATATCATCCAGGAGCCAGTTGAGGTATTATATAGGGTTTGCATTTTTTGTACTATCCATACAAATCTGCTGTAATTTTTTTTTTCCTTTCAGTCCTCCACCATGGTAATTTTTTTAATCATTAGGCTATTTTTTATTTTATCATTTGGGCGAAATTTTCTATAGTTTGGGCATAAATTAATCTGCAGTGGCATCGACTGGCATTTTAATATGCAGTCGGCATATTTATTTTTGCGGTGACTATAGTGTTTGGGTTTATATTTTTCTCTGTCGGCATTCATTATTTATGCAAGGTTAAATAAATCGGCTTTTAAATTTTTGAATTACAAATTTTGCAATATTCAAAAAAATTTATAGTTGTCATTCTGTTGATCGATCAGCCCTGTCACATCTATCAACATCACCTCGGTGTCACCCTGCCGATCAACCTGTCATGGGCCCTCCACACACCACCGACATCATCATTCCGTTGGCCTCGTCTCATCGGTGTTCATCACCCGCTAGAGTTCCTTTCTCGGCCCCCTGATTGGCGTTCACTACTCTGCCGACAACCCTAGCGCCCACCGCAAACCCTGGTCACCTAGAGATCTGAGGGCTCCACCAATCTCGAGCAGTGCCACCAGAACCGACGACCACGCCACCCATTCCGCCGCCGATGAGCCGCTCTACCACCACTATATCCGGTGATGGGTTTTTTTAAAACTATCAACCTGCCCCATGGTCATATCAACAACTGGGGGCCGAATTTTTTTGTCCTGGGGTGCTTAATTCTTGCGCCTAATTAGCCTATTCAGTTCCATTCAACAATTTTTCTTCCAAGGGCCATATCTTCGCGCCATGGTATCAAAAATTTCCAAACGATATATCGACGGAAAGGGAATTTTGTGTACTTTCTAGTGGTGACATCAGTTCTATGAAATTTTGCTGACAAAAAAAGCTACATTCAATGGAATTCAAAACCCTAATCTAGACTCAGAAGCTGATACCTTCGTAACCATTCATCATATTTCATTGATTCCAGCGGCATCAAGAAGTCTTTTCAGAGATTTTTTCATCAATCCAGACCCCTTGATCAGTTTCAGCTCCAAGTACTCTTGCATTGATTTTTTTTTCAATTTGGTGCATTTGTTCAACAACGTGGATATCATGAAGCTTGGGAAAATATTTTTTGATCCGGGTAGCATCACTTCAGTTGTACATCATCCTTGGAAGTCTTTATTTTTTGTTGAACGTCATTTGTCTTTGTATTTTTGGAGAAAGTTCATTATGGGGCTTGCATATACTCCTTCTTTGGTTATGTTGCACAAGGGAAACTATCAACAATGGCGGGATGGGATCAGCCACCATCTCCAATCAATTGATTTTTTGCCTAATCTGTATGGTATAGTTCCCCATCCAAGTGAAGGTATTCATGAATTTCCTTGGAGTTGCAGCAGATACACTATCTTGGAGATCATTGAAATGCAAGTTGATTGTGATGTTTTGAGTACTATTGATCATTGTGATTGTCCTCACATCCTTTGGACTAAGCTTTAGGAGATAGATGGAGATTCAGACACTCCACCCTTCCCCAATGGTCAAGATTCAGAATATCATTCTTCAGATTAGGTACCCCACGATGATATTGTTGTGCAGGAGGTTGATTGCCTTGAATCTTCTGAAGAGGTTGACAAGGTTCCCTTAGGTGCTTCTTCTCCATCAAAGATAGTTGGTATCCTTCACATTCAGTGATTCCTTGTCCAGATTCATTGATTGAGGCTTCCACTATCATCATTTATCAGGACACCTGCAATTTTCCAATCTTGATATCACAGGATGGCTTTGTTTCAGGTATCATTGAATTGGCTACTTCTACAGGTTTGGAGGGCATTCTTGAGGGGGTATCACTCCTCTATTTAGATCCTCCTTTGGATATTTTTCTTGAGTCTCCTCATCCCTTTGTCTCAACCTTGATTGGGAATCTAGAGACTATCTTGGAGGAACTTGGTTTCTCTTCAGAGATTTCATCTTTGAGACTTCTTCCCTATCATTCCATTCAGGATTTGAGGATTCTTCAGCATCCACCATTGGATTTGTTTCTTCCTAGCGGGAGACTTGTGGTTTGGACACATTTGTTGCTTCAAACTTCTTTCAGTGGTTTTGAAGACACTTCATTCAGGGGGGCTATCAAGTCTCCATCACATTCATCATATTCATTCCATCTCAGTCTTTGGATATTGTTCATCATCAGTTTCCACATCGTCCTGGTTTGTCACCCTCTTCATTGATTGTGGCATCTTCATCATCAGGCAAGGAGACACATGAGCAGAGTTCAGAGACATCATCATCCACATGCATCCTCCCCTCCTTCAATTCCTATCCAGAATGGGAAGCATCACTGCACTTGCACTTGGTTCTATTTCTTCCAAAAGGGAGACAAGTTGTTTGTCGACATTGGATCATGTTCTGTCTTCAAACACTTACCATCTTTGCAGGTGTTCACATCTTCTAGGGGGGATATATTGTCTCTCTCTTTCCTCCCTATGGGGGGGCTATTGTATTGTATCCATGTGACAGATGGTGTACTTGGGGGGTATTTGGGAGTCCTTCATCCTTCCCATCCTATCTCACATTTTTGCATCTTCATGTACATGGGTACCTAACATGGCCTCGTAGCCAGGACCCATCATCATCATCATCGATCATCACCTTTGCATAATCATTGCATTTTCCTCCCTAAGTTGAACTTATGGGGGGGTGTTAGTGTAATTAATTAATTATTACACTAGCATAAGTTAACTTAGGTCATATATCATTTAGTCCTAGGTTGCATTTTAATAAATCATTTAATAATGGGGTAATGTCCCCTTCCTTGTTTGTAGGAGACAAGATTCCTTCTAGAAGATGAGTTGTCCTTCTAGAACTTATCTCAGTTGTCCTTCTAGAACTTATCTCAACATTTAATAATTTTCTAGATAGGGTTCACATGTTGTCATATGTTGTTAGATCAATACACATGGCAACATCATCTTGCATCTTGTATCTCTCTCGTGCCTATATATTCAGGGCATTTGCACATTTGTAATAATCTCATAATGTAGATCAATATAGAATCTCCATTGTGCATGCCTAGTTGTAACACTTTCTGTGTGGTTGATTATCTTTCCTGGCAAGGGTCCTCCATTGAAGACTCTAGAGCTTCAGAGACTATGCATCCATAATCTCAACATTTCGAACTTTGTGATGGCTATCTCCCCTAGGACTATTGTTAAAAAGAGAAAGGAAAATGTGTTTGTTGATGTAATGGCTGTTGAGGGTAAGTTGATAGCGAAGGATTATGCTGCTGAAAAGGGTGTTGCTAAAGATTTTGTTTTGAATTGTGAGGTTAAAACTGGTGGGCCTGGGGTTAGGACTAGAAATAGAATGAAAAATCAGGTTGGGACATTAGGTATTGAGGTTTCTGATACTAGGGTTAAGGGGCAGAAGCTTGCTGCTAGTGAGATGGAAGCTATTGAAATTATGAACAATATGTTGTGGTGTTGGCTAGTTTCCTTCTTTTTGGCTATTTTTTGGCTGGTGGTTTGCTGACGATGGGCTAATGGTTGTTTAATGTTGTTTCCTTTTTATATCAGCTGTTCTTTTTTGTAAAGGGCTTCAGGCCCCTTCAAAACCCGTCTTTTACCTCTAATCAAAACATCATCTTGAATTATAGAAATGTTTATAATGATGTCAAAATGGATTACAATCTTCACACTAACAATTTTTAAGAGGATGAGACAGATGGGATAAATTATCTTCAAAACCCTCTATAGATTTATTTTATAATGGTGTGAAATGATCATAAACAAAAGATAAATGATATTAAAGGTAAATTTCAATTTTAAAGTTGATTCTACTTAGGCTTGAATTCTGTGAATCAATTTGACTGGTGCCTTATCCATTGCAGAATCAAGAAATAAAATAATTCCTTTGAATCACAAACCAAATAACTAACTCAATGGTTTTACAATCTTACTGCCTTACAATAAGAAACCAATAAATGGACTATACAATTAATCTTCTTTAAAATCCCTACTACAACTAAAACATCTTCAAGCATCCAATTGAAAACAATTTTAATACATCACTTGAAAAAAAGCTAACAATTAAACATTCATCACAACAACTGTGTAATGAGAATCACAAAAGATCTTTGATTGTTAAGATTCAAAGGTTGTTGTATTACAATATAAAGACATTAATGGTATGACTTGTATTCATATAATCAACATAATTGAGTTGTTTGTTGCTATTATAGAGAAAAAAATACAAAATTCTCTTTTTGAATTTTAGAGGACCTAATTATACAAGAATTAATTCTATATAGACCTTTTCTCAAAACCTAAAAACTAGAATTATAGAATTTAAGGCTCAAAAATCCCTTTTATAAGAGTAACAGAGCAACAAGAGAAAAGCCTTATTCCATTGCTCAATTCACTAAAGACAGAATTCAAGTGATGGCACTTTACAAAAGGAAAAAATACATTTATACATGAGGAGTAACTGCTCAAAAAGTGGTTGAAGATCTTTTGGAGTATTTACATTGGCGTATGGATTTGATTTCTTCAAAATTTCTCCTTGAAGACGACAAGACATTTCTGATATTCCCTTCCTTATATGCTAATGTTGCATTTATGCTAGTTGGTGATGATAGATTAGAACACAACTCAAATCTTTGCACCATCCTTTCCTTTATCTTCGCCATGCTCTGATGACATGCCATCTCTAGGTGGGAGAAATTGGTTAACTTTAACCATATGAGCCTTGTAGTCATCACCCATCAAAACTTGGACCATGTCAGAGAAGCCCATCATGTTGTACTCCAACTTGGATAGAAAATCTATATTAAGATTTAATTGCTCTACATCAATTTCACCATCTTTATTTATCTTAATATACATAGGAGTAAGAATATCAACAAAACTTGTCCTCCACTCCTTGCAGAACTTTATTTCTCCATCCTCACCCAAAATAGGAGGCATATGGAATTCCTCAAAACCTTGAAAAGAATTCAACTCTCTTTTTAGAAGATCCTTGTAAATAATATGATGAATAATAATGTCATCTAAAAAATTTGATCTACCAAGAACATCAAAAATCAAGTTATAATAAAAATTGGAGCTTTTAACAATATTTTTCAATAATGAAACTCTAGGGGCTCAACTAATTTGAAAACATTTTAGCCTAACTTCTACTTGAGTATGGCTAGCCTTAAGATTCTATAATTTTCCCAAAAATTATCTATTAGGTTCAAAATGTTTGACAACTTATAACCCAAAATGTTGTCAACTATATCAAACATCTTTTTTGTTTCTCCTTCCCTTGTTTTTTTGGCCTTTTCCCTACTTTGTTTGAGCTTCTCTTTTAAGATTTGAACCTCAAGGGTCAAGATTTCCTTTTCTTGTGATCCTTGGGCCTCAATGACTAATTGTGGAGGAGGCAACAACCCTATATCCATATTCAATTGTTCATGCAATTTTGAATTTATTGCATTAGCCCTATCCAAGTCCCCTTATAACTTCTTCACTATTGCTTCAGTGAATAGTGTTGCATTTACTATAATAGATTATTCTTGGGTGGCACTTGTATCCCCTGTCTTCTAATAATTAAATTCTAGTGAGCTCACTGGGATCATTTATCACCTAGGGTTTGTTGGTCTTTGAGAAGATAGACCAAATTATCAAGGTCTCATGCCTTGGGTTGAATCTAGATCCAAAATAGAGGGTGTCAGTTTGCTCCTCTAAATTCAAAACTAGATCATCTTCTCCCTACCTTCTAATGGTTTCAAATACAATGACAGATGACATGTCCTGTCATGGTAAAAGAATATATCATGCACTTCTCACCAATTCTCTGCCCCTCTGAGGGGTCATAGACTCAATTTCTTTGCTAGTTTTTGTCTAAAATTCCTTAATTATTTCTTTCCTATTTTCCTTTGTGAGGATTTTTTCTCATACCTTATGTTGTAATTCTTCTCCTTTATTTTTAAGGACAAAGTCCTTAAATTCCTAAGTACTGATAAATTGGTCGTCATGCATAAATTCAGTACAAGCATGTGCCTTGATATATCTATTATTTACTTTCCTATCTCAAAATTGATGATTAATCTATCATCAATGGGTCTCTCAATTATAACCCTAAGTGGAGTATGCATTATATTTTCTATGTCTCCATCATCAAAAACTTCATCAGGACCAATAGGATAACCTACTAGAGGTCTTGCAGTTGGTGCTATTTGTTGCAAGGGGGTTACTTATTGTGGACTTTGTGGTATAACCCCCTGAGAAGAGAAGGGGCTAGGATTAATTGGTGGGAGAGTAGGTACACTTGAAAGCAACTTGTTGGTATTATCCAACATTGTCATACTCATTATGGGATCTTTGATGTGTGAAAATTATCCCTCAATAGATGGATCTTCCTGTTTGCTCTTATTCTCAGTCATTTGAATTCTGACACATAGTGCCCTCATTTTTGCAGCTTCCTTCTCTATTGAACAATTCCCAATCAAATATTCAATATTGTCGAATTCATGTACAAATAATGTCAATTTGTAGCTAATTCTTTGATCATGTCTAAATTGTTCAGGATAACATCTTCTAACTTCATCCACCCTCATTTTGTAAGGCAACATGTATGGTTGTATATGTTTTTGATAAGTTTCTAAAGCTCTAATATATTGGATTGTTCATAGGTTGAAAAGCATATATTAGATATCGTGATATTCCCTTGATATATAAATTTTTATTATATTGTAAGCACAATTTAATGTTAAAATCATGAGTATTTATTTAGAGATTGGGTATTTTTACCTAAAAGAGTTTTACTAAAATGCATATGGTATTATATCTATGGGTGTTTCTTCTATTTATTCTCTCTATTCCTTTCTCCATTATGCTTCTTTTTATGTGTTGTTTACAAGTCATTATGCTACTAAAATTTTGATAGATTTTAAACTTATAACACAATCATCATAAGATTAATTTAGAAATTATTTCTTTTTTCCCAACATATAAGATATCTAAGAGATATGCAAACTTTGTGTGACCATAACCCAATATAAATATAATTATAAATAACCTATTACTTTTTTTAAGCATGTTATTGGATTACATAATATCTAAAGATATTGATAATCACCATTTGATGGTGTATCAAAGTTATTATACACCTTGATTTACCAACCTCACATATGAAACATGGTCAATAAGTTCAACTTTGTGTTCCTCAAATGGTAATCTTAGCATAACTAATGTATTTACAAATTATTGCCCACTACATAAATTGTTGATGAAAAATTATAGTACTAAAGTTATATTCTCACTTCTAATGTCAACTCTTTAATCTTCCAATATAGCATGTATATGTGGATTTTTTTAAAAATTGCCTCATCAACTGAAATTTCTTCCAATATAGCATGTATATGTGGATTTTTTTTAAAATTGCCTCATCAACTGAAATTTCTTCCAATATAGCATGTATATGTAGATTTGAAAAAAATTAGCCTCATAAATTAGCATGCCTCCCTAGATAAAAACTCTTATCATACTCAAGGTGATTCATCTTTCAATGGAATCAATTCAACTTCCAATTCACCATTTAACTTAACTAATCAATAATTAGCAACATCAAGATACTTTTCTTGGTCGATGACCTACTATATTTTTAACATGTCAAAAAGTGCACATAAAACTAACCATTGCATGAAAATAAATCATGTGTGTGGGCTTAAGATTAAACTACACCTTCTTACAAGTATGTTCTTAGATGATAAACCATCTACATAAGTTTTAGACATTTTTGTGTGATATCTAAAGTCAATTCACAAATAATGCAAACTTGTATGAAGTTTGAAATCACCCCAAAGTCTCCAACTTATCAAACCACATATGCATAGAAAAAAAAAAAACTATCAAAGAAAAAATACTAAAATATAGCTAAAACATTAAACACCAAAAATATATTTGAATGATGGAAGATTGTGTGACCTCTTAGATGCTCTTGCATCACTAGGTAAGAATAAACACAAACAAATTATTAGATATAAGTTAATGTTGGAGTATTACATCATTAGATAGTTTAGTATAGGTTAGCTTCAACAAAAACTAAAAAAACATGTAATTGTTAACTTACAATAAATATAGATTAATTTTTAATTATTAAATTAATAAGCTAATTTAGTTTTGAGAAGTTACATTCTCAAATTTTAACACAAGAAAAGAAAATGATTTAAAAGTTTGTTTTTAGTGTAATGATAATTATCCTGGTGAATTCAATCAAACAATTATTTTGAGTTTTTATGAGTTATAATGACATCTTATATACTTTACCATTTCAATATGGTACTAGAGCAATACTGATAATTTATTGTGAAGCATCAACAATGAAGATTGATAAATGTAGTTTTGTATACCATAGATTTCTTAATGTACTACAACACTAATAGTAGCTAACCAATCTAGTTGGTTGTATAACCATATAATTCTTTGTGATGG
The DNA here is from genome assembly GCA_007258455.2 of Sequoia sempervirens. Lineage (NCBI taxonomy): Eukaryota > Viridiplantae > Streptophyta > Pinopsida > Cupressales > Cupressaceae > Sequoia > Sequoia sempervirens. Next base: position 1,082,165,918 of record VDFB02281492.1, read on the forward strand.
AAGGTACAACATTATCAAATCCATTTTTTGTTCCATATTTCAAGAAGTTTTGAGCAATTTTACTCTTCATGTTGGGAAGGAAAACTCATGGCAATCATATTATTTAACAAGTGTGAAAAAGGAGTTTGAAATATTTGTCAGTGGCTAAAAATCTTAAGAAAGTCTATTATGTAGTTGGATAAGAAAGGTGTGGAGATTAGAGTAGATGAGAAGTGGCAATTGTAGGTGCAATTCGCTATAATAACAAAATAACCACAATTTGTTTGTTGTTGTGAGGATGTTAATAAACCATTTTCCATCTTGTTATGCAAATGTTTCTAAGGGTGCTAGTGTGATTTTGAATCGTTTGATTGTTTCATAAGTTTTAATTTTATTTGGTAATTGTAGACAAATAAAAATGTCTTGAATGATATCATGCACTCAAATCAACTATACTAACATCGTTTCATCCTAAAACCCATCCTCTTTTCACTTAATTGATTAAATAAGCCTAGCTATTTAATTAATTATGTCATTTTCATCTATTGATCTAATTAATCTAATCGGGTTAATTCACCCCCTTTTATGCCAACATTTCGTCTTATTAAATTAAATGCATCAAATTATTTAGTTTAATCCCTAAAGCCCTCTTATTTAATTAAATAACCCTAAGTCATTTAATTAAATATCATATCACTTTCCCCTTTTTCATTAAATCATTTATTTAATGAGTATCATTTAATTCTCCTAATTTGCATAATTGAAACTTTGTTTTAATTATCAAATTACTAATTAAATCTAATCTTCCCACTCGCAAGGGAATATTCCTTTTTTGCACATTCCTCCAAAAGGAATATTCCCATGGGATATTCATTCCCCTTTTGCACATTAAAACTTTGTTTTAATTTACTAAATATCTAATTTTCCTCACCCATAAGAATATTCTCTTTCTTCACTCATTTGAAAAAGGGAATATTCCTTTTTTGCAACAAACTTTCAACATGACTTCTTGTGCAAGTTTTGAAAGTGTGTTTGTTTGGATGAATGTAATCCTTTGATTAAATATCATCTTGTACCCTCAACCCTTGATGGGAATCCATGACCCATGCCTCCATTTTCCTTGCTTTTTGACCATTGATTAGCTTTTTCAATCTTAGGCCTTCATTTTTCATTTGTCCTCCTATAAATAGGTCACTATTTGGAGACAAATGGATCCATCTTTTAAGAGAAAACTTATGTTGTTAAAATCACTTTCACTTGCACTCATATTTAGCACTTGTTTAGCATCTTTTTAACTTAATTTACTTTCATCATTAGCTTAAACTCCATTTAAATTAGCTTTGCACACATCCATATTGATCATCTTAGCATAAATCATGTTAAAATAGCTTACATCATGTTAATTTAGCTTTAAATCATGTTTTCATACACATCTTTCATTGGTTTTTTCAATTCTCTTTAATAGAATTGATCAAAACGGGCTCATTATCCATAGGATTGGGAAAGGGTCGCCATTCCACATCAATGCAACACCACTCCCACGATAGGATAAGTTTCAATGGATTAGAATAGGTGTTTTTGAAGCTTTCATGATTTAATATGTTTTTGATTAGAGGTAAAGCAGGTTTTGAAGGGGACCCGAAACCCTTTACAAAAAATGAAAGTTGTATCAAAAAATAACTAAACAAAGCATTCAACAACCAACACACAACAAAACATCAGCAAGACAGTTGCCAAAAAAAAGGAAAAAAAACAAAAAACTACATATTCTTCAAAATATTAGTAGCTTCCATGTCACTCTCAATTATCTTTTGAAGTGCATCCATGACTTCAGAACTCTCTTTGGCAAACACCCCAGCTTGCATCTTGGTCTTGTTGCGAGGTCTAGTACTGGGCCCCAAAACACTTACCTCTTTAACCAAAACATCCTACGAACTAGTACCCTTATCAACCAAAGCTTCCTCCACCATCTACCTTTCCCCAGTAGCTTCACTATCACCAGGAGCTCCCTCCTTCCATTTCTTAGCCTTCTCATTGGGAGTAGAAAGGCCCTTAGCCTTGTATCTCATAGTAGATTTAGTAACTTCAGCAACCTTATCCAACTTCATGCTAACCTTTTCCATCTACTCTTCCAAAGTCACGATTCTTTGTTCAAAAATCTGCTTCATCTTCAACATCTCCTAAGCCACAATCTTTAAGGAATCATACAACTCGACAACTTGAGTCTATATAAAAGAATGCAAAGATTCCCCAACTTTTCTCACAGCTCCCTAAACCCTCACATTGGTAATATTAAGCTCATGAAAATCCCATTTGAACAATCTGAAAAGGGAAATAGTTCCCTCCTTAGCCAGACCCAAAACATTAGGCAACTCCTCCTGGTCAATGTTAAACACATCCCTAGCCTCCTCATTGCCCTCCTCGGAGACACTATTCTTATCCTGGCTCCCACAAACCTCCTTACCTTTAGCCCCATCCACCAACATTTAAATTTTGTGGAGAGAGCTAACAATGTCCTCAGCCATCGACCTCCTATTCTGCTTGTCTATTTCCTCAACAGTGAAATCTATAGCAACTTGTATGCCTCCAATCTTGGGAGAAGAAACAACATGCTCCTCCTGCACAAGGCTAGTGGGTCTCATAGCCAATTTCTTATGGCTACCCTCCTTCAAATCCTTCCTTCTCTTATATCTCGAAGCAGGGGGTGTAGGAGACACCTCCTCAGTAGCATCAATCATATCTTTCAAGATGGTAGAGGGGGCAGTAGGCCTAGTTTTACAAGGTTTTTCACCAACCCCGTCCTCACTGCAAGTATCATAATCCTTCAGGTCAGGAACAGAGTAACCTTTCCCACTCTTACCCAGAGTAGGGGGTTTGGAATACACTTCCATAGAGGCCTGAGAATCAGGAACATAATCGTCATCTTCTTCGGACTTAGATTCCTCCTCCGAAACCACTTTCTTCTTTTTCCCTTTTGAACTCACCTGTTCCTCCTCCAACGTTGTTTCATATTCCAAGGTCGGTTTCTTTTGCTTACCTTTAGGATCCATTACAGGTTTCTTAGGAAGCAAAAATGCCTTTGCATAATCTGTTATGAATAGAATTCACGCAACATGTAGCACAGGATTCTTAGGATTTCTTTTGTAACCCTTAAGACCATACTCCAAAGAAGCCAAAAGATAGAAAGGAAAGGAAATTTTCTTCTTATGATATGTTAGTTTTAATGGATTCCTAGTTTAGTTTTTTATTGAATGATCTTATTGGACTAATGTTTAGTGGCTTGAATACGCTTCGTATCCTCATGGATCAAGTGTAGTCGGCCCATACTAATATGTCGGTCATAGTAGTGTAGTGTTATAAATTGTCAACCTTGATAACTTCACACTATATTGACACCGTATTTTTCCTATAACATTAATTATATTAATAATTTATTCATTCCAGAGGGAGATTAAGAAAATATATTAAAATCCCCAATATCTTGATAAAATTGGGCCTAAATCGCCCAATCAAGGGCAAGGGCAACCTTGACCTTAAATGTGACCTATTTCAAATTTTAATTCTTTGGTGTTAGTATTTGCAGAATTAAAAAGGACCCTAGGTTGTCTGATAATCAAAAATATCAATTGGGATGCATACATAAACAATTTTTCTTCTCATTTGAACATTAGAATCTATTATGATTAATCATGCACTATCATGCTCTTGTGAAGATATATTGATTTATCCTCTACATGCTAGCTACAACAATCTATTGTATTATATGGAATAACCCCTTGCGGGTCTTCAAGTAATTCAAGCATCCATCAAACAACCTTTGGTGTCAACTTATGGCATGAACATCACTTTGATAGAGATTTCATACCCAAGGTAACATTATCCATTCTCATTTTTCATTACAATTCATTATGGTTTATTTGGCCTCTGCCTAACCTAGGGTAAGCCCTATTTATCATCAACATATTTTTTGTGAAGGCAAAAACTCCAAAATGAGGTTTGACTTAGGTAAGCCCCTATACAACACAACCTCCCCCACTCTTTTCATGTGTGTAGGTTAGATCCAAAGGTTTCATCAATAAACAACTATAGGAAAATATAATGTAGACTATAACCTATCATCTAAAGTTTTCAAACTCTAAAAATTAGCATCTTTGGTCAAGGGAACCCTTGCCCTTGACCCTCAAATTTAGGCTCATTTTTAAAGAACATGTTCTTTTATGTTACCATTTTCCATATTTTTAATTGATCCATCAATTTTCAATTTTGTTTGTGTGATAAATTATATTTTTAAATCAAGATTTCATGTCAAATAGGTTATTTAAAATATATATCAAATATCTCCTCTTTATAACATAAAAGAACAAAACCCTAACAGATTAGCTCTCCATTATGGCAGCTAGCCAATCATCAAACCCTAGTTGGTTTGTGTTCTAATGTAGGACAAGAAAATAAGTTGATCTCAATTAATCTACTTGTTGGATTTAGGATATGTTTTTTAACTCTACAAGTAGTAATCCAACATTGAGTAGTTGGACAAAAACAATGAAAGACCAATAGAAAAAGGCATGTCTCTAAAACTTAATACACAGTAAGAGTTGTAGGTAAAAATGGTTTATTACATATTCATTTGGAGTCTACTAAATCATAGAGGAAGTGTTGGCTATGTGGAGGTTTAGGTAATAAATTATTATATTGCCTTTATTTTGAAGTGACATTGATTTTTTTTTTTCAATAAATAGTGTTTGGAATAAAGGGTTTTATCATTTTTGGATAATGTGGGTTTATATTTTTAGTCTTTTAGGTTTTGTAATGGAGTAATAACAATTTTGGTAGGAAGTTTAGTTGATTTCTAAGATGTTTATGGTTTAAAATGTGTAGGCATTCTCTTATGCATCCTAGAAACTACATGGGAGGTATAAGTATTATAAAAGGTACACAAAATATAATTTATTGGCTCATTTTAGTCAAAAGGTGTTTTAAAAATAATTTGGTCATATTGTAAAAGGTGCATTTTTTGTTGATTTTGACACCTATTATTTGCATCTAAACATGCCTACATATAATTCCTATACTATTTCCATCTAATTTCACCTAAGAGAACTTTTAGAGAATTGAATGCTACATCTAGGCATGTTTTGGGATGGGAAAATGTGGGGTTCACATGAAAAAAAAACTAGGGATGAAAACATTAGGGGTAAACAAGGGGTAAAGGGGTCAACAACATAGGAAACATAAATTGAAAGGATATGACATGGGGTGGAGATAGTTCAATTAAATGTAGAATAAAACTCAAGAAACATAAATGAGGGTTAGAATAACATATTAAGAGGAACAACTTGGCTATGGGACAACACATGCTAGGAAAAAATCCTTAAAACATGGCATAACACACACAAGGTGAAAACAAGCTAAAATTATGATAAGTGTGTGATGATGGTATACAAATACAACTATCACAATATTAAATAAAGAAAATAAAAATGGTTCACCCTAGTTGGATCACATCTGCCATCATTAATTGGTGATATGTAGGTTCTACAAGGAGAATCGTATGAAAAATACTTGGAAGTGTCACATGAAAGTTTGGTGAAGAATGTCGAGGTAGGATGAATATCAAAATTGTACTTAGAGGGACATTTAATAATGATAAGAGTGGATTTTATGTCAATATAATCATAAATAGAAAGGGGAGAAATTGTAAGTTTTCAATATTGATATTAGTGTATGAATCATGGGAGAATGATAAGTTATGTGTTGTGCTTAAGTTTTCAAACCAATCAATATCACTAGAAAGAAGAGGATATGCATCATCAAGAATAAGAAGGAGAATATTCAATGAGGTCTTGAATTTAGTTGGTAGAATAACCTAATATTTGATGATAGGAATATGATAAAAGAATTGATCAATTTTACTTAACAATTTTTGAGATGGGAGATGTGGAAGAATGATTAGTTTATGTCCAATAATTGAGGCAAGAGTTGTTAAGAGAAGTAAAAAATGGTGTATACTTTAATTATTATATCATGGTTGGAAAGATAATATAACAATCAATTAGAGAAGGTTCATATGTAGAATTGGAAAGACAAGAGGAGGGAGTGTCCCCAATTTGAGTGGGTATTTTTCAAATTTGATGGCTTGCATAACTAAGATAGAAAGAAAAGTTTGATTAACATGAAGTATTTTCTCTTGGATATGAGGTATAAGGTTTTTGATAAATATATGTTTAAGTATAGAATTAAGATTATGGAATTCCGTGTGAATAAATAATGAGAAAAAATGATAAGTGTAGTATTGAAATTTTTTAATAGGATTTTGTTTGCAATGTGTGAGCTATGTAAGGGAAATGTTTGGTTTAATGTTAAATTGGAAATGAAGAGTAAACACATGAAAAATATCAACAAAAGGGTGTAGAGAGTTAGGAGGTAAAGTATAGAAATAATCTAATGTATTTCCTATCAATATACTAGGAAAGTGTTCAACCAAGATGGGATCATCCTAGGTAATAGTTTAACAAAGGATATAGAAGTATCACACATGATGTATGAGATCTCCATGGCCATTATGGTTATCAAAATGAAATGATTATATCTTAAGAGGAGAATGGCATTTTAGGATGTTATATGAAAGGGGTGATTTCATTCATTAAGGTATCATATGTGAAGGATCAAGAGGAGTGAGGGTCTCCAGCTGTACCTCTAGATAAATGGGTGATGCCATACATGAAGGTGTTGAATGTGAAGGAGTATGAGGGGTGAGGGTCTCTAGTTGCACATGTAACTTCTTAAGCTTAGTATAGACATATGTGCAATCAAGAGGAAAGGAATACATATCATGTTCTGAATAAGGTAACACCTTATGGTGAGGAGTGTATGTGACACATATTTGAGTAAGTACTATAGTAAGAGGTATGGAAGATGTAAAAATCTCATAAGAGGTGGGAATAAGGGTTCTTTCATAGGAGGAAAAGTTGATAAAGATGGTGTACCCTTATAAGTGGAAGAGGATGATGGTAGCATACAAGAAGTGGGAGACAAACCATTAGGTGTAGGGTGTGAAGTAGAAGAACAATGTGTGATATTAAAAATAGAAGAAACAGGTGGATTGTAGCATGCTCAACTAGATTTCTAACATTAAACCAAAAATTGACATTATGAATATTAATATTTATCACTCAAATTCCATAGCTAATTCTATTTAGCACTTTTATGTCCATAAATCACCAATAAATTTGAAATAAAAGAATTATATTCATTTCCAAATTCCAATAGCTACATACAAGTTTGACTTGGCATACAACGCCTCAAAGTCAATTCTCAATTACATAGTTTTCTTCCTATTACATCAGTATAATCTTTTACATTAATGATATAATTGCATATAGAATTTTGATATGATTCCTTATGACAACTCACCTCCACTAGTGGACAAGAACATGATTGAGATTCTTTTCCACCCAACCACAAAGCATTGCTTCCCCAAAATTATTCAGTCAGTCGAAGAATACTCGAACCTGCATGAAACACTTAGCAAGAGATATAGTTTGTAAGGTGGAATCTGTGTGTGCCTAACTACATGCATTTCTATCTGCTTTTTTAGAATATGCAAGTTCCATGTTAGGTAATCAAATACATCAAAGAGAGGATAAATAACACAATTTGTTCCATATATATATATATAAAAGTGACTGCAAATCTTGGCCAAGCTCATGTTGCATAAAATGAAACTCTGGTTAGATTTGGAAAAGAAAATCTACACTCCCTAGCACCCATTCCCGAAAGAAAAACTTATCATATCAAAGGGGTATCCCTCCCTTTTAGACCATCTATTAGAAACATATTATAGTGTGCTATAGTCTACCATTGAATTCATGTATCATTCAATTTCATTAAATATCCATAAATAAATCATTTCAATCAGGAACAACCATTCATTCATCCATCATAGTCAATCATTTACATGTTGCAAATCCATACTGTTCTATCACTACAGTTCCTTTCTTTGCAATCAATTCTAACAATTTTACTCAAGATTAATCAAAATGAAACAGAAGGTATACCGCATGTATGTTCATGTGTATAAATGATGCATTTAGGAATGTGCAGATATATGCCCTAAGTGAACAGAGTTGGTGAATGCGTATACATTTTGAATAGAAAAAGACAAACCATCCTTACATACAGGAAATCCATATTCAGAAAAATTCAACGTCAACTTGTTCAAATGCTTCATTTAATAATTCAGAGACATTTATCCACAGACATTAACCAACATGATTTATTTATAATTTTTTTCCTAGTAATCATTACCAAAGAAACAACATTTCTTTCAGAAAGGAAGAATACATTTAATCAATTCCAATTCTGCTTTTTTTTGGGTTGTCTATTCCAGGTTACTCATGTCTGTTTTTTGTTCAATTTGGTATTTTTCATTGTAACAGTTCATAAAATTACATCAATAATTTGAATCAACATAACTATTATGAGCTTTCAAAAAAGTTTCACTTTTAAAGGAAAATCAATCGATATGCTTGTTATCATTAAGATGATAACATGCTATTGATTCCACAACAGGGTCTTCATTATAAATCGACAAAATTTAAGCTATGGTGGGGTCTTCATTTGTATGGAAGCACTCAATACATTTCTCATGTAACAGTTAACACAGTGGGTCGTTCTTCAACCCTGGATAAAACACTGGAATAAATCAACAATGATAACACAAGAAAGTATGTGTATATATATATGCATATATGCATACACTACATTTGCATGATAATCCAAAGGGGTGCTATATCCCGTGGCCATAGGAAGGTCGAATACTATTTCACGGTATCAATTAACATTTAAACTTACACGAACATTGACTCGTTCATTTGAGAAATATCATCAAATGATGAAATCGTTCGGCCAAAGTTACCACGGAATGATAATTCATTCTTCACAATTTAACCTTCACAAAGCATGGTGAGTGCTATCAAAAAATGATAGTAAGGCCTTAGCTCGGCCATGTGTGGTCTTCACCATAGTTAACCATCGAAAGGTGGAATGATAATCATATACATACATTCAAATGATGCATGTCGTTCTTTATTTTCAACCATTAGCGATTTGTATCGCTCGACCTCAAGACATGGTGCCCACAGAGCAGTGATAAAACAATACAATCCAATTTCCAAATGGCATCAAGCAAGAACATACATTGCTTCACGGAGATTGATAAGATAATACATCATTATGGGTTGATTGAATGGCCTCAACCCTGTGAAAAATGAATACATGGATATGATTCCACCATGGGGATCTAATCGATGCCCTCACATGCATGATAAAACAAGAAAAAGGCCCGCTGTGAAGGCTTCAACCCAAGATGAGCCAACATATTTTGACACAAATCAACCAATAGAGAAGACATATGAATGCTAGCTCACACAAAGCTTAACAAAGTTGCAAATGAAGAAAATTCATTTGATTTTCAAGCAACAACAAATAAGGATTTCACATTACCTCTTTTCTCTGCAAAACTAATGATGAGAATGGCAACAATGCTTCAATTTCCTCTAATTTTTCCCATTCAGTTGATTCTCCTAATTTTTCTTGGTTTTCTCTTCTTCTTTTTTGCTATTTAATTTTCCCCTTCTTCGTTCAAATCTCCTCTTGCTAATTTTAGGAGATAGTGGTCTTGAATTTCCCTGTCTCCATAACCTTGCCTGGCTGCCCACTCCTCCCATTTCTAATGGTTGATTGAAGATTTTTTCATGGAAGGGTTCGGCCCCTATCCCATCAATGATGGGAGTTATAGATTTTATTCCACGATTCCATTGTTTTCCATGAAAAGTAAAAAATTAAACCCGAGGAAAATGGTCATACATATTCATATATATATATTCATTTATTCGCATATTTATTTGTATGTATGTATGTATAAATACATATATATACATTTATATGTATAATTCCCCTCCATAAGATTAAATACATATGCACATATATTCAAGGGACATATAAATATTTTCTTTTCAACTTACATATCTATCTTATCCATTTCTTTTCCTCATTTGAATACAAATTCAAATTCGTTTAAAAGAACAAACAATGCAAGTAATTTTGCACACAACAATTATATTTGATGAAATGAGTTTCTTTTCCAATTTTTATTGAATATCAATTTGAATCAAACAAGGTAAGGCAAGAATGCATTGATTCATTCTTTTTCATAAATTAAAATTTTCACATCGAATATAAACGAAATTCATCAACTTTTCTAGAATATGCAGATTTCGTGATCTACTGTGGTGTGTGAGATTCCAAATTCCATTCTTGCTTATTGTGGTCATCCAGCTAAGCATACCTACCTCAATCAAGTTCTTGTCCTTCAACCTGTTTCCTTCACACACATTCTTACACTTTTCCACTTATCAGTAACCTTTAACCGATAATTTCATGAAATAATTTTTTTAATCACAAAATTGCATAATATTCATTTTCAATTTCATCTTTGCATTTTATCAAATTTCATAAATAAAAATGATAAATTCTATTTTCCAAATATTTCAATTTCCTCCATATTTAAAATGTAGTAATGAAATCGAGATATGACATCCTTCCCCACTAGAAAGAGACATCATCCCAATGTCTGTCCAAACAAAAAAAAAATCATATATTTATCAATCATATTGTTTCAAGCCAAAACATCATAGCATACCAATCCAAAATATTAGGTATCAATATAAAGATAATCATCAATAGTCTATCTAAGAAAGCAAATGAGGGAAGGATCATTCTATCTCCTTTGCATCCTCCCAAGGAGCATTGTCCCCATGATACTAGTCCCATTGGACCTTATATTGAACAATGTCCCTGTTTCGCAACTTGATGTTGCGTCTATCCAAAATTCTATTAGGCTCCACTAGCACCACTCCTGGATCCTCCACCTGTAAAGAATTCCAGTAAAGTATATGAGACACATCTAGGTGGTATGGTTTTAGCAAGGAAACATCAAACACATTATGGAGTCGAGCTAGAGTAGGGGGTAGAGCAAGTTTGTATGCAACCGAGTTGATTACTTCCAACACATCAAACAGGCCCATGTATCTCAAAGCCAACTTAGATGACTTCCTGAAGGTAATAGAGCTCTTATAAGGATTGAATCTCAGAAAGACCTTGTCCCCGACTACAAATATTCTAAAGATTCCATTTCTATTGGAATAGCTCTTTTTCCTATCTGTTGGCTCCTTCAATCTGCTCTTAATAAGCCTCGTCTGCTCTTCCATTTCTTTTAGCATCTCAGGACCCACTATGATCCCATCTTCCAATCTATCCCAAATGATGGGAGTATGACACTTTCACCCATACAGAGCCTCGAAAGGTGCCATACCTAAGGATGCATGATGGGAGTTGTTACAAGAAAATTCTACCAGCGCTAGATACTCTTCCCATTTATATTGTTGATCCATACAATACATCCAAAGGAGATCTTCTACTATCTGATTCACTCTCTTGATTTGACCATCGGTCTGAGGATGGTAGGTTGAACTAAAGTTCAACTTGGTCCCCAATGTTGCATTCAAAGTGGTCCAAAACCTTGTTGCCATCCGTGTATCTCTTTCGGATATAATGGTCTTTGGAACTCCATGTAAATAGAAGATCTCTTAGAAAAATTTCTTGGCCAAGGTCAACGATCCATCCTTAAGATTCACTGGGATAAAATGTGCCACCTTAGTCAACTTATCGACCAAAATGACATCATGCTTGTTCTTGCTGAAAGGTAACCCCTACACAAAGTCCATACTAATCACTTGCCATTTATACTCAGGTATATCATGAGGATAAAGGAGCCATGTTGGATGCACGTGCTCGGCATTGATTGGATGACATTCCAAGCATTTGGCTACGTATTCCACTACGTCCCTCCTGAGTTTCAGCCAAAAGTACAAGGTTTTCAATTCCGTGATCATCTTTGTAACTTTGGGGTGTCCTGAATATGGTGCATTATGGACCTCATATAGGACCAGCTTCCTAAGCTCTCAAGAATCTAGAATGTATATTTGTCTCTAGTATCTTAGGATACTGTTTGGTTCAAACTTGTACCCATCAAATCGATGGTCTAACAGATTCTCTTCTAGAGCCTTTTTCACTCTCTCATAATGCTCATCACCTTGCAAGTGTTGCATCAACTGCTATCTTCGATTGAACCTCATAGAGGTCATGACTGCCAGATGTCTTCATCTACCAAGAGCATCTGCCACTCGATTTTCATTTCCTTTTATATACCCAGTTCTAAAGTCATACTTGCTAAGGAATTCTAACCACCTCCTCTGACATGCATTAAGGTTAGGTTGAGTAAAAATGTATCTCAATCCTAGGTGATTTTTTTTGAGCTCAAATGGTTTTCCCAAAAGATAATGTCTCCACATCTGCAAGGCGTGCACTATAGCTGCTAATTCCAAGTCGTGTGGAAAATAGTTTACTTTGTGTTGTTTTAGCTTCTTGGAGTCATATGCCACCACTTTCCCTTCTTGCATTAACACTGCCCCTACTCTGTCTCCTGAAGCATTTGTGACCACTGAAAATTAACCATTGGGATCTGGAATACATAATACCGGGGCTGCAATGAGCTTCTCCTTAAGGAGCTAGAAAGCTTGATCACACTTTTCAGTCCACTCAAACCTCTTTCCTTTCTTTTGAAGAGACGTTATTGGGGCTGCTATTTTAGAAAACCCTTGTACAAATTTTCTATAGTAGTTGGCAAGGCCCATAAAACTTTGCACCTCTGACACATTCTGAGGCGCCGACCATTCTATAATTACTTTTATCTTCTTGGGGTCCATAGAGACTCCCTCAACTGAGATAATGTGGCCTAGGTAATGCACCCTATCCTAATAAAATGAGCACTTGGATAGCTTTCCAAAAAGCTTCCTTTCCCTCATACACTGTAAGACTATCCTCAAGTGTCGATCGTGTTCCTCAATGGACTTGAAATAAACCAAAATATCATTGATAAAGATTAGGAAAAAATCATCTAGACAGTCTCGGAACACACTGTTCATAAGATTCATGAAGGCTACAAGTGCATTGGTCAACCCAAAGGATACAACAGTGAACTCATAATGCCTATACTAAGTTCGAAAAGCAATCTTCAGAATATCTTCCTCTATTCTCAAATGATGGTAACCAAACCTAAGATTTATTTTTTAGAATATTGTCACTCCCTTTATTTGATCAAATAATTCATCGATCCTCGAAAGAGGGTAGCGATTCTTGATGGTCGCCTTGTTCAACATCCAATAATCTACACATAGATGCAAGGTTTCATCCTTCTCTTTTACAAAGATAATTGATGTGTGCTCCCCAAGGTGACACACTACGTCTAATAAGCCCCTTCTGTAACAACTCATGTAATTGGGCTTTCAATTCATAAAGCTCTATGGTGGTCATCCTATATGGGGCCTTAGACTATGGCTCGGCTCCTGGCACTAAGTTGATGGAGAAATTAAATTTGCTTCGGAGGCATCTCAATGAGATCTTAGGGAAACACATCTCAGATTTCCCTAAGAATTGGATAGTCATCAAGGTATGGCTTCTCATTGTTAGGTTCACTGACATACACACCATATATGACACAACCCTTTCTCTAAGCTCTCTTAAGCTGCATAGTTGAGATTTGTCTAAGCTCCAGGGGTCATTGCACCCCATGTATCTCAATCGAGTTTCCATAGTCATCCATACAACTCACCATCTTATCCTCATAATTCACAATAGCCTTGTGCTCAGTCAACTAGTTGATTCCTAAGATTACATCATAGGATCCTAATGGTGCAACATAAAGGTTAACTTGGGTCATGATGTTGGGAAGTTCCAACTCGCTGCAAAAGAGACATGAATCTACTACCCGCTCTACTCAATTCCCATACTGAATAGAACATGAATTTTTAATATAACCAAGTCAAATGGGTAGCTTAGAAACCATTATAGGGTCTATGAAACACTCAGTAGCTCCAGTATCTATTAAAATAGAAATTGTTCAGCCATAGAGCTTATGCCTTAATAGTATCGAAGAATCCTGGTACTTTTCTTGCCTATTATCCACCACTGCATGGATCTTGTGTTGTGAGGTTTACTGTTGGTTTCCTTCCTTCTGTGACCTCGGCTTCTAAGGGTAGTTAGATGCATAATGATCTCCCCCACAAGTGTAACATCCATCATGCAGTCCTTTTCGAATTCCAGACTTATCTTATTTTGAGTGACCCCTGGGTATTGTTGTAGGCATCATTGCCCTTGTTAGCCCTTTTATTCCTTTCACCTTGGTTGCCTTCTTCCTTTTTTGGAGGGTTTCCTTCCCTTTTCAAGCTTCTAATTTGATGGGACTTATTTCCTTTCTGTCTGTCACCCTTCTAAAATCTTTTGTTTCTGAACTGAGGCTTGGAGTTTGATCCTTTGCATAGATTGGACAATTGTTGTAGCTTTTATTCTTGCTTAATAGCCTTCTCAAAAGCTTCTTCCATAGTATGAGGATTGTGAAGATTCACTTCACCTCCAATGTGGGGTCTCAGTCCCAATATAAACTTTTGAATCTGGAAATGCTCAGCAGATTGATACTGCGACACATACTTAAGCAAGTTGGTAAACCTTTCTCAATAATTCACTACTATTAGGCCTCCTTGGTTCATATTCTAAAATACAGTCATTTTCTTGTCAAAGAACAACTGTGGTAGCCACCTCTTTCTAAAAGATTCAAGGAAAAACTCTCAAGTAATCCCTTCTTGCAGAAATCTCCCTTTCGACCTTGTTGTTCTCCCACCAAGTAGTTGCCTCTCCAGATAATTGATATGCTTCCCAAGCAGCCTTGGTTTGATCTGATAGGTTGTGAAGCCCAAAATATTTTTCCATCTCTATGATCTAGGCCTCAGCCCCATCTCTGATGGCCTTTCCATCAAACTTCGGTGGTGCTACCTTCTTAATATGTTTTCCCAATTCTTCTTCAATCTGACCTCGATTGTGATCCCCTTCTCCCTAGTCAGGTACCTCATTCCTGAGATTTTGATCTTCCCGCACCCCTCAGACCTCTTGTTCCAAATGGTCCATTTGGGATTCTTGTTGGTTTAAGAGTTCTAGGATTTGGTCTAGCCTCTTGCTTGGCCCATTTTCCTGTCTGTTACCGCCCGCATCTTGTCTGGTGGTCACCATGGTGACTCACAATCGATCTGCGTCACAATCATGTTTAGTGTTCAAGAACAAGGTTTTATGTTTATTGTATTGCATCTATGAAATACAAAGCACACAACATGCAATGTTCATTTCATCAAGACAAGCCTTCAAGATTCATGCTTTTATTCAACAAAAAGAATTTCTTTATTTATATTAAGTTTGGATTTACATTGATCCTTATTTACAAAAGTTTTTCTACTATAAGTAGTTCCCTCATTATCAAAAAGAGGATATTCCTCAAGATCCTCATTTGAATCTACATCTTCCCTCTTGGTTGAGGCAAGATGTGCGCACAGGCACTCATCCTCCTTAGTCATTAGTGGCACATTAGGTTCACATCCTACTGGCCAATCTCTACATGTAGAGGGTTTCTTGGTCTTAGGAATTCATTTGGCCTCCTTTATCTTTTTGCCTCTCTCCAACTTGAGACGTGTGAGGGCATGTGCTAGAGATTCTTCATCAAGAATCTCAGGTTGGTCTTTGATTTTTGGATTCTCCTCAATAACAATTTTCTTTTTTGTAGCCCTATTGGTTTTCCCTTTCTTTCTTCTCGACTTGGACCTTCCCATTTCCTGCAACCAATTCAGATTTGGTCATTCTTTGTATCTCAAATCTAGTTAAGGGTCTATTATTCCCTAGTTTAGTCATCATGGGCTCATAGGGCTAGAGATGAGCCTTGATCTCTGATACCAAATGTAACATGCTCAACTAGATTTCTACCATTAAACCAAAAATTGACATTATGAATATTAATATTTATGACACAAATTCCATAGCTAATTCCATTTATCACTTTTATGTTCATAAATCACCAATAAATTTGAAGTAAAATAATATTCATTTCCAAATGTCAATAGTTACATACAAGTTTGATTTTCCATACAACACCTTAAAGTCAACTCTCAATTACATAGTTTTCTTCCTATTACATCAGTATATTCTTTTACATCAATGATACAATTACATATAGAATTCTGATATGATTCCTTATAATAGCTCGCCTCTACTGATGGATGAGAACATGATTGAGGTGCTATTCCACCCAACCACAAAGCATTGCTTCCCCAAAATTCTTCAGGAAGTCGAAGAATACCTGACCCTGCACAAAACACTTAACAAGAGATACAGTTTGTAAGGTAGAATTTGTGTGTGCCTAACTACATGCATTTCTATCTACTTTGTTAGAATATGCAAGTTCCATGTTAGGTAATCAAATACATCAGAGATAGAATAAATAACACAATCTGTTCCATATACATATATATAAAAGTGACTGCAAAGCTTGGCCAAGCTCATGCTACATAAAATGCAACTCTGGTTAGATTTGGAAAAGCAAATCTACACTCTTTGGTACCCATTCTCGGAAGAAAAAGTTATCATATCAAAGGGGTATCCCTCCCTCTAAGACCATCTATTAGAAACATATTCTAGTGTGCTACAGTCTACCATTGAATTCATGTATCATTCCATTTCATTAAATATCCATAAAAAAATCATTTCACTCAAGTACAACCATTCATTCATCCATCATAGTCAATCATTTACATATTGTAAATCCATATTGTTCTATCACTACAGTTCCTTTCTTTGCAATCAATTCTAACAATTTTACTCAATATTAATCAAGATAAATTAGAAGGTATACGACATATATGTGCATGTGCATAAATGATACATTTATGCACGTGCACATATATTCCCTAAGTGAACAGAGTTGGTGAATGCGTATACATTCTAAACAAAAAAAGACAAATCATCCTTACATACAGGAAATCCATATTCAGAAAAATTCAATGTCAACTTGTTCAAATGCTTCATTTAATAATTCAGATACATTTATCCACAGACATTAACCAACATGATTTATTTATAATTTTTTTCCTAGTAATCATTACCAGAGAAACAACAGTTCTTTCAGAATGGAAGAATACATTTAGTCAATTCCAATTCTGCTTCTTTCTGGGTTGTCTGTTTTAGGTTACTCATGTATGTTTGTTATTCAATTTGATATTTGTCATTGTAATAGTTCATAAAAGTACATTAATAATTTGAATCAACATAACTATTATGAGCTTTCAAACAAGTTCCACTTTCAAAGGAAAACAGTCGATATGCTTCTTATCATGAAGATGATAACATGCTATCGATTCCACAATAGGGTCTTCTTTATAAATTGACAACATTGAAGCTATAGTGGGGTCTTCCTTTGTATGGAAGCACTCAATACATTTCTCATGTAACAATTAACACAGTGGATCATTCTTCGACCCTGGATAAAACACTAAAATAAATCGATAGTGATAACACAAGAAAGTATGCGTGCATATATATATATGCATATACACATGCACTAACATTTGCATGATAATCCAAAGGGGTTTTATATTCGACGATCATAGGAAGGCTGAATACTGTTTCACAGTATCAATTAACATTTAAAATTACATGAACATTGACTCATTCGTTTGAGAAATATCATCAAACGATGAAATCATTCGACTAAAGTTACCACAAAATGATACTTCGTTCTTCATAGTTTAACCTTCATAGAGCACGATGAGTGCTATCAAAAAATACCAGTAAGGCTTTAGCTCGGCCATGCATGGTCTTTGCCATGGTTAACCACTAAAAGGTGGAACGATAATCATATACATACATTCAAACGATGCATGTCGTTCTCTATTGGCAACCATTAGCGATTGTATCACTCAACCTTAAGATATGGTACCCACAGGGCAGTGATAAAACAATACAAGTCAATCACCAAATGACGTCAAGCAAGAACATAGATTGCTTCACAAAGATTGATAAGACAATATATTATTATGGGTCGACCAAATGGCCTCGACCTTGTGAAAAATGAATACACAAGTATGATTTTGCCATGGGGATCTAATTGATACCCTCACATGCATGATAAAACAAGACAAAGACCCACTGTGAATGCTTCAACCCCAGCTGAGTGATGAGGTATAAATAACCTCATGATTATAATAAGCCAAATACCCTTCCTTTTTTCTACCAATCACTTTAACCTTGCCAATTATTTATTTTTAGGATTAATAATTGCTTACTTTTTGTAAATGGATGTGTAAATCTTTATTTCCTCTATCGATTGAAATTAGTTGACTAATGTTGATATAATGGTGTAGCTTGCAATCATTGTATAGGACATTATGCACGGGCGAGTGGACTTTAAAGTGGACTTCAAACAATTGAGGATGGAGCATCAAAAGTCTAGGCGTTGGAAATTCTGGCATGCATAGTGGAACAAGTCCTTTTAATGCTTTTTGTTTAATTTCTATTTAAAAATTTTATGGCTCCGCTCAGAGCCTTTAATATGTTTTATGTTATGGACCTCAGTCGGTTGGTTAGTTGAAATTATGTTAGAAGACTATTTCAATGGTGATCTTCCACCATCTAAAATTTAGGATTTTGTTAGCAGTTTAGTATATATATGTAACCGCTTGAAACAATGCATGTGTGATATCGTTATGCTATTGTAATATGTTTCGAACTATGTCTCTATGTTACACTTTTTCTAATATGAATAAAATAAGCTTTGCCAATCTTATTATAAGTTACTAGTTCTGTGAAATGGAATTATCATGGATGGATTCATTTTGAAGATGCAAAAGTACATGTTATCTGAGTTAAGCATAGAAATACCCGAGAGCTGGCCACTCGAGGGAATCTCGTATAGTAGA
Source organism: Sequoia sempervirens (assembly GCA_007258455.2). Classification (NCBI taxonomy): domain Eukaryota; kingdom Viridiplantae; phylum Streptophyta; class Pinopsida; order Cupressales; family Cupressaceae; genus Sequoia; species Sequoia sempervirens. The sequence goes on from VDFB02281492.1 coordinate 1,082,184,808, forward strand.
TAGATAAGTATTTTCATTTTCAATTCTATTACTTTTATTTTGTACATGATAAATGTGGATGACTGTTATTTGTGTATGTCGAGCTCTGTAAATTATTCCTGCAGGTCGTAGTTCAAGTTTGCAAGCTTTTAGTTTTGTTTATTTGAAATTTTGGAGCACCCACTCTGGTTGTTAGCTATAGGTTGTTAAATTTACTTTCTATCAACAATTAGTTGTTAGCCTTTAGTAGTTTTCATTTAAATTTTACAATTTTACTGCAAGTGTTTCTTTATAGGTAATTTTTATGCTTTCTAGTTTAATCATCATATGCTTTCTAGCTTAACAATTTCATGCTTTTGAGCTTGAACAACTTCATGCTTTCTAGTTTAATTGCTTTCTATCTAAGTTTCTATTTACAACCATTTCAATAATTCAGAAACTCTAAGATAGATAGCCAAGAAATCCCCTATTGCATACAACCTTCGAACACTACCCGGTTGATTAATTGATACATTTTCAACTAAAGGGATAGAACCTCACGAAAATCTATCACTTTTTGGCGCTGTTGTCAGGGACCCTTCCTTTCTAGTGTTAATAGGAGATTTCTTGAATACTTCTTTTAGGAAAAAAATAGTTGTCAGGCTTCTTTTTCTGCATGGTCAGGAAATGAGGCCCATATAGAAGATTCATACAAAAAAACCCCCCAAAAGACATTCCAACCACAAGCAGGGAGGTAGAAGTCTCAACTAAAGAACTTATTGAAGAAATGATCGAGTAGGATCAACCTGAGACATCCCAGTATACCCCAAAAATTCACCCATTAGAACAAACATTTGTAGAGGAAAGCATTCCTTTGCATACCCCAAAACCTCAGCCATTAGAGCAAACTTTTGAAGAGAAACACAATCCTTTCAACATCATGGGTGACCGCAGAAATGGCGCTAACCCAGCAGGGGGAGCGCGAACATTTACTTATCCTACTGCTCTCGATCAAGATGAAGATACACCTATGAAAAACATTTCGCCAACCTTCTTACCAACTTTCAGAGCTTTATCCTCCGAAGACCCACACCAGTTCCTATTTGAGTTTAAAGTTTTGTGTTAGACGTATGACTATGAGAATGATAACCAAAAACTGAAAATTTTCCCCTCCACCCTAAAGGACGTTGTAATGCGTTGGTTCATGGGATTAGCTTCAGGGTCAATAACCTCTTGGGACAATATGTAGTCTTCCTTTTTGGACAAATACCAGAGTTACTGTAGAGTCAACGATAGAAAAGAGTTGTTCAAATTAAGGAAAAACGAAGATGAAAGCCTAAAATATTACCTAGATAGGTTCATCTTCTTATCTAAATGATGTGGCGGAGAAGCCATAAGTCTAGAAATTCTAAAGACCATATTTCTCAAGGGACTTGATGAAGATACTAGGAGTAGCCTAGATTTAATGGGAAAAAGAGATGTGTCCCAACTTAGACTTGATGATAACACTGTTATGCCGAAATTTCTCTCATACTCGAGGAGGTATCCGTAAGTCTACTCTTTTCAGAGGTTCCAATGAAATAGGTAAACTATGTGAGGAGATAGAAAATCTTAAAACTGACATTCTCGTTCAACTAAACACCACCCTAGATGGAATACATGCCAAAACACACAATCCTAGAACCTTATCCATCTATTGTCCCAAGTGTCGAAACAAACATTTGTTAAGAGAATGTCCCTTGGATAAAATTGACATTTTCCAAGTCTGTGAGAAGAGTCATGCCACTGATCAATGTGAGATCTTAAATGCAATTAAAAATTCCAAGATAAAGGTAGCTCAGGTTGAAGAGGCAATCAATTTTGTGAATCAAACACCTGGAGGGAATTTCTCTTACGACCATAACTCAAATTCTTCCTAGCAACCTCCAAATAATTAGAATAATAATCAATGGGTGAAACCTTGGCCTCAAGCACCAACTAATTGGGTATCTTACCCTTGGGGACCACTTGAATGGGAAAATCAGCCCTAGGGAAACCCCCAATGGCAAAACCAAACTCAACAACAATGGTATCCTCAAAATCCTACCCCTCAATAGAATCAACCTCAAAATTAGTTTTACACTGGTCCAAGGAGGATGCCTAATTAGAAGTAAAATATTTTACCAGCTCCTCAAAACCCAAAAAAAAATGAGTAGGTCAACCAATCACAACTTCCAATACAACCTGTCCCTAATCCAAAGAATAATCGTCAAAATACCCTAGTGTATTCTATGGAACGAGAAAATGTGACCAAACTTAATGCTATCCATTGTGGAAACCTGCAATTAAGGTTAGGAAAAACACTCCAACAACCTACTATAGTTGAGATCCTGGATGAGCTGATTAAGGAATCTATTGAAACAACTAAGACATCTTCCACACCTTTAGAGAAAAACCCAGTGAGTGATCTAGACAAGACCCTTCCACAATCCTCATCTGGAACTTTCGAATTACCTCAAGAGGAGGGTGGTCAACATCTAAAGGATATTTTTAAGGACTTTGCATTGAAAGAGAAAAATCAAGCACCTTTTCTAGAGTGTCTCAAACCGACTGCCTTGAATAACTCTCCAAAAATGCCCTTATCCACCGAAACTGCACTGATACAAGAGATTAAACAACTTCAAATTGAGGTTCCTTTGTTACAAGCAATTAAAGAGATTCCTGAACTAAACCAACTAATTAAACAGTTGTGCATTAAAACACCAGGAAGGAAACCAAAATGGATTAATACTATTCACATAAATGGATATCTAGCTGACTTTTTGGATGGAAAAATCGCAACTCCAAAATATGATGACCTAGGCAGTCCACTTATAATAGTGACAATCAATGAGGTAGCAATACCTAATGCACTTGTGGACCTAGGAGCAACCATTAATGTAATGACAGTCGATGTTATGGAAAAGTTGGGACTCATTGATTTACATCCCATGACTATAGTGTTGCAAATGGAAAATCAATCCATCTCTATTCCCAAAGGTGTCATAGAAAATGTTCTTGTTAAGGTTGATGGTTGGGAATATTCTGTAGACTTCCAAATAATCCAATCCCTCACACCAAAGGACAGTTATCCTATAATCCTAGGAAGATTGTGGCTAGCTACAGTTGCAGCCAATATTGATTGCAAAGAGGGAGGAATGACCATTTCACATGGTCCTAATAGAAAACATTTATTCCTATATCCTCCCGCTAAACCTGTTGAATATAACAAAGTTTGGGTTGATGAACTAGATGGTCCCAACAAACAAGAGAATCTAGCCTCATTTGCTATGATGGTCATTAAACAACATGGTGAAGAGTTGGAAGATGAATTGGAAAACAATATGGAAAATCTTACCATGGAATCAAGTGATGAAGAGGATATTCTAGGGTAGCCAATCAATGTTGATCACACTGAATTTGATTACACCAGCTTCATGGGGTTACCTTTTCCTCTGGCTAATATCATTCCAAAAATGGACCACTTATTCAAAGATATTTCCAAATGACATAGAACCATAACACATAGTTGTCCTCTCATCACTTTGACTGGAGAAGTTTATATTGTCACTTCTAGCCATCCAGGGGTCAAAACCATCATGTTATTACCAGGAAAAACTTTGAATATCAACAGCTAGTTGACAAACCCAAAAGAGCACAATTTTTTTGATGTTTTGGTGAATAGATCTAAAGCTTTTGCTTGGGATTATACAGAAACGAAAGGAATACACCCAAGTGCTTGTACCCATCACATCTATACTAAGGATGTTAGACTTGTTCATCAACCACAACAAAGACTCAATCCTACCTTGAAAGACATTGTTCAAACAAAAATTGAGAAACTCCTACAAGTAAGATTCATCTATCCCATTTATGACAGCAAATGGGTTTCACCTCTAGTTGTGGTCCCTAATAAAAATGGGAACTGGAGAGTGTGTGTTGACTATAAGGAATTCAACAAAGTTACCCATATAGATTACTTCCCTCTATCTTTTGTAGACCAAGTCTTAGATAATTTGGTTGGAAGGAAGTATTTATCATTCCTGGATGGATTTAGTGGATATAACCAGATATAGGTAGTAGTGAAAGACTAGGACAAAACATCTTTTACTTTCCCTTGGGGAACATTTGCATATCACATCCTTTCTTTTGGGCTATGCAATGCTCCTGCAACATTCCAGAGAGCTATCCTGGCAATATTCGTTGAGCTAGTAAATGACTGTGTGGAAGTCTACATGGATGACTTCATTATGTATGGGTTGAATTTTGATGAAGGCCTACAAAATTTGGACAAAGTACTGAAGCAATGTGAGGACCATCGGCTATCCCTAAGTCACGAAAAAAATGCTTAATAATGGTAGAACAAGGGATAGTGTTGGGAAACCACATTTTAGTTGAAGGGATAAAAGTGGATCCTAAGAAAATTGAGGTAATACAACAACTTGAGAGTCTGAAAAACCAAACTAACGTTAGAAGTTTCTTGGACATGCTAGATATTATAAGAGATTCATAGAAAACTTCAGCAAGATTGTAGCCCCTATGTTTTCCCTCCTCCAAAAGAATGTAGTTTTTTCCTGGACAACAGAGTGTCAATCATCATTTGAGATCATTAAGGAGAAACTCATCTCTACTCCTGTCCTACATGGACCTAATTGGAACCTTTCATTCCATATTTATGCAAATTCTTCTGATGATTCTATTGGAGCGGTTTTAGGTCAGGAAGATGAGAATGGGGGAAAAGTATGCTATCTATTTCATTAGTAAGAATTTGACTCCCACTGAATGGAATCACACCACCATAGAGAAAGAATATTTAACTGTAGTACATGCAATCTTGAAATTTCAACATTACATTACAGGGTACAAAGTGACTATGCTCATAGACCATTTGGATATCAAGTACCTAATGAACAAACCTGTAGTAAATGGAAGGATAATCAAGTGGTTATTGCATCTACAAGAATTCAACGTGACCATTATTGACAAACCTGGGAAGTTTAACGTAGTTGCAAATTTTCTATCCTAGATTAAACAAGACGATGGAGATTGTGCTCTTGTGCAAGATGAGTTCCCAGATGAAAATCTTTTTTCCATATCTATTAAAACTCCTTGGTTTGCTGACATCGTCAAATACCTGGCCACTTCAGAGTTCCCACCAAATTTCACGTCCAAACAAAAGAAACACCTCGTTCGAGAAAGTGTTGCGTTCAAATGGATTAATGGAATATTATTTTGATATGGTCCTAATATGGTTTTACGACGTTGTGTCAGGGTAGATGAAACATATAGTATCCTTAGAGATTGCCATGATAACCCCTTTGGAGGCCATTATTCTGCCAAGAGGATGTCCCATAATATTTTGGGTGCAAGATATTATTGGCCCTCTATGCATAAAGATGTAAAAAGATATGTTTGCCACTGTGATGAGTGCCAAAGAGTAGGGAGACCCACTACATCCAATGAAATTCCTCTGCAAACCCAGGTAGTTCTTGAACCATTTGAAAAGTGGGGATTAGAATTTATTGGTCCTATAGACCCCCCTTCACAAGGGAAAGAGTACATTTTGGTCTGTACTGACTATCTAACCAAGTAGGCAGAAGTTCAAGCTCTAAGAGTCGCTAGGGAAGAACAAGTAGCTGACTTCCTATATAACAAGATTTTTCTCAGATTTGGAACTCCTAGAACAATTGTCATAGATCAAGGACCCCAGCTTATGTCCAAATTTTTGTTAGCCTTCACTGATCATTTCCAGGTAAGCCATAAGAAGTCATCACCCTATCATCCTCAAGCAAATGGTCAAGTAGAAGTCACTAATAGGGATCTTAAAAATATTTTAACAAAAATAGTTTCATCAAAGAGAAAAGACTGGGCCAGAACACTACCTGAAGCAATTTGGGCTTATAACACAACTTAGAAAGCAACCACCAGTTTTAGTCCATACGAGTTAGTTTTTGGGAAGAAACCACTTCTACCCATTGAATTTGAACTTCAAACCCTGAAACCAACAATGGAGTTAGGCTTAAATCTCAAACGAGCCCAGGTTGAAAGAGTCTTACAACTTAGTGAGTTAGATGAACTCCGTTTAGATGTTTTCCACCAAACTGAGTTAGTTCAACAATGAAAGTCTTGGCATGATAAACACATAAAAGAAAGATAGTTCCATAATGGGGATTGGGCACTGTTATTTGATTCCCAATACAAAGATCATCAAGGAAAACTCAAGACTCATTGGCTGGGTCCATATGAAATTTCTAAGGTCTTTTCAAATGGAGCAGTGCAAGTCAATCCCATTGATGGTGACACTCAAACTATGTTAGTCAACGGACATCGATTACACATCCACCACAAACCAATTAATAGGGAGGAATTTATAGGGATTGTAGAAATGCAAGGAGAAGTACAATGCATTGACTCTATTATGGCAGAGCCAATGGAATGTTCGGATAACAGTCACCCAAGTTACTAGAAACAAAGAGGGAGTTTTGCATGTGTATGCATTTGTAATTACTTCATGGCATTTGTTTTGATTTTTTTTAATCTTTTGGACTTGGCTAAATTCGTTTATGTCTTGTAGGACTTTATTTCTAAATCAAAAACAAATTTCGACGCATCTTTCTACGATGCTCCAGAACTTGTTGGCTCGGTTGCTACGGTGCTCTGAAACTTGCACGCCCGACTGGTGTCATTCCCTATTTATTCCTGTAGTCTAGCACATCTTCCAATGATTCTTTGGAAAGTGTAAGCCTAAAGTCCTTCATTTTTCTTCCTTCTTTCGGCAACATCTTTCGGCGATGCTCAAAAAAATTTCTATTTACATTCTGGTTGCATCTTTCAGCGATGCTCCAGAATTTTGTTGTTTCTTCCTTCTGGTGGAATCTTTCGGTGATGCTCTAGAAATTTCTCCTTCTTCTTCTTCTAGTGGCATCTTTTGGTGATGCTCCAAAAATCTTGTTGCTACTTCCACCTGCATCTTTCAACGATGCTCTGAAAATTTTATTCCTTCCTTTTGGTTGCATCTTTCAGTGATGCTCCAAAATTTTGTTGTTTGTTCTCACATTCTGGTGGCATCTTCCAACGATGCTCTAAAACTTGTTGTTGCATTCTGGTGGCATCTTTCAACGATGCTCCAAAATTTTCTTCTTCACTCCAACTGCATCTCCCAGCGATGCTCCAAAATTTTGCTACTTCACTTTTTCATCCCAGGCACATCTTTCAGTGATGCTCCCAAATTTTTGTTTTTCATCTCGACAACATCTTCCAGCAATGCTCTGGACTTTTGTAAATTCCCTTCCTCTCCAAATGCCCAAATATTTCAAGCATCATACACATGCTCATTATTAAATTTTGTCATCACCTTTGAAATCCACACCCTACACTACCATCTTTTATGATAATAAATCAAAATTATTATGGCTACTTTCTATCATAATAATTACAACTTTAATTAGTCGTCCCATCTTTACTCATAATAAATTCATCGCCACCCCGCCATCCCATCTGGTTATACTGTTACGTTAGCAAAGGTAAGCGATTTTTAAATTGATGACGGGACATAAGGTATGTACAATTTTTACTTTAAGTAGGTAATTATTGTGAATAAAAATAAATAAATTGGCATGTACCACCACCCTTTCCAAACTTAGTAAATTGTGCAGATTGTACGTTTGCTTGAAGAGTGGCAGCTTATGTGCTTTTTCCCATGCAAAGTACAAGGAATCCCAAATGCAACAAATAATTCATGTCCCATCAACTGTATCAAAGTACGAGTGGTTGAAAAGTTTACATTTTCTTTACTCTGCATTTCAATTTTGTTTAAACAATTTTTGAGCGCCATGGAATTCTTCAAAAAATGAGAAGAACCACAAAAAAAACACAGTATGAGAGGAGCTAAGTGAAAACCAGAGCTAGCTTCCACAGATAAGTTATTGGCACTAAAGAATATTTCAGAACTATTTCAGAGGGTTGGGTGGCTAGAGTATATGAAGAAATTCGAGGGGCACAATGAGCAGCTAATAAAAGAATTTGTAGAGAATTTCTTCGATGGTCAGTCTATAGTACACGACAAGAGATTCAAGATAAGCCCTCACATCATTTCTCATTTATCTAGTATAAGAAATGAGGGTATAAATTTTTTAGAAACCACCAATATTTCCTATTAAATAATGGTAGAAATTTTTAGTCAGGAGGGAGAACCCAGTCTTTTGCTTGTTGTTACCACCCAGAGACAGAACAAGGGATTTCAAAGAATGTCAATTCTGGAGCCATGGAGAACAACAGTGACTTGGATTATTAAATATTTCACATGTGAGGGACAATGTGTTGTTATAGTAGGTCCACCTTTTCGACTACTCACTCATTTGCGCCATGGGGCTAGAAACCCTGAATTTAGGGTTAATCTTCTTGCATTTCTTAGTGATTATGTTGTTAACATGATAGAAAGATTCAAGATTGGTTCAAGGCCGCTAAAACATCATATGGCCTTATTCATTTAATCTGTAAACATCATTTCCGAAGAAAAATAGAAGGAAAGTGGCAAAAAATTCTTTAAAATTTTGAAAACACAAAGCCCATAAGACACTTTGAAGAAGGTCAGTCATCTGGATGGGTGACTCAAAATTTGAAAGAGCCTTCCCTTGAGCCCCAAGATGTTTCTGAAACCCAACATGCCAAAATAGCTCCTGACAGTGAAGTGTCAAAAATTTCACCCAATATTTCACCTGGCAATCAAGAAAATGTAGACATAATAAATTCTGGAGATGAGGATACTCCTCCTCGCAAGAGGAAAAAGCAGTCTAAAATAACATCACAAACATCTCCTCCTTTAAGGAGAAGTAAGTTATTGTCTACTGAAATGAGTGGTGTAGTAGCTTGTGATCAATTGCATTCCCCTAAAAAGAAAAGGTATGACTAACAACCACATAATATTGTATTCCAATCATTAGAAAATGAGGTTAAGCCATGTGAAGAAACAACAAAAGAAAGTGAAAAAAAAACTAGTAACTCCCCTGAGGCCGAGAGGGAGGATGTGCCACTTCAGTCAAGACAAGTAGAGATAGGGGAACAATCCCCACACTATTTGGGTGTTGAGGATGAATCTGCAGAATAGTTGTCTCCCCTAGTTGCCAATGTTACTAAGGAAGGTTCATTTGAGGTACATGATGAAGAAAATTTAACTAGTAATAATGATGTAGAAATTCCTAATTTTCCTTTTTCTACCAATATAAAGGTTGAAAATTTTGATCATAGAGAAACAAAGTTAGAAGAATTAAAAGCAGAAATTATTCAGTTGAAATATAAAATGTAGCAAAATGAAGAAAAAATAAATCAGCAATAGGAGGAAATGGATGTGCAAACTACAATTTTAAAGAAAAGAGATCAAGAAATTACAACTTTGAAGGCTCAATTGGAGCAAAAGGATAAATCCATTAAATATTTGCAGTTACAGGTACAAAGGATTGATGAGAAAAATAGAGAATCTTTGATCAGTTTATCTGAAAAAGATAAACAAATTAAAATTTTAACTGATAATTTGATGCAATCACTTACAACTTTTGTAAAAGAGTAGGAAAAATAGAAATCTAAGCTCAATGCATCCTTGAGAAAAATTGTTGAGTTAGAACAAGATTTGCAAGAAATTAATGTTAAACCAACAATGGAGTCAAAAGAGGTACGGATAGAACCAACCAAAATGGAGCGGTTTCAAGTTCATATTCCTCCATTATTGGTTAAATGAATGGAAAGATGTTATTTCCTGAGACAAGCAGGGGCAGAGAATTCCAGACTAAAGAAGGAAATAGTTTTATTAAAAGAATCATATGACAAGCTTTATCAAGCTAAAAAAAATGCATGCCAAATTGGGGAATCATTTTTCCTGCCTACAAGGGACCATCTAGATTGAATTCTATTTTTTTGAATGAGCAATTATTAAGATGAAAATTATTGAGAATTTCTTGCAATCTGCCTCATGATCCAAATGATGAGGAATTTTTAAAAGCATTTAAAGAGGCAACGCCTATTCAACAAAACTTGCTCTGTGAATTTTTTGTACACAATTTGAGTTTGGAAAGACATACTAATTTCTTTGTCAATCTCTTTGTTGGAGAAGTACAACTCAGGTTATTCATGTCTACCATGCAAAATCAGATTCAGTGGCAAGAAAGGACCAAAGAATATTTGCAGGCAGAAAGGATTGTGGGCCTTCAGATGAGATACCCTAATAGAAAACCCTCTACATTTAAAGCTCAATTCCAAGGAATTAAGAGCTATGAGGTTGTAAGAAGTAAATATAATGATAATCTTCAGATCTGTTTTGAGGATTTCAAAGTCCAGGGGAAAAAAATGATAGAAAAAGCATGGAATGCCTATGAGGAAAGGTATACTCCTCTACCTATGTATCTTAAAAAGAGGGAGGTAATTTCACCTACCAATATTAAGTGGTCCTACAAAAGGATTGAGGCGTTGGCAGATATACTGCAGCTGCTTAAAACTGAATGGATAGGAATGAGGTATAGACCTCCATTACTTCTTCAGCCACCTCCTCCAGTACTTGTCACTACAAATCAAAATTCTGAGAACTTACATTCATAGAAATTAAGGGTTAAATACAACAAGGTTTTTCTTAGAAATCTTGATGATTGGGTTAGAGAAGCAAAGGATCCATATGACCTCAGTGCCAAATACGATGAACTAAATAGGAATAGGGATATGGAAAGGTAGAGGACACAAAAAAGAGTAGGAGGACCTGCTCAGGCCTAGGAGGGGGAGACTGATGAGCTATAGATAACCTCATGATTATAATTAACCAAATACCCTTCCTTGTTTCTACCAATCACTTTAACCCTGTCAATTATTTATTTTTAGGATTAATAATTGCTTACTTTTTGTAAATGGATGTGTAAATCTTTATTTCCTAAATCGATTGAAATTAGCTAACTAACGTTGATATAATGGTGTAGCTTTTAGTCATTGTATAAGACATTGTGCACGTCCGAGTGGACTTTAAAGTGGACTTCAAACAGTTGAATATAGAGCACCAAAAGTCTAGGCACCGATAATTCAAGTGTGCATTGTGGAACAAGTCCTTTTAATGCTTTATGTTTAAAAACTTTATGGCTCCACTCTGAGCCTTTAATATATTTTATGTTATGGACCTCAGTCGGTTGGTTAGTTGAAATTTTGTTAGAAGACTTTTTCAATGGTAATCTTCCACCATCTGAAATTTAGGATTTTGTTAGCAGTTTAGTATATATATGTAACCACCAGAAATAATGCATGTGTGATATCATTATGTTGTTTTAATATGTTTTGAACTATGTCTTTGTGTTACACTTTTTCTGATATGAATAAAATAAGCTTTGCCAGTCTTATTTTGAGTTACTAGTTCTTTGAAATGGAATTATCATGGATGGTTCATTTTGAAGATGCAAAAGTACATGTGATATGAGTTAAGCATAGAAACATCCGAGAATTGGCTACTTGAGGGAATCTCATAGAGTAGATAGATAAGTATTTTCATTTTCAATTCTGTTACTTTTATTTTTTACATAATAAATGTGATGTATGTTATTTGTGTATGTCAAGCTTTGTCAATTATTCCTACAAACTGTCGTAGTTCAAGTTTGCAATCTTTTAGTTTTATTTATTTGAAATTATGGAGTACCCACTCTATTTGTTAGTTATAGGTTGTTAAATTTACTTTCTGTCAATAGTTAGTTGTTAGCCGTTAGTTGCTTTTCATTTAAATTTTATAGTTTTACTGCGAGTGTTTCTTTATAGGTAATTTATATGCTTTATAGTTTAATCATCTTATGCTTTCTAGCTTAACAATTTCATGCTTTTAAACTTAAACAACTTCATGCTTTCTAGTTTAATTGCTTTCTATCTAAGTTTCTATTTACAACTATTTCAATAATTCAGGAAATCTAAGAGAGATAGCCAAGAAATCCCCTATTGCATACAACCTTTGAACACTACCCGATTGATATAATTGATACATTTTCAACTAAAGTGACAAGACCTCACAACAGTTTGTCACTGAGCCAACATAGTTTGACACAAATTGACCAATAACGAAGACATATGAATGCTAGGTCACATGTAAAGCTTAAAAAAGTTGCAAATGAAGAAAATTCATTTGATTTTGAAGCAACAAAAAATAAGGATTTAGCATTACCTCTTTTATTTGAAAAATTGATGATGAGAATGGCATCAACACTTCAATTTCCTCTACATTTTCCCCTTCAGTCGATTCTCCTATTTTTTCTTGCTTTTCTCTTCTTCTTTTTGTTGTTTAATTTTCCCCTTCTTCGTTCAAATCTCCTCTTGCTAATTTTAGGAGATAGCAGTCTTGAATTCCCCTATCTCCATAACCTTACATGGCTGCCCACTCCTCCCTTTTCTGATGGTTGCTGAAGCTTTTGTCATGGAAGGGGTCGGCCCCTGTCCCATTAATGATGGGAGTTACAAATTTTATTCCATAATTCCATTGTTTTCCATGAAAAACTTGTAAAAATTTAAACCTGAAGAACATATATATTCATACATATGCACATATATTCAAGGGACATATAAATATTTTCTTTTCAACTTACATATCTATCTTATCCATTTCTTTTCCTTGTTCAAATATAAATTCATATTTGTTTAAAAGAACAAAAAATGCAAGTACTTTTGTACATGACAATTATTTTTGATGAAATGAGTTTCTTTTCCATTTTTTATTGAATATCAATTTGGATCAAACAAGGTAAGGCAAGAATGCACCGATTCGTTCTTTTTCATAAATTAAAATTCTCACATCGAATATAAACAAAATTCATCAACTTTTCTAACATATGCAGATGTCATGAACTATTGTGGTGTATGATATTCTAGATTCCATTCTTGCTTACCGTGGTCATCCGGCTAAGAGTGCCTACCTCAATCAAGTTCTCGTCCTTCAACCTATTTCCTGCACACACATTCTTACACTAGTCCACTTATTAGTAACCTTTAACCAATAATTTCATGAAATAATTTCTTTAATCACAAAATTGCATAATATTCATTTTCAATTTTATCTTTGTATTTTATCAAATTCCATAAATAAAAAAGATAAATTCTATTTTCCAAATATTTGAATTTCCTCAATATTTAAAATGCAATAGTGAAATCGAGATATGACATGGATGATGAATGATAAATATTCCTAGGATATCACAAAATTGAGTTAAAAATTATCAAATTCTAAAAGACAAGGAAAATAAGACATCATAAGAGACTGATTGCAACCTAATTAATTCATAAAAAAATAGAATATTGCACGTGTACTTTAGAATATTTTAATTAGACAATATGATAAAACTAAAAAAGGGAAGAAGAAGAAGACACATCATACATAGAGAAATCATTATTAAATTGAAGAGACACCTTCAAATCCTCATCCATAAAATGCATGTAACGTGTTATCTAATGAAGACCAATGTTATGCTTGTCACATGTGCTAAAATATCCATGCTTAGAAAAATGTGTGGTTAAGGGGAGGATGAAATGGATGTAGGGTGAGGAGACAAAGGAGGTGGTAAGTTAGAAGAAAGGGTGAGTAAGTGTTCACTTGGTTTATGAGGTGAAGTGGGTAATGATGTGGACTCACTAGAAAAGAAATATGATAGCTCATAGGAAAGTAAGTACATAATGGATGAAGAAAGTGAAAAGAAAATTTGAGGAAAATGAAGGACATAATAAGGGTGGAAATATAAGGTGGTGAATCATATGATTTAGGAAGCATAGGCATGAGAGATAGAAATGTGATCATTATAAAATTGTACAATAATAGATTTGAAAATGATGGAGTCGATTGATATGAAAAAGGGAAAAATAAATGGATGCATGCATGTCATCAAGTGGCTCATTCATGGGATGTCCTTGAAATGTATGTAGTATGGTGTATAGATAGAAGAAGGTCTTTAAATCCAATACCATGCATATAGGGAAAAAAATATTTGAAGCACAATATCGGGGATAAATAAGAGAAAGAAAAGTTCCAAAAGTTAAACAATCACCATATGGAGCATAAACTATATCGTCACAAGAGGAAGAATCACTAAATATATCAAAAGATATATAACCAAGGGAATTGTTGTTGTAGAATTTCAAGGTCAAAGAGCATGAAATAGCCTTCCACAAGTGAAAAATATAACCACAATAGTATGTCTATCAATATACAAATGAGAGTGTAAATACACAATGATGAACCTTTCTTATATAGGCAAGGTATATGAGGTGAGAAGGTGGGAGACAATGACTAACTACCCCTCTATATATGTAACACTTGTGAGCTCACTTGAAAAGTGTGCGAGAAAGTGGAAATTATGCATGCAATAGGTGTCTCAAGTGATGAGGACACATGTCTCAATGCTATGAAGTGAGACAAAACTCTAAAATTACCTAAGTGGATACTTGAGAAATGTAAATAGGACTCTCCTAGGTAGACTAAAAGCTAACTAGTTTGATAAAGTCACTATTTACACCAATACCCCCCTTAAGTGTAAATTAGGGAGTAATGTATGCAAGATGATGAGTCTCGAATACTAGGCCATGTTAACTACTAATGTGCAAATTTCTCATAAAGTGGAGTAAAGGAGGGAAACCCAATGGGAAATAAAACCCCTCTCCAAAAGAGAAATGGTGCAATGAAATAAAATGTACAAGTGAAGAAGATAGATGAAGGACTCATGATGAACCCCTAAGGACTACTTCTATCACATAAGTACAAGAAATGTTCCCTCCATAGGAGATAAAAAGAGAGACTATGTAGCCCCCTCATAAGATCATAGATCCTACAGTGTTGAGTGATGCTCGAAAAAGAATCCAAAATTTGATCCATGAATGTTGAACAACATTTCTTCCTCATAGAAGAAGACAAACTGCAGATACATGCATGAAATATTCCCATATGAAAGGAATAAGTCTTTGAACAATGAACAAGATTTAAAGACAATGGTGAAATCTTTGAAAGTTGCTCAAATGCTTCATGTGAAGGTTCATGTAAAACATAAACCAAAGATGTAGATGGGTTGACAACAACATTGATGTGGCTATCATCAAAGGTTCTTGTTAGCTCTACAAAATGGGATTCCCTAAACAAGTCTGATATTCTATGTAAGTAATCATCCCAATCAACTATAGTGGAAACACAACTATGAATCCTATTATCTTGAATCATGAAAAACCAATGATGTAGGAGGACTCAATACTGAAGAAGTAGAATGTGAGGGAGATGTGATATTAGTGTAAGGTGAAGGAACTGACGAGGAGGATAGAAATCCAAGGTTCAAATAGCCAAACTATATCTCCTTATGCATGTTGAAGGTATTAGTGTCATCTATACTCAAACAATCATCAAAGTTGATAGAACCAAATGAATAAAAGGAGTATAATCTGGAATCATGAACAACATGACCTGTGGCAATGATGTCTCTACACTGCAAATCTCTGATTCAATCAAAAAATGTGGTGTGAACTCAACTGTTTTTCCTATGCCACTATGTGTAATATGATAAATGGAAAGTAGATTATTGGATAAGGAAGGTACATAAGTACATCATTTAATGTTTCTTCTCCAATTTCAAAATATACTTTTCCAAGAGTTGACATATAGGTGTTATTCACCATCAATATTGGTAGGAATGAACAAGGCTCAAATATAGAAAATTGTTCCCTAGATGCAACCATATGGTGCGATGCCCTAGAATCAAGAAGCCACTTCTATGATGTGTTATTTGTAGAAGCTAAGAGTGCCATACCTTTATTCTTATCCTTTCCTGAATATGCAAATGATGTGGATGGAGAAAAGAACTGCCTATCCTAGATGTAAACAATTGAATTTGACTTTGTTGAAGAAGATTCATCAAGTCATCAATTTCTTTTTATAATATTGGTGTTCTTCACGCCCTAGTTTGTTACAATAAGTACATTTGGGCTTCTCAAAAGTTTTCCCTTTTGATTAGGGAGATGAATCTAATGGAGTCTTTGATTTTGATCCTTAGTTTTTTTCTTTCCCTTAGATGATTGGGCAACTAATGCTTGAATTTTTAAAGAGGTGATAACATCCATATATATTAACTTAGATTATTCTCATGCGAGTCTATCATAAAACTACTCAAAAGAAGGCATTATATGTGTTGTTCTAAGAGCATCCATTGTAGAATAGAAAGAAGAAGAAAATATTTGATAAGGACCTTTTAGATTTGACAAAACCAAGAAGAAACATTCTTTGTTGGTTTTTATTTTACCACAACCCTTTAGTCGAGAAAGCAAAGACTTAAACTATACCAAGAAATCTTTAATAGAAGTGAATGAATAGAGTGACAATGTTGTTAATTCAACACTCAATTCTAGTATTTTAAACTCAACAATTGTACCTTGAAAGGATCTTTAAACGTATCCCACATTTTCTTAGGAGTTGTACATTCTATAATATGGAATTACAAATTATTGAAAACATGGAGACTAATGATGCCCATTGCCTCATCTAACTTGTTCTAATAAGTAAACTATTCAAAATCTCTATTAAACCACATTTGTTGTCCATTGATCATTTGTTATAATCCCTTAGATTGAAGTAGTTGTACTTTGACTTTCCATGTGTGGCAATTATGTGGAGTTAACATGTTGATTTTAGGATCCATGATGCACATAAAATAAGACACTTGAATGTGCCTTACAAAACCCCCCAAAATTGTAATATATATGAATGTTGAACCCCCTAGAAAGATGCAAGACAAGATTTACAAGCCTTTGTTAAGTTTGGAAGCCAAATCCTCCATTTATAGCTCACATATATTTTTAAAAATGTTGAAAAATAAGATTTCCAAAAACTTAATTTTGACTACAAATCTATAGTGCTCACAAAATTTTGATGAATTTCAAAATAAAAAATGTCAATTTTCAAAAAACAAGGTGAAAGTTATACCTTATCGAAAATTACACAAAGTACACTAATTTTTTTGGAGGTTAAAAAATAAATTTAAAAAATACAAATTTGAAATCGTGTTAATGCTAAAGTGTAGATGATATAACTAACTCCCCATGAACTATTCACACTACAAAATTTGACTCTCATTTACAAGTTATACAAAAATGAAAAAAACCCCTTTTTACATACATTTAAAAAACCGTTAGCATAAAGTTTATTGTTTGCAATAAATATGAATAATCATGACAAATGTGACAATAAATGAATGATATGGTTGCAATAATTGTTTAAATAACTTTTAACTAAACCTTTGGGAGGTTAAAGACAAGATAAGGCTGCACGCTTTCCACGCCACTGTATTGAAATGTTCATGCAAAGAGAACGTGTGGGGAGGAAATCTGCAGATGGAGGAGAACCTTCACTGTTGACCAAGAATGCATGAGAGTCGTTGTAGAGGTGAAGACTCTTTCAAACTTGTGGTGGGGAAGCCTGTGGAATTTGAAGGTCATTGTAATTGTTGACTGAGTTGTGATCGTTGAAGATGAACCCACATTGGGAATAACCCTATGCAAAATTTTAACGCCACTATGTTTGCTAGGCATGTTGGGCCACGAGTCAGCACTCCTTGTAGAGCAAAATTAATGCCAATTAGATAGTCTCTTCAATCTAAATATGGTGAAGGTCGTTGAAGGTGTTGCGTGTGGGAGTTATTGTGAAGGCCAACTTACATCTCCATGGCCTGGGAGGTTCGTTGGAGGGCACCTAGGGTCGACGTAATGCTGTAACTCACCACAGTCTATGAGATCGGAAGCTCTAAAATTGTCAATCATAGAGATTTTGCAGATGCCCACTTAACAACAAACCCACATGATTCAAAACTACTGGGTGGAGTCACAAGAAAATGGAGAAATATATGCTTTGTGATAACCCTTGAAACCCTCCTTCTAGATGCAAGAGACTAACATGCACCTTTCCAATTGAGGTGGACTTATGCTGCCTTCGCAGATCAACAAAGCCAACAAAATGAGAGTAAATGATTAAGATACATGCAATTATTAGAAAATGCCTTTCTTCGCTTGTGATCTGTTTGTGTGCTAGGTGAAAAAATTATGCTAATGCTCTGCCCATGCACCAGGAAAATAAAGCATGCCAATGCCAATGTGCTAACCATGCACAAAAGATAATTATGATGTGGCTAGAACGATAGATGTGATTCAAACCTTGTTTGTGGCTTGCAAACTGGAAGACAAATTTCCACAAAACCTTGCATTCAGATGAAAATGGCCAAAAAATTCGTGCAAATAGGCCAAAAAATTGACCAAGGAGAAAATGTCGATCCAAAATAGACAACTAGTTTCCATTTTTGATTTTTTACAACTTTTTGTACAATAGGCACAATGACAAAAAAATTGAAAAAATAACAAAATATCAAATTTGACAAAACGAAAGGTATTTCTTCGTTTCTTAAGTCTTTCGAATGGAACAACGATGTATGTTTGGCTTCACGACACTCCATCGATAGAGCCATATACAGGAGACACCTTGATGCAAGAAGGAATGTGCTCTCATGGCTCTAATATCATGTTGGAGAATTCCAAGATCAAAGAGCATGAAACGACCTTCCACAAATGAAAAATATGAGAAAAATAGTATGTCTATAAATATACAAATGAGTGTAAATATACAATGATGAGCCTTGCTTGTATGTAGGAAAGGTATATGAGGTAAGAAGGTAGGAAACAATGATTGGCTACCCCTCCAAATATGTAGCACTTGTGAGAGCTCACTTGACAAGTGTGTGAGAAAGTGGTAATTATGCATGCAATAGGTGTCTCAAGTGATGAGGACACATGTCTTGATGCTATGAAGTGAGAAAAAACTCTAAAAGTCCCAAAGTGGAGACTTAAGAAATGTAAATAGGACTCTCCTAGGCAAACCAAAAGCTAACTAGTCTGATAAAGTCACTATTTACACCAATAATTGTGAGATCCTTAAGAGTGAGGGAGTAGAGGAACCAACAATAATGGTACACTTTTTAAGAAAAAATTAGGAGAATTTGTGCTAGAAGCATGATTTAGGTTTTGAGAAAGGAAAGGTGGAGAAGGATAAGTGGTGGGAAGTGATCATGAAAGGACACAAGAGTGTCCAAGGATAATTCGAAATTAGTTGTAATAACTATTTTATTACACTAATTTGAAATCCAATTTATTAATTTAGTTTTTAATAAGAAATTTAAACAACTAAAATTTGAGAAAAGAGCAGCAATAAAATAAAGACATTGTACACAACAAATGATAACGGAGTTCACCCTTTTTGGGCTACGTCTCCGGGTCCACTTCAAATGAGGAACCAATCCATTAAAATTGATGAAAAATACATCAAAATGGCTTTAAATATATGCAAAAGAGTCTTTGATGTTCTTCTAGGAAGGAAAAAGCATCACTTTTACGATTTATAATAAAATTTTCCTGCAAGAATGAACTCAATCTTGTTTTTTCTCCAATACTAGGTCGTACTATTCAAATAGTTTTTTTTTTCTTTTATAGTGTTGTAATGATGGAAATTCTACTCCCTTCTTGGAGATGGTATGATTTCTCATTCAATAGATGGACCTAATTTAGTACCCTTACATTTATGACCCTTTAAATCATCATTAATAGACCCCTAAGACCCTTCACTTCATATCTCAAGGCTTATTTCAATTAAAATCCCGACAAAATCAAGAAAAGCATTAAATTTTCTAACAACCCATCATTGGCCCACCCCGAAAAACTAGGGTGGGACTCATATGCCACCTTGAGCGTATGAGTCCCCCTAGGTGGGACCCATATGCCACAAGTGGCGTATGAGTCTCGTGTGACCCCTTTTCAGGGTTTGAGCAATAAATTCAAGTTTTTAATTCAAAATATTGGTTGATGTCGGCTTTTGAGATCTAATAAATGGTAAATTAGGTGTAATTCCTATATAAACAAGCTCTCAAGTCATTATTTTCATCTAAAGAAAGCAATTTGAGGTCTAAGCATTCACAAGCACTCAAGCATATTTTCACAAGAGCATTCAAGTTTTCAAAAGCAAGCAAGGTTGAAGCATTGGAGCAGCATAATTATGTTTTTGCAGGTCTTCAAGCTCACTTTCATTCAATATCTATTGTTTTCAAGTATTGATGATGGTTGCATATGATGAATCTTGATGCATTCTAGGTTGGGGAGATGCAACTAGCCATCAAACCAAGCCTAATTACTTGTTTCCTAAGTGATTCCATCCTCCATTATCATTCTACTTTCATCATAAGGAAGGTACATGCATCATTACATATGGCTTATTAGGGTGATTAGAAATCTCCCAAAGTGAGTCATTCATCTTCATGTTTCATCCATGCATCTCATTCTAGCACATTAGAATGTGGTTGCATTGCATTTCAGATTTCTTAGAGCACCTTCATTTGAAGGTCTACATGCAAAGACCTTCGATCGAAATTTAACCTTCGAGTGAAGATATTCTTCATTCAAAGATCCTCTTTACACATAGACCTTTGAATGAAGAAAAAATCTTTGATTCAAGGTACCTTCCAATGAAGGGCCTTACCAAGACACTTTTGGTGTCTGACTCAAAATTTCCTCTAAAAATATAGTTTCAAACCTCAATTGGACCTTCAAATGTAATTAACTTGACAAGATAATTTGTAAGATCATAGTCCTCAAAATGAGCTTTCCAACAAGTATAATATTGATATGTTTTCATTTTATTATGTATTCAATTTTCAATTTTTATTGAACAGAGGTTTTTCACTGGACATCAAGTTATTCATTCTATGCAGGTGGAAAAATAGTAAACCATTAAAAAAAAATCAAAAAATACCTTTGCACTAGGTATTGATGTCCTTGTTTCACCCCAAAAAATGAATTTCGATATATACACAACAAGTTATGCTTGACGACATGCACGAGCCATGTCTAAATTATAGTTACCCCAACT
This sequence comes from Sequoia sempervirens, assembly GCA_007258455.2. NCBI lineage: Eukaryota > Viridiplantae > Streptophyta > Pinopsida > Cupressales > Cupressaceae > Sequoia > Sequoia sempervirens. The sequence continues at coordinate 1,082,205,713 of VDFB02281492.1, forward strand.
TCAAAAACTAATTAAAAAAATATGTAACAAAAAAAGGTTATGCTTGACGACATAAATGTTACTTTCTCAAAATGTTGTTTAATATTCAAAACTAGTTATTAAAGGAGATGCTGAAAGATTCACGATTCATTTCAAAAAAACATAAAAATATATTTAGAATCTACACACAAATCAATAGTTCACATCATCTTCAAATTCTTAACGATTTAGTAGCTATAGGTCTCAGAAAGTGAAGATTTAGTTAAAATATTGATATTAATGTCCATCTTGGCCAAAAAGTGGAACTCATTATTGTGGGATTACCCACATTTGGTAAGTGGGAAAGTCATTCCTACTTGCATGGTAATAGCTAGTGAAGAAGGGGAGTGATTGGTGGGGCTATCCTCTTCTTCAGGGAGAAGGTTCTTGTGAGAATTAATGAGTTTGGTTGTGGATGGCCTTGAGTGAAATTTTGATGATTGTTGAACATTGTAATGTTAATGTGGTGGAGTGTCATAGTTAACTCTTGTAGTAGATTATGGTTTGCTATTATAATTTATTGGACATTGTTTAATTCTTTATGAATGTTTGTGATCAAATAGATAAATTGACCTTGTATCTGTAATATTCTTCCTATACTTACTCTTATTCTTTTATTATTATTGTTATTATTTTTCTATATTTATCAAGGCTTGAGATTGCTCTTGAACTTGGGCCTAGTCTATAGCCTCATGGATGTGTAATCAACACAAGTGAATTTAAGTATTTATAACTAAAAATCAATTTTGATCAAACATATGATCTAGCCTAGATTCATTGTAGATAAGGTAAATATGGCCACAAATTTTCTAAAGAAAATTGTTCACTAAATGTATATGTAGCACCACTTTGAGGCCAATTTACCAAAAAAAATATTTGAAAAAAATGATGTTTCAACAACTACTCATTTAAATAATATAAATATATCAAGTTTCCACAATGCATCTTATTGTTTGAATATGATTTATGGATTCAATTGTGTCATTTTTTGTCATCAACATTTTGAATCACATTATGTGATCCATCATCAAGATGAAAGAGATATGAAGGAGAAAATGAATTGTTGCAGACCAAGATCAATTAAAAAGAGAGGGGGGGAGAGAAGGAAGGTGGTACATGGTTCAAGGATTAAGGATGACTAGGAAAAAAGAAAAGAGAACACAGGAAAAAAAGAGAAGACGGTGAGAACAAAGGAAAATTAGTTCCAAAGAGCCAAAGCAAACCAAAGATTAGATAAAATAAATAATTAAATGGAGACAACTAAAAAGCTTAAGAATAAAGAACACAAAACAATTTATCATAAAAATTAAACTATCAAACGACTTACGAAAAAATGATATTACTATTGTGATAGGTCGAATATATGCATTAGAAAATGAGCAGCAAACTAAAGAGTGCAAATAAACACCAAAACAACCTACACCTCAAGATTAGCCTAAGTTGGAATCAACACAAGATAAAAAACAACAAATGGAACATTATACCTTGCGTCGAATCGATCCTTTGGTTGGCCCTTCGATCTTTGATGTGTATGCTCCTTGGATGGCAAGATATGCAAACTAGATGATGATGTGAGGATGGGTGGAAATGGATGAAAGCATGAAAATGGCTAAGTGTAGATTGAGAAATAAAATTGCAAGAGTTTGGCTAGCAAAATGATCTCCTCCAAAATGAGAGAAAAGAGGGGGTATTTATAGGAATTTTGAGAATTCCTAGAAGAGATGGATGGCCAAGATTGAGCCACCAAATATCAAGATGTAGGGCTAAGGTGAGTTGAGAACTCACAAGCCCTCACATCTTGACATGTGGCATGGGGAGAGGCTTAAGAAAGATGAGGTGGAGATGAGGTAAGAGAAGTACATGACATGGAGGGGGTACAAAGTACCTTGGGATTGGACAAGATCTCCTCATAAAGGAGGTCCTTGTCCCCATGTGGGTGAGAGGACATGTGGGAAGGAGTGAAGGAATTAAAAATTCCCTTTGAGTGCATTGGGGATTAAATGTGAATTAAAAATTCACATAGGGAAGTGGAGATGCCTTGTCAAAAAAGAAAAGCACTTAATAGGGTTGACTCAATTAAGTGATTAGGATTGTGCAAGTACTTGATTAGACTGATTAATGAAGATTAGAGAGAGTTAGATTTCACATGTGACTTGATGTGACAAGTCAAAGATCACATGGGGAAGAGTAATGAAGGATTAGAGGAGGGTTAGGTGGCTAAGAGAGATTAGAGGCCAATTTGCAAAAGTTGGAGGATGTGACACATCCTAATCAAGGATTAGGCATGTGCACATCCTAATGATGGGATTAGAAGAAGGATTGAGATTAGATAATAAAAGATGGAGAATGTGACATAAAGGGGATTAAATAAATAACATATTTATTTAATTCACTTGATGAAAGGAGGATTAAAGAGATAAGGTATTATTTATTAAATACCTTAGGGATTTGGCAGAATTAAAGATATTAATTAAATAATAGCAGTATTACTTAATTAACGAAAATAAGACGAAAGGGGATGAATTTGGATAAATTAAGTGTCCAAATTTAGATGTCCACAACTATGTTTAAAAAAAATATATTAATAATAAGACACTTGTTATTAATATATAAAACAATATTAAAAATATATTTAAATACTTATTAAAATTATATAATAATGATTAATAAGATAAATAGATTATAATTTTTTTAGAAATATTATTAATATATAGAAATATTAGAAAAGTACTTGATTAATTTCTAATATTATTAATAAGATTAATAATATTATAAATTTATAATTATTATTAGCAAATGGCATATATTTACATATATAATGAACACAACATGCAATTTATCATAAAAATTAAACTATCAAACTACTTACTAAAAATGATGCTTTTTTTTTCAGCAAAAGTGGACATGCCACAATATTATATTAATATATATCAAATATGTACATAGACCTGGTTCAGCGGGCATACCGATAGGAAAGAACCAGGAAGAAAACCTCTCGTTATAGCCCGTACGAGAATATATTGAGTACAAAATTATCCCACATGTAGGATATTCATATTATACAAAATTGGCAACAGTGTCGCCACCTTAATTTTTCTAAAAACTCAAAATGAGTGGTGCAAAATGAGGCATAAAATCTAAACTTATACATTCAAAGTCTCACAAAAAACAAAAAGACAATTTAACTTCTTATTCTATTCCTCCATTCGCTTTGCACAGGTTGAATTTTCGTCGTGCATAATATCTTCCTCAATCTGTTGCTCGGGCATGGTTGAGAGGCAACTCCTTTGCGAAAAAGTCATAGCCCACAAAAGGTGCCTCTTCATCTGTTTGGGCCACTACTTCTAGTCAACTGGCCACCTTGGAACCTTGATGCAAGGAAATGGTACAATCCACATTTTCCAACTCATCAATTTCTTTGTGCACCAGATCTACATATTCAACTATCACTAGTTGTTTCCCAGTTGAAGGTTGGCATAAGTGCACTTTCGGTGCATAATCTCGGAGGAAGGAGACAACATAAATTTTTTCCTTGATTTCAGCCTCTAAAGAAACATAAATTCTTTTTTCATTTTTGTTTAGAGCAGATAACAAGGCATAGTCATTTCCAAACTGAAGCCCCAATCTAATAGCCTCAAATATTTCTTCATACCCTACTTCCTCTTTTATATAATCACGTGGGAATAAACCTCCAATGTATCCTTCCCCAAAAAACAAATTATATTTTTTCACAAGATACAACAACTCATTCATGTCACTGAATTGAGGGTTTACAAATTTAGCTACAATTAGCTCTAATTCCCTCAGAGATTGAAGCAAATCCATGGTATTTGACAAGAAAATAGAAAGCACCTGGGAAGGAAATAATACCCGTCGAGCTCTTGGTCAAATGATTTCCACACCCAGCACTGAACAAATTGCATCTTCCTCACGCATACTTCCAGTTCTGAAAAATAAGGTTCAAGTCTGCCTAAGCAAGGCTCTCTTCAAACAGTCTTTCCCAAGATTGAATGGGATAGTTGATTCGCAAGTTCCATGGATAGAGCGCCATGCTTTGTACACTGAAGTTTTGCTTGTTACTAAATACACAATTTTTCACTCACAGAAGCGTCTTAAAAGAGAATGCTAAATGGAGTGATAGATTACCGTTTTTAAGAGTGAAGAAAGCCCACACACAATTTTTGGGGCAAATAATGGCAACTGTTTCGTATTCCATAAGACTTAATGGGATAAAACTTTTAAATATTTTCAATCATACAAAAAGGAATATTTCTCCTGCAGAAATTAATATGCAGTACCACCACACACGAGAAGGTACCCAAAGGATACTATCAAGCAATACGCCAAACATTCGGCTAACAATCTCCAAAGGATAGGAAAATAAATAGCCAAAGATCACTCGTGTTAATATGTTTAAAAAAAATATTAATAATAAGAAATTATTAGTAATATATAAAATAATACCAGAAATATACTTAAATACTTACTAAAAACTATATAATAATGATTAATAAGATAAATGGAGTATAAAAATATTAGAAATATTATTAATATAAAGAAATATTAGAAATGCACTTTGATTAATTTTTAATATTATTAATAAGAATAATAATATTATAAACTTAGAATTATTATTAGTAAATGGCATAAATTTATATAAATAAAATATTAAAAGAATATGAAAAAGAAAAAGGGGTTGCAATTTTAACAAGAATGAATAAAATCTAACAATTTAATAGGATCTATTTAATTCTATAAATTTTAATAAAGATTAATATAAATAATGATTAACTAATATTTATATATATATATATATATATATATAATTTTAATAATATATATAAAATACGCCGAGAGATATCCTATATATAAATACGTCGAGATGTCTCGAGGTATTGAATTTTTTCAACTTTATTTTTTTATTAAAGCTGAATGATGAAAAAATTAAATGCCTTGAGACATCTCGGCATATTTTATATATATTATTAAAATAATATATATATATATGTGCTAGTAGTAGCCGCGACGTGCGTAACACATTGAATAAATTAATATATTTAGGGTTATGATTAGAGTTAGCATTTAGGATTAGGGTTTATATCATGGTTAGGGTTAGCATTAGGGTTAGGGTTTCATTTAGATTTATTATTATGATTAGGGTTAGGGTTTAGTGTTAAGGTTAGGTTTATGGTCATAGTTAGTGTGAGAATTATGTTAGGGTTAGGGGTAGAATTATGGTTAGGGTTAGGGTTTGGATTATAATTATAATAGGTTTCATGTTAGGAATAAGGCTTTGGTTAGTGTTAAGGGTAGGGTTGGAATTACTATTAAGGTTTGGATTAGAATTATAATTAGGGGTAGGGTAAGGATTTATATTTGTTCAAGGCTATGGTTTGGGTTAGGGTTAGGGTCAAGTTTAGGATTAAGGTTAAGATTAGCATTAGGGTTAGGATTTGGTTTACGATTATGATTATGGTTAGGGTTAGGGTTTAGACTTATGATTAGGGTTATAGTTAGCATTAGGTTTTAGTGTTATGCCTAACCCTAACCCTAATATTAGCACTAACCTGAACCCTAATCCTAATTCTATTTCTAACCCTAATCCTAATTCTATCTCTAACCCTAACACTAACCTAATCCTAACCTTATCTATAACCCTAACCCTAAGCCTAATCATAATCATAATCCTAACATAAACACTAACCCCAATCATAATCCTAATTCTATCTCTAACCCTAACCCTAATACTAATTGCAACACTAATCCTAATTCTAATTTTATCTTCAACCAAGTAACCCTAACCCTAATCCCAATCCTAAACCTAAACCTAATTAATTTAATGTTGACTCCATCATAGCCCTAACTCTAACCTTAACCCTAATTAAACCATCTTAAGTCTATTTGAGCCCTAACCCTAATTGTGCCATAACCCTAACTCTAATTGAACTCTAATTGTAAACTAACCCTAATTAATTTAATGTTGACTCCATCATAAACCTAACTCTAACCTTAACTCTAATTAAACCATCTTAAGTCTATTTGAACCCTAACCCTAATTGTGCCATAACCCTAACTATAATTGAACTCTAGCTCTAACTTTGAAAGACATTTCTCCTCTCACAGAAACCTCAATCCTAATCCTAATTCTATCTCTAACCCTAACCTTAATGTTGGTCGTATATCTAACCTAACCCCAACTAATCCTAACCCTAACCCTAATTCTAATTTTATCTTTAACCCTAACCCTAACCCTAATCCCAATCCTAAACCTAACCCTAATTAATTTAATGTTGACTCTATCATAGCCCTAACTCTAACCTTAACCCTAATTAAACCATCTTAAGTCTATTTGAACCCTAGCCCTAATTGTGTCATAACCCTAACTCTAATTGAACTCTAATTGTAACCTAACCCTAATCCCAATCCAAAACCTAACCCTAATCAATTTAATGTTGACTCCATCATAGCCCTAACTCTAACCTTCACCCTAATTAAACCATCTTAAGTCTATTTGAACCCTAACCCTAAATGTGCCATAGCCCTAACTATAATTGAACTCTAGCCTAGGTAAGTTTGAAAGACATTGCTCCCCTCATAGAAACCTCAATCCTAATCCTAATTCTATCTCGAACCCTAACCCTAATGTTGGTTGTATCTCTAACCTAACCCCAACTAATCCTAATTGTAACCCTAATTCTATCTCTAATTGTAACCTAACCGTAATCTTCACTCTTCACTCTATCTCTAGCCAAAACCCTAACCCTAAACTTAATCATAACAAAAACCTCATCCCTAAACCTAATTCTATCTCTAACCCTAACCTTTACCCTAATCTTTACCCTATCTCTAACCATCACCCTAATAGTAACCCTATTTGTAATGCTAACCCCAACCCTAATCCTAATTTTATCTTTATGCCTAACCCTAATAGTATCACTAACCCGAACCCTAATTCTAATTTTATTTCTAACCTTGATCCTAATTCTATCTCTAACCCTAACCCTAACCCCGATCCTAACCCTAACCCTAAGCTTAATCATAATCATAATCCTAACATAAACCCCAACCCCAATCCTAATCCTAATTCTATCTCTAACCCTAACCCTAACCCTAACACTAATTGCAACACTAATCCTAATTCTATTTCTAACCCTAATTGTAACCTTAATTCCAAATCTATCTTTAACCCTAACCATAACCCTAATCCTTACACTATCTCTAATCCTAGTGCTAACCCTAGCCCTAATCCTAATTGTATTTCTATTGCTAACCTGAACCCGAACCCCAATCCTAACCCTATTTCTAACCCTAATCTTAATTCTATCTCTGACCCTAACCCTAATCCTAATCCTATCTCTAACCCTAACCCTAACCCTTACTCAAACCCCAACCCTATCCTAATTATATCCATAACCCTAACCCTAATCTTGACCCTATCTCTAACCATAATCCTAACACTAATCCTAATGCTAACACAATCATAATCCTTGTTATATCGCTAGCCATAACCCTAACCCAAATCCTAACCCTAACTCTAATTAATCTAATGTTGGCTCCATCATAACCCCAACCCTAATCTTAACCCTAATTAAACTATCTTAAGTCTATTTGAACCCTAACACTAATTGTGTCATAACCCTAACTCTAATTGAACTCTAACCCTAACTTTGAACAACATTGCTTGCCTCACCATAGTGAGAGAAGATTGTTTTCTATCCATTTCTTTTCTATTCAAATTTTCTTATTTTCTTTCTCATTGTTATTTTATAACCTTATTGTATCCTTCACTTTAATTGACGTGGAAGTTAATTTATTGTGAACCAAATTTGATGTTTGTGGTGTTATTTTGAATGAGATAATCAATAGCATACACTAAAAGAGCTCAAATTCTAAAACATGTAAGATGCATATTCATTCTAGGGATTTTGGAGTGCATCCTAAAAGAGCTCGAAGTTCATGTAAACCATCATATGTGACAGGTATTATTTTTTGGACACAACCTAACAAATCTACATCAAATATAATGATTAGCTAAAATAAACTTATTTACCACTACATTAAACAACAATGAGATAGACACAAATATGAGAATGCTAACGCTAAATATAAATCTCATTAATAAATTTTCCATCACCCATGTTGTAAGTTATCTTTGGGAATACAATTAGACATTGATAAACCAATACAAATAAACAATGACAAAATTGCTTTTTATGTGTAGCTAGAAGATTCCTTTCATTCTTTTACTAATAGGTGGACTTTAAATGTCTATGGTTAGAGGAAATTATAATTAATTTTTGCTTGATTATTGAGGCAAGTTAACAATAATATATGTAAATATGTGTGCATGCTTCTATCTTATTTGAATATAACATTTTAGGTCTTTTGAATATAACATTTTAGATCTTCTTTAATAAATTTTAATCATTTTTTATAAATTTTTCTTCATCAAAATTTTACAATCTTCTTATGGAATATTGAAGAGGAAACAAATTTTGTTTTAAAAAATATTTTACAATGACATTGAAGAATATTTTTTTGTTTTAAAAGATTTTCAATATTTTTTAATTTTAAGTATATTAATTTAGAAACTGGTTTTTGTATGAAATAGTAAATTTTAAAAAGTTCTTTTATATTGAATATTTAATTTTAAATATATTAATTTAGAAACTTTATTTTATATGAAATAGGAAATTTAGAATATTTCTTTAATACAATCTTGATTTTATAAATAATAGTAATAAAAAATAATTATTTATTTATTTTTGGATCAATTCAAAGTTGCCATAAAATGACAATGTCCCTATATTAAAAATATCAGAAATAATCTATAATCTACACATAAATTATTTATATATATAATAAAATATAAATCAATATAATATATAAATAAATTTAATTATATAATATTATAAAATATTATATATATTAATATTTATATATATAACTTTTTAACAATATAATTCACATATTAAATAATCTCGAAAAGGTAGGTACCTATGCATTGTGCCAAAGTTTTTCTATCACAAGTTTAAATAGTTGTTATTGTTAACTTCTTTGATTTTCCCATTAGAAATATTTCTGCTTTTTTGTCATATTTTGTTATTGTTAACCTCAATTTTGATTTTCAAATTAGAAATATTTTTTCCTTTTTATCATGTTGCAACACTTTAGAATTATAATAAAAGATAGAAAATAAATAAAATGTTTCACCATTAATTGTTCAACTAAAATTAAAACTTTCTATAAAATTTCAATAATTTATGGATTGTAGATTGAAACTTTCTATAAAATTTCAATAATTTTTATGGTAACATCTAACCATATGTAATCTAATCTAAAATTCAGAATTAAAATAGCTAGTGGATGCTTTTGATTGCACTAAAAAAATGTACTTCGAATTTTTGAAACCAAGACGTGAATCTTGCAACCAATGAAATGAATGTAATATTGAAAGCTAAAGCAATTTAGGCATCGAGAATTAAGTCAATCGTGTTGGAAAATTGAATGCTCCTAGCCTCCTGCTCTCACGTCAGAGCCCCCTATTCACCTATCCATCAGGAGCCCCCAATTTCAATGACAATTTTTGGGATCTTCATCCCTGCAGCCCCTCACAGCCCCTGAAGTTAATGTGGTAGGAATTTTTGAATTACCAATTTACTGTGGTAGGTAATTTTGAATTTTGAGAGGGAATGTTGAAGAGACAAAAGGAATGAATGTTGACAACTGAAATTCAATTATAGAGTCTCAGTTTTTGCAGCAGCAATATGAGAAGAGAATTTTTTTATTCTTTGTGTGATTTAGAAAAGTCTATGAACAGTAGCAGCTATGTTTGTGAGTGAGCAGTGATTGCTCCTAAAGAGCTTTGCATAGCTCCTACCAGTGAGCTCCTAGTAACTCCTAAAGTTGTCTGTTTTGGTTGAGTAGCTAATGAAACTCCCAACAGATTGCAGTTCGTAGCTTAGAGTTTGTTTTCAGTAGTTTCAATTTAATCTTTTTTGTATTGTTCATTTCCAGTTTAGTTAATAGAAAAGACAAATATTGCATGCCCAGATTTGTCTCCTATTATTTGGTTATTCCGCATTTTGAGTAATCCCCTATTTTTGAGGAAACAGAGCAACAACTTTGTGTTGCGATTTCTGTGCATTTAGAAATCTTGACAAATCGAATCTGCTTGTTACTTCACAGTTAAATCTAAACCATATATAATTCATTACAGTGGCCAATGTAAAGCGGAAGAAATAGAGATTTAATGCAGTTGGACCGAATTAATTCCAAGCTTGTATTTTACTTCTTCATGCAATTTCGCCAAATTCACTGCGTACAAACCCCATGTATCGTCAATTGGTTTTTCTTAGAAAGTATAATTAATGCTAGACATGTCGAGAATAAAGACATAGGAGTTAATGGCGGTGGAGGCCATGGCTTTTGTGTCACAAACATTTTTACTAGTAGTGTCATTAAGATGCTTCTCTAATTCATTAGGGAAACCTTAATAGCTGTTGCGGTGTGCTCAACATTGGATCCATTTCTTCTCAGAACCTCCCGATATAGAATACTGATTTCCTTTAGCTTCTTCTAGAGAATTTAAATGAAAAAGAAATTAGCCGAAAAAAATTCATAGCAAAAAGAGGGCAAAAGACAAGACTCATTAGCTTTGATGCAAATATCAAGATAAAAGTGCAGATCGCTGACCAATTCTCACAGAGAAATAATAGCGGAAAACAATCCAATTGAAATGACCACTATCAAAACACAATGAAACCAAAATGTTTATGCTTAAAATTGTTGGGGAGAGTGCAGCCATCGCTTCCCACGTTATTGATCAACTCAATAGAGCAACAAAGTGCAAAGTTTATTGCTAAAAATGATCGGTTACATTCTCTTTCCTTTTCAACTTCCACCTTTTTTGTTCATCCATTCCTCCTGTTATCAACTGGAAGAATACAAATCATTTCTTTTTTCTTACATTGTTGCATTCGCTAGCCTCCTATAAGAGATGTTGCCATTATAAGCTTACACCTCTCGGCGTAATTATTTGGAATACTTATTAAGAAAAGAGGAATAGCATGTATGAGACATAAATTGTAAAAAAATGATAAAAAAAAGTAAAAACAAAGAAAAAAAATATTATATATAAATAAAGCAAAATATTAGAAATATGAGAATTATGGTATTATAAGACGCACGAAAAACTAATAAACTCAAGAAGTGAATTAGTAACCTAAATAATAATAAATGAGTTAAAAAGAATAATAGTATACAAATACAAATACAAAAAGAAAGGTAAATCCTTCCTATTAATCTAAGTTGAGAAAACCAAGAAGCAAAAAGAGAGGAAGAAAAGAAGGTAAGAAGACCGAAAGGGAAAGAGATTAACAAAAAGAAAAACCTAGAAAACCGACCAAAGGCCTAGGAAAAAAGGTGGGACAAAAGGAAAACACAAGAAGAGCGAGGGGAAGCTCCGGGGAAAAAGAGAGGAATCAAGAAGGGTCGGGATGGTGGTTTCTAATATTAGATAACAAAGGATATCATGATAAACTAAGATACCAACCCTCATCACGATTGAGGTTGGTGGGGTGATTGCTAATTTTTATGGCTTCCTTGAGTTTCCCCTTGAAAAAATTATCTTCTTTGTATAAGACTTGGAAGTTTTCTAAAAAATACATTTTTTGGTTGATGAAGAGTGTTCAACAAGAGCTAATTTAAGTAGTTGCTCATGTTTGATGTCCGCATTTTGTTCTTTAATCTTATGTTGAAAGAATGTCATGTTTCTCCTATATAAGGAGTACCAGATGAGCAAACAATCTTGTAGACTCTTGATTCAAGAAGGATATCCTTAGAGTCCTTAAGAGAAGGGATAAGATTTCTCAGAGTTGATCGGGCCTTAAAAGCACATTGAAGACCTTTTTTTTATAAGGATTTTGAATATTTTGTGGGAGATGCCTTCGATATAAGGAAAGGAAGCACAAGGGGGGAAATTTGGTTTGGGGGCAATGGTTTTGGAATAGAATATTGCCTTTGTTTGATTGAGGGATTTGGAAATTTTCTTGTTGGTGTAACCATTCAAGCTAAAGATCTTGCGAAGATGAGTCATCTCATGGTTTAGGTTGTCCTCATCATAAATCTGATAGTATCTCATACCGAGGGTTTTAAGGATACTAATTTTTTGGCTGGGGTGGTGATGAGAAGAATGATGGAGGTAAAGGTTAGTGTGGGTAGCTTTTCGATATGCATGGTGGCCAAGGGATTCATCTTATTTTTTTATGAGTAAGATATCGAGATAAGGAATTTGGCTTGCAAATTCAAGTTCCTTAGTGAAGGAGATGCAATGGGATATATTGTTGAGATGAGCATGAAAATCTTCTAACTTTTTAAGAGCATGCAGCCAACACACATTGGTGTCATCCACATATCGTTTCCACCATTTCAATTTAAGAGGGAAAGAAGAAAGGGAAATTTCTTCAATTTGTTCCATGTAAAGTTGGAAATGACGGGGGAGAGAGGGGAACCCATGGCAACCCCATCAACTTGTTCATAGATGTTGCCTTGGAATGAAAAAAAATAGATTTGAGGTAAAATTCTACAAGGTTGGCAATTTCATCGTTAGTTTTGCGCTTGACAATCTCAATTAAGTCAAGGATGGGAACCTTGGTGAAGATGAGACAACATCAAAGCTCACCAAGAGGTCATTTTTATTTAAGTGGGCATCCTTGATGAAATGGAAAAATTAGGAGGAATCCTTGATGTGGGATTCCAAGTTACCCATGAGAGGAAAGATTAATTTGGTTAGAAAGGATGCTAATTTGAAAGTGGGTGAACCTATGGTATCTATAATGGGTCTTAGAGGAATACCATCTTTGTAAATTCTAGGGACTCCATAAATGTGAGGGGTCACTTCCTTGGAAGGAACTAGATGTTTCTTAGTGATGTCATCAAATGATGAGCAGGCAACCATAGATTTGAATTTTCTAAAAAGTTTAGAGCAATGGTTGTGGGATAATATTTGAAACTAAGAAAAATAAGAAAACATACTCTTAACACTTTAACATTCAATCAATTTGAAATTTTTAAATAATAAATCTCACTCATGCCCCATTTTTAATTTGACCTTTTTCCCTCGTGTGTAGGATGTTCATTTTGCTAATCACTTTTGAGATGCGCTTATCAAGAGTGTTATTTCTACTACCCTAGGACTCCTCTATAACATCATCTATGGTATTGTCACATACCTCATTATAATATTCCTTTGAGGTATTCCCTTTTTTTATCAATAGATGGTGTAAATCCTAATGTTTTAGGTCAATATGCTAGACCACACACATTGCCAAATATATGATATTATATTTCTATATTTTGATGATCACCCTTTTCCACTTTTGGGAATCTAGAAACTACTCAATATCTCTCACAAATTGGATATTGTATAAAATTCCATTGTGTTTAAGGTCACTATCAAAGACTTAATAGTTTTAACATCATCTCTAACATGAAACTATACAAATAAAATCAACAAAAGAAACCATGGATCCTTGAGACTTAGACGTAACACTACTCAATATCATTTGTAACAATGAAACTAAATAACAAATACATAGGAGGAATATTATATTCATAGAATAATAAATAAGTTATGACTTGCCTCTTATTGACTTGTTAGTACCCATAGTTTGTCGTTTATGCCTCACTAAAAATAGAAATACATGTAGGAAGCAAGGACTAGGCATAGAAGAAATTAAAGAAAGGAGTCTAAAACATAATTATTCAAAAGACATAAAGATTCAAGAATCAACTCAATCCAAATCAAGAGTAGAACAAAATGTGTAAAATAATAATTGAGAGTTTTAGTTGTTTTTATATGAACTCAAATTTGGCAAAAACCACCACATTGTAAAATAGTGGAGGAAATATGTGGTGAACCTCATCTAATTATAAAATAGTAGATGTAAATGTTGGGTGATTAGAACCTTGATTCAAAGCATGAGTGATGATTTCAAGGCGATTATGGCCCCAACATAAGGTGGAGTTATAATGCTAATGATGAAATTGATTCTCATAAAAGGCAAAATTTTAAGTTTATCGGTAAATATGTAGGTTAATTAAAACATTGCTCCTAAATTCCATATAATTCTCATAGTTGTAAAAATATTTTAATATAAATACTTCATAAATATTAGGGCAATGATTTAGCACACATTGAACTAAATTATCTTAAATTCATGGTGATTTGGGTCCCTATCATTTCATTTTTTTCAACAAAAATGTATGGGTTGGTTCGAATTGTTTGTCAATGAGCGAAATTTCACCATTAAAAAAGTTGTTACATGTCATTATCGTCTAATTAATAAACATGACAACTTGAATGATCACTATCATACAATTATTTATCATAATAATGTTTAACCTATTTGTGATCATAATAGTGGCTAATATGCTTCTTAACAAACTCATTATCATTAACGTGCTCTTGGTTCAAACATTACTTGAACTTCTATACAAGCACTAATATATTCAGTTCTTTATGAATTTGATTTTTATTTTTCATCTTTTTTAGAATGCTTTATATGCTAATTTTGTGACATGCTCTTGATACCAACTTTTTTTTAGTTATAATATTTTTTTTTAAATAATATTTGCTGATTTCATTATGAATAAATAAATAATAAATAAAAACTAAAACCCTTTCAAACTAACTTAAAGTTGAGACGGTTTTATTATGATTAGAATGATGGAAAATATTGAGGATTTTAAGAATATGCTTCACTTTTTAAGTTAGAAAATAAAATAGGAGGATTTCTTGAGGCACGAAACAATTGTTGAGGAATATAATTATTGCGAGGAAACAACGTTTGAATGGCCACGGAAAAAGGAGAGTGTCGAGAACGTGAAGTAAATTTTCATTTCTGAAGAGATTTTCTTTCCTTTATTATAGGCAAATTGAGTGATGGATGGGACGTTCTCAAAGGATTTTAAGTCCAAATTCAATAAAGGGTTCTCTGCATTATGTTCAAGTATTTTTTAAAAAGCTATTAATTTTCACATAGTATTAACTTTAAGGATTTTAAATATGAAGTTACAAAATTTGACAAATAGTTATAAGAATTGTGACCTCTTTGTCTAGTGAATGCATTGGATTATATGTCTACTTTGTATCTTTTGAAAGGATAGAGTTGTGGATTAGTACATAATTATAATCGTGAACTAGTCCTAATCTACAAAATTATTCTAGTATTTAGAAATATGTATATTCGTTTGCTCTCTTGATTAACACTACTCTAGTCAATCACTTCTCCCAACTAGGGGACAAGCAATTCTAAAAAAATAACTTTGATAAGTTGTCATACAATCAAGTCATGAGGACCATCTTCTTAGATTATCCCTTGAGAGAAGACATAAGATCAAAGACTTCAAACAAATGCATACATACTAGTTACTCTTTTTAGTGCACCAAATCTAAGCGTTTCATTATTGATTGATCTTTCAATGCTTTAGGATTATCAAATGATTACTTCCTTGGATGATTAGATTGACTGTAATAAATGTCTTTAAATACTAGAACATGAAATCAAATCACAAAAAATGTGTTTAGTTGGCTTTAGGTGAGAAAGGGAAATGAGGCCAACTGACTAATTTTGAATGTTTAAATTTAATATTAGGGTAGTTCAACAAGTGCACAATTGCAAGGACGTCCTCATGATTGAAAACATGTCTTAGATCAAACAAGTGGGTATATCAAAGTGCATAGTGGATAAATGGATACAAGCATTGTTAAGGATGCAATAATTAGAAAAACATGCTAAATGTATAGAGATATGTGCACATAGGGATAGTAAAGATATAAGCATAGATGTGTGCCAATAAAAGTGGGTAATGGCTAAGTAAATGAACTTGAATTTGCACAAGTGTGTGCTATTTGTCACCATTTACATGTATAAGGGTGAGCACGAGATCATAAGGAGCCAAAAAACATCCCTAAGTGGCAATAAAAATACTAAAAAAATATAATCAAGTAACTTCACATAAAAAATTGAATGACTTACCTACAAAATCTAAGGGAAAGAAAGTAGTAATAGAACTATCCCATTCAAGGGTTATTAGATAAAAGGAACCAAATATATATATATATATATATATATATATATATATATATATATATATATATATATATATATATATATATATATATATATATATATATATATATATATATATATATATTATTAGATCACAAGAATTAGGTAGTCCCCTATAAACTGCAGTGTGTGTGGTAAAATTTTTCACGTGATTGGTGATGCTGACATGACACGCCTTCCGATACCACGATGACAGAGGGATATTGGATCTCATGACTCTTGCTTGCAATAAGATTCTTTAGCCAATCGAGTTAGGGCCCCACCCCATGTGTGTGTGTGTGTGTGTCTACAAAATCTAAGGGAAAGAAAGTAATAATAGAACTATCCCATTCAAGGGTTATTAGATAAAAGGAACAAATATAACAATAATAAGGCTTTGATTAGTTAATTTGGGTGTTCTTATATATATATATATATATTAGATCACAAGAATTAGGTACTCCCCCTATAAACTGCAGTGTGCGTGGTAAACTTTTCACGTGATCGGTGATGCTGGCATGACACGCCCTCTGATACCACAATGACAGGGGGATATTGGATCTTATGATCTCTTGCTTGCAACAAGATTATTTAGCCAATTGAGTTAGGGCCCCCACCCCATATGTGTGTGTGTGTGTGTATATATATATATATATATATATATATATATATATATATATATATATATATATATATATATATATATATATACATCTATATGTGTATATATGTATGTATATATTTGTGTATATATATAAGGTAAGTCCTACCCAAAATTGGGGAGTAGGTCCCATTAAATCTTTTTTTTCTTGCAATATGGACCAATGTCCATTTGCCATATGGTGTTGATTCCTGCCTTTGTTGATGACCGGACATTCATGATGTCATCTATTCTAGCCCCTTTGATCATCAGACTATGAGTTTCTTTAAAGTCCTTTGAGTTAGAGAGGTATGACACACAAGCAAAAGAACCTAGAGAGGTATGCCACACATGCAAAGGACCCCTAAAAGGATAAACGAGGCAATGCTAGGGGGACACGTTGAAAGGAGGAACCCGAAGTTCCTACGTCATCTTACATTTTGGTGTGACATTCCAGGAAGTTGAGCTAGACGTGAGAGGATGCAATTGTGTTTAGGTGTGTGAGTAGTTAGAGAGAAGAATGATGGATCATGGGGTATGATCCCAAACGTTGATGTAAAAATTGCACATAATTTCAAGCCAGAAATATTAGGCACCAAATACTTGTATATTTGTAATTATAAGAATTGTGAATGTCATGGATATTTAGTTACAAGATATATTAGATAAGGAAACCATTTTATTTTGTTGATAGCTTAGAGTTATTTATAAATTCTCATGGTGATAGATGGAAGGAGAAATCAAAGATATTTATGAGAAGAATAATTCTCAAAAATATTTTATATAATATTTGGAAGGGAAATAAAAAATCTCTAAGCTTAGTCTGGACTAGAATCCATACATATAAGTACATATTAATCTACACTAAATAATAAATAGTTAGAGTATGATCATTTGACAAGTGTACTCTTTATAATTAGAAATGGAATAAGTACAATGATACTTAGCTCTATGATCAAAAAATTGCAATAATCAATCAAGATTTTGATTATTCTAATATTCTAACTTGAGTAGTGAGACCTCTTTGTCTAGTGAATGTATCATATTCTATGTTTTCTTTGTACCCTTTGAAAGGATAGAGTTGTAGATTAGTACATAATCATAATTGTGAACTAGTCCTGATCTACAAACTCATCCTAGTATTTAGACATATGTATATTATTTTTCTCTCTTGATTAACACTACTCTATTCTATCCATTCTTTGTCATGCCCCTACCCCTATAGTGTGTATAGTGTTATGAGTAGTAAGCTTGTGGCTATATTAACTCTTAATTAAGTCATATTATCATTATTATATTGTTATTTAATTATTTAGGTTGGCCTGATGCTTATATAGATTTATCTAGGCCAGCTTGGATGATATCCTAGGCATAAGTATGGTATATAT